>JANHMN010000013.1:73001613-73040126 GCA_030674055.1 Rhabdomys pumilio | reverse complement strand
GTGTGTGTGTGTGTGTGTGTGTGTGTGTGTGTGTGTGTGTGTGTGTGACTGTGTGTGTGTGTGTTATCATTGATTTGCAGTTCTTCTCTACTAGATACACACTGAGGAACTATTTCTTAAACCTAAAACACAGAAAATTTAAATTAGCATTAATGGCATTTTTTGATTAAGTGGCTGGGTATTCTGCACAAGGTTCCAAAAGTATATTTAAATGAGCGCACAAAGACTCAGGTCACCAAGTCAGGGAATCTGAGGGTTTCCTTCTGAAGTTAACAGCAACTAGAAGTCTGTGTTAATTCTCTGTGAGATATGAAGGTCATACTCAGGGCCAGCTTTGCTGTTAGAGGCTCACGCCAGCTCCTAAGACACATTATGTGCCCTTGCAGCTTTTCTTTTGGCTTCTGTGCTGTGACAGGCTTGACAACTGGAGACTTGTCACCAACATTTAGAAGACAATTTATAAAGACTGTGCAGACTTCAAAGTTATCTCTCTCCTTCCTTGGTAATCATTGCCTATCCCTTCTCCAGTCCCTGGGTAGTCAGGAAGCCCAATGTCAGAGGCAGGAAGCTCTGCTTCCCTCTCTGGATCCAAGCAGTGCCTGCTGGCTTCTCCACACTCCTGCATCACACCCTCTTGCCTTTAAAGGCATCTTTATTGAGATATACTTCACACACCAGCAAGTTTCCCATTTACAAAATTTCTGAGTTCTGAAACCATCAGCACAGTGAACTTAGAACATGGTTGCATCTCCACAAATGAAGCCTACTCTCATTAGTAATGACTTCCATTTCTCTTCAAACCTCATAGCCTTGGACATGATTTAAATGGACCTCTTTCCTTGAGAAATTCAGTTACAACCTATGACATGAAAGACACCTGAAAATATTATTCTCAAGGAAAGAGGTTGTCTTGAGACTCCTTTTTTCTGTGTATGTCCTACAGCTACAGTGTAAGGGGTCTTTAACCAGAAGACCCTTACTGTGTTGTTATGGTAGGTAACCAAGGGAAGTGACAATAGCCTCTGTTGTTTGAAGACCTCTCTGACCTCTCTTATGATAACTCATAAGGAGATATCCCATGACTTATGCTTAATTTTTGTGTAATTGCCCACGTCTTCTGGAAGCATCACTGACCACCCATGCAGGGTCCCTCTAGATTTGTCTCAGGTTATATTTTAAAGTTAGCTTGCTAATCTGTGGGTTTCCAGCAGGTTTTTCCATACATTCCTAGCTTTAGTTAAGCTACCCATCGCTTCCTTCTTGCCTCATCCTTCAGCCACTAGGAAATCTTCTTTTTTATTATCTATTTTAAAGATTTTATGTTATTTTAATTATATGTATGTGTTGGGGATGGCGTTTATGCATGTGAGTGTGGGTATCCAGAGAGTTCAGAAGAGAGTGTTAGATTCCCTGAAGCTGGAGTTAAAACTGGGAACTAAGCATGGGTTCTCTGTACTCGTAACTGCTGAGTTCTCTCTCCAGCCTCAGAAATCTGTGCTCTTATTCATATTTGAGATGATAGGCATAAGGTATAGTACAATTCAGTGACAAAAATGATTTTTATAAGTTCATAATAGTCACAAATAAAGTAATAGTGTTTGGTACAATAGTCATAGATTTTAAGGAGGCTAACTAAAGCCAGTGAGTGATCAGTATTTGTGGGTGTGTAACTAGTTTCAGTCTTTACTCTTTATGAAACACTACTAGCTATTGGTGTCTTATCCATTTTCTTTGCTTCCTTTAAATATCCTCTGTTCTATCAGAACTACTGAGACCCTCCCAACTAGATGTGAAAATATTTTCTTAAAACTTTTATATAGTTAGAGTTCATATAGAAGTACCTGCTTGACACCTTTATAGTTACATGCATGCCTATATTGTTTCTCTGATAAGCCGTAGCTTTTCTACCTAGACATCGTGTGTGGTTGCTGGTTCCTTTACAACCTACTGTATGTCTTTGTGCATAGAGAGTGTAAGTATATTTGTTAAAGTTCTGGCTCCAGATCGAAGGAACTTGGCCAGCCACTCATGTAGATAGCCATTTTCTTGTTTGTAAGTGGGACTGGTTCACCAAGAACTTTCAAAAGCAGCTTACCGTACCTGGCTCTGTACCAGGGGACTGGGGGATGATTTGTGAATAACTGCTAGTCTCCCCTTACATACAGTTTGATGTTCGTGTGGTGATAAATTTCACTTGTCAGCTTGACAGAATCTTACTTTCCTGGGAGACAGGCTTCTGGGCACACCCATGGGGGGCTTTCCTTATTGCATTAATGAAGAAGGAATAGAAGAATATTTTGAAGAGGTTCTATTTGATGTGTCTTATTTGTTTTCATTTGTTAAACATCTGTATTTATAATTGTATAATATATATTATTTCATAAAAAGTATATTTAGCATTTTCTTTAATTGGTATGACAAAGCATCTTATACTAGTAAGTAAAACTATATATGTATATACATATGAGTAAACACCTATAGTTTACTTACATGCATGTTTATTAGTCTGTGTTTGCTTCTGTTTTGCATAAGTAGGTCTTTATGTATGTAGAAGCATCAATCAGGGCTGTTTTTTAGGAGGAAGCCATAGTAGTCTATGCCTATGTTGGTGACCTTACAAGCTGCTAGCTCACAATTCCTTAAATACCTTTCTTTTGATATTTGTCTGAAGTTAGACCTCATGACATAGTGAATGAGGCTCTGGGCAGAGCTCAGTAGTAGGATGCTTGCCTAGCAAAAGGCCTTGGTCCTCAACCCTGCGATAGGTTAATGAATGAAGGACTAGATGAATAGAGTATGTCAATGAAAATTAGTGTTTGGAAGAACCTTTGAATAGACGAAGCCTGATACATCACACACCATAGTAAGTTGTCATTTAGCAAAAATCCAACAACCAGATTACAGCTTACAATGTAATATATGAAATTTGGTGACTGTGTTTTATCCTAAGGTAAAGTTGGTACTGAACAGTTTAGTGTTGCTCTGTGAGTTCAGATTACCTGAAACTTGGATTGTAATAATAATTTTACAAAATATAATAAACAATTAATGAAATAAAATTTATATATAAAATGCAGCCCGATGGTGTTTTCACAGCTAAAAGACATAAAATAACTCTATGGGATTGCTGTCCAATCCTTGTCTGATTAGATGGCATCTCTAGTCTATGAACTACACTGAGTAACACTCAGAATGTTGGGCAACAGTCTTGATAAGCTCCTGAGGTGGCTTGGTCTTCTGTGCATAGAGTTGATTACGAGAATGAACACTTCATCACAGGGAACAGAGGATGTCTATGCTCTGGAATAAAGCCAGATCAAAAGTTTAGCTGTGTCGGTAGGGTGAACTACTTAATGGGGGGAGAAAGACAGTGTCATAGAACAAAAATGACACTTATGGTGAAAATCTGTGTGTTTAGATTAATTGAGGAAAGAAAAGGAAAGCACAATGAGGTTTTAAAAAAGCAAGTCTTGAGCACAAGTTAAGGTAAAAAGTAATAAATTCCTAACCTGGCTGTGAGTCTAGGCAGAAAGTTTACTGAGCTGCGTCAGGTGCTAAATCTGGAAATGAGATTTCCCATGTGCTATCTTATCAAATATTTGGATTATACTCTCTTACTTTAGCTTTTCTTCAGGTCTATGTGGCAATATTAACTTTATTTTTCTCCTAAGGAGGTAGAGTCCAAGAAGTGCATTAACTTGCCCTGTGGTCACATGACATCCAGAGTGGTGAGATGTGAAATCCTAAAAGAGTGACTTAAGAGAGGAATGTTGGCAAATCTTGCCTAGCATCTGAGAGATTGCTGAAACTTATCACTATTCTTCAGTGCCACATGGCTTACAAAACACCTTTCCCAGATCTTCAAGTACATTTTCACTAAACTTACATTTAAAATAATTGATTATTTTGAAATAGAGACTGTGTTGCCCAAGTTGGACTTAAATCTGTGATTATATTGCATCAGCCTCTTACAGTCAGGTGTCACCAAGCTTCTCTTGTCTATTTTTATAAGTTTAGCTTCAGGTAGAATGGAATGGCTTATCAAAAGACAGGTAATTCTAAGGGGTATCCTCACACTGGACCCTCCTAATCCAATGTAACAGATTAAATGTAGAATGGGTAGTGACACAGCTCAAGATGTTAACTAGACTGTCACTACTTGATCCTCTAATTCTAATCAGGCTGCCTTACAGTCCTCCAAAGTACATGGTGATGTGGTTGGTTTTCTTTGCTTAGAGTTCTGTTGAAACCATGCTTTTCCAAATGATTTGACATTTTCAGAGATGAATTTACATGAAGGGTTTTTTTGTGTGTCTGTTTTTTTGTTATTGTTTGGTTTTGTTGTTGTTGTTGTTGTTCTTGTTTTCCAGAAGGGTTTCACTGTGTAGCCCTGACTGTCCTGGAACTCACGCTATAGACCAGGCTGGCCTCCAACTCAGAGACCTACCTGCTTCTGCCTCAGGAGTGCTGAGATTAAAGGGGTGAACCACCATGCTTGGTTTGAGTCCTTTAACAACAACAAAGGTAGAATTAGTAACAAAATCAGTTGCGCACTCATTCATTCTCAAACCAGAACTTAGACTCAACATATACATACATTGTTTTAAAAAATTGTATACTACAACACACGGTTGCCACTGGAGAGTATTTCCTTTGAGACATCCTGGTCTACTTAGTAACAGCTAGGACTACATGGATAAACCTTGTCTCAAACTAAAAAAAAAAGAGTCTGTGCTCAAAGTAATTTGTCATAAGCACATATTCAGTTATGCCATCTTTTCTTCACTGAAATCACTTTCTTGCATCTTTCTAAAAATGAATTTCATCTTTTCCTTTTTCTTTCTTTTAGCTCCAGCTGGCCTGAAATTCACCCGTGTCCTAAGTGCTTGAATTATAGTCATGTGTCGTGTCACCATATCTGGCCTTAAAAATGAAATTCAAATTAAAACATAGACCCATTACTTTGTCCTTTTAGCAGCTGAGTGTCATAGAACTGTTTTCTACAGTTAATGTGAGTAACACCATCCCCTGATACATGGTATGTCTGGGCGGAAGACCCCAGAGGGCGCTGCTTGGCCTGCCCACAGTGGGCACCTCTATGATGAGTGAGTGTGTGGTAGGAGATGGGAGAGAAGAGAAACAAAACAGCGTGTGCACTCTGAAGAGAGGAGGAACTAGAAACAAGGGTGGTGAGGAACAGCCTGAGTGGGTAGTCTGCACTACCACCTGAAGCCATGATGATGTCCAGACCTGTGCTGCCACCGAGGACCACATGGATGTCCCTGGTCTAGGCTGCCACCTGGGTTCATGTTGATATCCAAGGGCTTCAAAGACCTGGCCCTGCAACTCACCTGGGCAGCACAGTAGAGATGGCCCTAGTGCCATGGCTCAGGAAGAGCTGGTCCTATTCCTTGCCAAGTACCACAGACCAGAGAGCTGACCCCTCCCCTCACGTGGGCAAAGCAAACCTTGGCAGTGTATTCACAGGAGAGCTGGTGAACTAAGCAACTCAGTTACTACCTAGTCCCAGATCCAGGGCTTTGAGTTACCCCACCTCAACATCTAACCCATTTATAAATTGCTGGAGTACATGAAGGAGCAGGTCCCGCAGAACAAAGCTGCAGGATCTCCATGACACAGGGCAGCAACAGGACATCTGAGGGCAGTCCTAGTAACGATCCAGTGACAGGGTAGCAGAAGCCAGACGACTTGAACCAGACCAAACTCATTGTAATGAACATTTGCAAGTAAAGAAGTGTGGACAAAAAGATAAACTGTGGGACACACTGTGACATACTACAGCTTGCATGGTGAGGTATTTTTTGGTTTTAACTTTTTCCTTTTTTTCTTCTAATTTTTTGTCTTCTTTTTGTGGGGAAGTTATAAATATGAAGGGATAGGGAGATGAGTGGGATTGAAGTGCATGATATGAAATTCACAATGAATCAATTAAAAAAAACAAAAGGAGGAGGAGAAGGAAAGAACACCACTCAGTGTGGTTCTGGGCCCTGTAGCAAACAGGTAAAAATCAGCAGCTTCTCCCTGAGTAGTCTCTGCTCTAGTGGAAAAGAATTTGCGCTCGTGGTAGGAGGAAAATACTGTAGACAGATGAGTTAAAAACAATTTAAAGATAATAAAATCAGCTTAATATTTCTGGGGTCCCTCCCTTTTTTCTGGGGGCGAGGAAAAGTGTGTGTTTGTAAGATATTTGGGGTTGTGCTAACTAGAAATAGTCTAAAAGGCTTTTGGCCTAGATAAGCCTGAAGACCATCTGGGAAAACAAATCAAAATGAGCTGTTGTCCTTCTCCGAGGAGGGCAGCTGTCAGTGTGGTGTGCCCTGCTGGTCCCCGCTGTCTGATGTGTGGCTGCAAGGGACTGCTTTTGGATCAGAGACCATCCTCTGACCAATAGGTATTGGTCATTAATGACCAGCACCGATTCAGCTTTAAGAAATTCCACAGGGATCATTCCTTTTAAACAAGAAATACAAACAGGAAGGCTGCATACATGCCAACTGAACCCTTTCATAGCTGGCCTCTGGGCATACACGTTCAGGTTTTGAGAGCTCAGCTAATACACCCTGTTCATAAAACCTGACAACTTTTGTGCAGGTTCAGTTTTCAGATAAATTCAGTGTATATAGAAATTATGATACTTACGAAAGTAGAGAATTGAAACCAGCATCCTAAAATGTGTAAGGCTTTAGGCTTTCTTTTTCTTTTCTGGCTGTTTTCCCAAAGGCTCAGGATGAGATGGAGACTTACCTACACCTTTTTTTAGAGACTGAGCTGCTGGACTGCATTCAGGTAGTAAACTGAAAGAAAACCGCCACTTGCTGTCACTTCCTGTAGATTCTGCGTCAAGAATCTTTAGTAAAGTATGTCCTTTAGTCCTGTCCTTAAATCCTGTACCTATTTGGATAGGACATAATGTATCTACTTAACACTTCTGGCTTAAATACTTAGGTAGAAGGACCTCAGTTTATTTGTGTCCTGGCATTCAGTTAGTGTAGGATGAGAGGAATTCCATGTATAGGTAGATAACAAAAGGATACTAATGGTAATAAGCTGGATTGTTTTCTCTGTTATCTAGGCAACTAAATCAGAATTGGTGTTTATCCATGGTAGTAGCTCATCACCATAGCAACAGATTCCATTCTTGGTGTCTACTAAATACTTCCAGAATTACAAGGACACAGGAGTTTTCTTGTTGAGAGTGTTTGGGGTTTGTTGCTTTGTTTTTGTGAAGTGTAAAATAGACTTTTTAATAGTTGGTGTATTCAGAACCAGTACCTCACTGTGTTGGAACAGGCAGAGGTGCTAGTGACTTGTAACTTCCCTTCCTTTTTGCTTACTAAAAACAAATGCTATGCTGCTATCTGGCTCTTGGGAAATGAGAAAGTGGAGTGTGCTTTGGCCTTGGAGTATTTCTGTATAAAATATAGTACTGTATACATCTATCTTTCTATTCTACTTTTTCATTTAATTCCCAAATATATCGTATTAATTACCTTCCAGATATAGCTAAAATAAGACAGTAAGGGTTTTCAAGGAGTACTAATGGTATTATATATATATATATATATATATATATATATATATATATATATATATTGTATATATATATATTGTATATATATATATTGTATATATATATATTGTATATATATATATTGTATATATATATATTGTATATATATATTGTGTATATATATATTGTGTATATATGTGTATGTGTTTGTACCTGTGTGTATGTGTGTGTGCATGCATGTATATGTGTGAGTGCCTGTGTGTGTGCATGCCCTGGTGAGATGAGATTATTGGTGGTTCTCCTCTCACTATTTCATTCCCACAACATCAGTCATTCTGTGCCTTCCTAATGCTATGACCCATTAATATAGTTCCTCATGTTGTGGGGACTCTCATCCTTAAAATTGCTTCATTGCTATTTCACAATTGTAATTTTGCTACTGTTATTAATCATAATGTAAATATCTGATATGCAGGTTATCTGATATGTGACCCCAAAGGGGTCGTGACTCACAGGTTGAGAACTGCTGCTCTGCCTTAGTTTCTTTCAGCAGGGTTTCTCCTGATGCTGGAGCGTAAGCATTTTCTTCAGCCAGGCTGCAGAGCAGCAGTCCTTCTGCCTTTGCCCGCCAGTGCTGGGGTTACAGGCGAGCACTGCCACACCTTAGGCTCTCATGCTTGTGCAGCAAACGCTCTTATCCACTAAGCCATCTTTTCAGTCCAGACTGTATACTTTCAAAGGTAATTTCTTTACTCTTTGTTTTTCAAGCAGGACAGTTTACATTGCATATAAAATGAATGATCATATTTTTATATGTAAGTCATTGTTTTATTTAAACATTAAAAATGTTCCAGTAAGTTCACATGTCTCCACTAGTCAAAGATAGTTTACATAGCTAGGTTGGGTATTAGGTTACACTTCTGATTGAGCATTACCATACTTATAAAGCCCTTGATTAACATTTAAAAGAATTGTATAAAAGCCAAATGGAAAAGGGGGGGCACGGGATAGGGGTTTTCTGGGGAGGGGAAATGGGGAAAGGGATTGGCATCTGAAATGTAAATAAAATATCCAATAAAAAAAGAAAAAAGAAAAAAAAGAAAATGAAACTATTAAAAATAAATAATAATAATAATAATAATAATAATAATAATGCTCCAGTAAAAAAAAATGCTACTTTTAAAATAATACAATGGGGTCCGGAGAGATGGGTCAGCAGTTAAGAGCATTGGCTGCTCTTCCAGAGGGCCCAGGTTTAATTCTTGCACCCACCCGGGAGCTCACAACTCTCTGTAATTCCAGTTCCAGAGAATTGACACCCTCATACAGACATACATGTAGGCTGAACACCAAATGTAAATAAATAAATAAATAAATAAATATTTGAAACACAATATAGGATTGGCGAGATGGCTTGGTAAGTTAGGGTGTTTGCCACCAAGCCTAGCAGCCTGGAAACTCAATAGAATTAGGAAAAACCAAGCCTACAAGTTCTTTCCTTCCTCTCTACACATGTGCCATGGCATAATCTCATCTACTCACTCACCACATACATAAAATAAGTGAGTATAATTTAAAATGTATATACAATCTTATATACATGGTTGTTTATTCTAACTCCTGAGCAGGTGGCTTCATCTCTTTTGTCTAATTTAGATGTTGGATTCTTTTATTCCAAAGAAGTTAATTTAAAACAGACCATCTCATGGTGTTTTTTACTGTGGCCCAGACATGTAACAGCAAACCCTTACAAGCCACCATCATTAGCTGCCACTTTGTCATGAAGCTTTCTCTTTTAAAATTTTGATTATATTTATTTTCTATCCAGTCAAAATAGCTTTTATATCTATTGTATTGATTTCATCACCTAAAAATAAGTTTTGACCAGTAGGCTGTCAACGTCACACATCATGATTGGGTCCTGATTTGTCTCTTTTGTCACTGTTCCCTGAAGACTGTCCTCTAACTCTGGAGAGGACTCTGAGGAGGACTCCTTCCACTTCTGAAATTTAGTGGCTTCACCTTCCCTGTGCTGTTCTGGGAGCTGCCTCTGCTGTGTTGTGCACAAGAATGAGTCTGCTGAGTACCTGGTTCAGTGGTAACTTTCAGTGTTACCTTCCCTCACAGGCTCCTGTGACCATGATACGGGGGAGCTCCTGCTTCTGCATGGTATGGAATGGCTTGTTATTTGAGCCCCTCCACATACAAACTTAAAGGTCATGACCCTGCCTCTCACTTCTTTCAATTGTTTTTATGCCTTCCTAAGAGCACAGCATAGCAACTGACAGAGGCTCTGTTTTTTAACTCAGGGAACTAGATCTTTGCACCTGACTGGCCAACACAGTCAGGCCGTGAACGTACAGGTTGAGTGTTCATTATATGAAATACTTGGAACCAGAATGTTTGAAGTTTTGGAGTTAGGTGGCTTAAAAATTTGTTTTTTATTTGGGAATTTATTTTGCATTTAGTGCTGAGCGTCAGTGCTCAAATGTTTCTAATATTAATTACACTTTTGAGTTAGGGATGCTAAAGCCTGTGACCTATTCTGGCTGCAAAATTTGTATTCTGTGAGGAATTGTGTTCTGCTCATGTGTTCTCAGACACAAGGAAGCCTCATTTGCATCATTTGCTGAGTTTCCCTAAAAGTCTGTCTCAGAGTTCCAGGAAGAGACATTTAGCATTTATATTTGCCAGACTTTGAGAGTGTGACTCTGTGTACAGAGCACTACCAGCTCCCAAGTGCACACCCGCTGCTGAGGCAGGACTGAGATTGAAGAAAGAGGTCTTCAGTGTCTTTTAAGTAAGAGATCATGACTGCAAACAAAGAGAATTTGACTTCTTCATTTCCTATTTGTAACCCTTTTCTTTCTTTACCTTGTCTCATGTTTTAGCTAAGCCTTTGAACACTGTGTATTGAATATGAGTGAGGAGTGATGGAGACAGATTATGGGGTGTGTGTGTGTGTGTGTGTGTGTGTGTGTGTGTGTGTGTATGCGCGCATGTGGTGAGAGAGAGAAAGTGAGTGAGAAGGAGAGAGAGGAAGAGAGAGAGAGGAAACTAGAAAGAGAATCAGGAGTGAGGAAGAAGAGATCCTAAAGGATGGGAAGAAGAGGGAGGAGGATAGAGTTCCCGTGACAGTCAAACAGGAGGTGAAGGTGATCAGCGTGGCTCGGGAGGGCACTCAGGAGATGGGAGCAAGGGTATGAGAAATGGCAGCGAAGGAGAGGTGAGATAAAGCGTAGTATGATAAAATCGTTACTGTGCATGTGAACTTAGAGAGAAAAGCGCTAGGCACGTGGCACAATGAGAAGATGGCGTGAGTGTCTAGGAGAGCTTGGCCTTAGGTATTTCAGAGATGGTGGATCTAGGCCAGGGGAGAAACAGCACTGTCTGAGGCACTGATGTAGAAAGTGTAACTTAGGCTGTGCATTAGTCTCACCGAGGCAGCAGCTTTAAAACCCACACCCTAGTGATTCTGCCTTGGCTGATACTACAGTGTGACCTGGTATTGGGGTCTTTAGTTGCCCAGGTGGACTCTAATGCCCATGCATGTTTAGAGACATTACTAGACTGTTTATGTAGTGAATATGGTCCTCAGATTAACAGAGTCAGCCTTACCTGGATGCTTGTTTAAACTGTAACCTCATCCCATGCTTAGGAAATTAGAATTTGCATTTTCATAAGAGTTCGGGTGATCCTCACCTACATGGAAGCTTTAGAAAAAAAGATGAGAAACAGCTGGAGAGATCCAGATAAGCTGATCAGATCTCCCAGCATTGGTACTCTCTGAGAATGGGCACAGAGGCGGGCTGTCATGTTTTCCTTTCAAACCATTAGGATGTTTCCCTTGCCATCACGAGGCTCCTCGGTGCCAGTGTGGTGGCATATATCTAAAATCTGAGCACTTGAAAACTGAAGCAAGAAAATCATGAGTTTTTATAAAAACAAAGCAAAATGTTTCCTAAGGTTATGTTGATATACGCTGTTTTGTATGATGGCCTGAAGGAGAAATCTGAGAAGCATGAATTAGAAAGTTGTTGGGCTTGGGGCTGGAAAGATGGTTCAATGTTTAAGAGCACTGGCTAGCCTTCCAGAGTACCCAGGTTCAATTCCCAGTACCACGTGGCAGCTCAAAACTGTAACTCATGCCCTCACACAGACATACATGCAGACAAAGCACTAAAGCACATGAAATAAAAATAAATTGCTTTTAAAAGGAAACTTGGACTTGTAGTGAGGATCCCTTGAACCGTTTTAAACCATAAATACATGCAAGTGTTGTGCAGTGGCTCAGTAGATACACACACTTGCTTCTGGCTCTGGTGGGGAAAGAACCAACTTCTATAGCTTGTCCTCTGACCTCCACACACATGCTGTGACGTTGTGCATCACACAGAAATAAATGTGTTAAAAATGTTTGTGAACCGTATAGTGATGGAGGATAGAGTTGCATTTTGGATAAAGGGCTCTCTGTGTGTGAGACACATTACGGGACAGTACCAACGAAGAGCATGTAAAGACAGAGGCCCACACTCAGGGATCTGATTATGCTTAAGAGCCAAGTAGTGGCACAAGGAGTGAGACTCAGTGGCAAAACGTGAGCCTAACATGTCTGAGGTCCTTGGTTCAATTTCCAGCCCTGCCCCAAAGTCTAAACTCAGAACATTTCCCCAAATCTTTAAGACAAAGCTACCAAGGAATGTTGTAAATTTCTTGTCTCTGGCCCTTTTTGTAGACACTGTGTAACATTTGTGTCGTTTTGTTTTAGTTTGGGATGGCATTTTCTAGGGGGGGGGGGAAACTTCTGATGATTAAAACCTTGTTGGCATAAATAAGGTCATAAACGTCCAGCTCCCACTTGCGTGGTCCCCTAGTTCTTGGTGGGTGGGATCGTCTGACTTGAGGGCTATTGGTGGTTTCAAAGGAGAAAGGAAACAATGCAGACCCTCAGTTGGTGATAGGCAGAGGAGGGATTTGAGCAAAGGGAGAGGTTAAAAGTCCAAGTATGAGAGGCTTGCTGCTTGGGGTTCTTGATGACACAGTCTAGCATGCACAGGATTCTCAGGGGAACCAGACATTCTGGGAGATTATGATAAAGTTTTCTTCCATGCTGAGGTCATGAAATTGTACTTTTTCTTTCATGAGTTCCTCCCTCAGACCCTGGCTCATAGCATGTAAATTCCCCGTCTTTCTCTTATTCTTTTGCTTTCATTTTCTAAAATTTTTTAAATAATTCAACAAGCATTCTTAAAAATTAACCTTATGTTTAAATAGGTACTTATTTTTAATAATTTGGAGTTTATTTTTCTTATTTAGAACTATATCTGTCTTTCTAAACATATGATAAATGAATCATATCTTATTTTTCCTTCTCTGCCCAAGGCTTTTATTTTTCTGAAAATATGTCTATTTATGTAGAAATACTAGTGATAGTCTGGAAGGAACTTGTTATTTTGTGAAATGGAGTTCTCAGGGAACTCACAGTTGAATATAATCAATTTAAAGAATCTCCCATATGCTTTTCAGGTTTTCCAAGTTTGTTGATGTTTCTAATGAAAAAAAAAATAGAACAATGAGGTTAACAACTAAAGAATCCTCAAAACCTTAGTAAAAGTGCATTGTGCATCTTAAACTACATAATGCATTTAAGTACAATACCAAAATAGATATGTATGTATCTGGTAAATATTGGGATTTGGGGGGCTTTCAACCACTCACTTTAAAACAGGTTTCTAAGAATTATGAGAGAACAGAGTCTTGAAGAGCCCCATCCTGCCGATACTTGCTGTGCTGACATATCTATTCTGTACCACTTGGTTCTCAGTATGTATGTGGAGCCATTTCTTTATGACAGCAACAGTAACTCCTGTTGATGTCTGTAGTGAAGACACTTGGATGTGACCCCTGAGATGTTCAAATTGTGAGGTTGCATTTTATGGACAGTATATTGAATATAAATTCTGTAACAGTTTCACCTAATTTCAATCATGACACCCCAATTTCATGCCTTTTCTTGCAACTAAGAAACCTACTGTTACCTAAAACATGAAGGACGGGTTTTGAAAGTTGAGACACAGAATGATTTTTGGGAGTGGCAGAAATTGTTTAAGTTATAGTCTGTTGTGACATTAGACATTCTGATTAAGAAGCACTTAGCTCATATCCAAAACAGACTAGAGCTTGTGAAGCGTG
The DNA here is from genome assembly GCA_030674055.1 of Rhabdomys pumilio. NCBI lineage: Eukaryota > Metazoa > Chordata > Mammalia > Rodentia > Muridae > Rhabdomys > Rhabdomys pumilio. Next base: position 73,026,403 of record JANHMN010000013.1, on the reverse strand, counting down.
AAAGTACTTTACCAAGATTGTCAGCGCTTCTCCAAAAAGGAATCCCTTAATGGACCAATCAGTAGTTTATACTGTTAAAGAATTTTTTATGGTATAATAATGAACATTTATAGCAGAGCAAAAACAAGCCATTTCCTAACATTAGCCTCTCTGCCAACGGAGGTCATAAAAATTGTTAATGCAGATGAGGCTGCCTTCTGTTGTGCCGTGCTAATAGGAAATGGATCATTGCGCTTTATGGGGTACTTAGCCATTTTGGTTCATGATAAATGACTGACTTAAGTGACATTCCTTCCCTGATTCCCACTATTCATCACCTGAAAGAATGGAAAACCCAAACATGACGTTGATTTTGAAGTTGTCAAGAGTTTCACTGTGGTGTAAATCCATCGGAAGCCAGTGTTTTAATGGATTTGGGGAGAAATCGTATGAATGAAAACACTTATAAATGTTTTATTTCTCTTTGTTGTTGTTGTTTGTGGCTCTGGTGTTATCCTGCTCTGACTTCTGTTGTCTCTTCCTTACTCCTCCCCCTCTGCAAACACACTCTGGTTTTGAAGACTCCCTAGATTGTATCTTAGCAGACACTTTGATGTAATTGTGCTGTTCTACTTTATAAAATCAGCACAATAAACACAAAGACTGGAAAATATTTTCAACTCGGATGTCAACTATATGTCAGTAATTAAGCACATACTTCTTTCTCTGCTAATATTCTGAATATCCATCGTTCTCACCTTCCTCATCATCCTCTTTTAAAGCACTATGCTCTTCTAGTCTGACGAGGACACAGACACTTGGTAAGGGAGTGAAAGTCTGACTATAAGAATAAGATTATGTTCTCATGACTCTTGTTCTTAGAAAATAACTCCTTGGATTTTTTTACACTCCCTAGTGCTTTGAGAATTGCCCAAGACAGAATCACGCCCAATATATGTGCAGGGGAGTCTGATTCTTTGCAGAGGTGTCTTGGTCTTGGGCATGTTTATCTCTGAATTCAAATGCATGGCACCCTTTGTGTAACCAGCGTCTGCATAGTTGGCTATCTGTTATTCGTAATGGCGTCTGGATAGTCGGTTATCTGCTATTTGTGAAAAGAAGATGTAAATGTTTCTGCAGATTATCTTGTAGCCATTTAGTATAATTGAGATAATTTGATGTGTGTTTTGTTGCTTTTTAAGGAGATTCTGGGCTGCCTTATCTGTGTGCATTACAGAATGATCATGGCAACCTGGGATTTTGTTTGCTCTGTAGAACTTTGAAGGAGACCCTTTCTGGCTTTAGTTGAAGTTCTGCTGTCCTGTAAAGAAAGTGAAGGAAACTTTTCTTCCAGTGTTTACCTCTGAGGGTATTTTGTGAGAATATTTGGCAAATGGTATTCGTGTATATATTACTCTTGTGCCAGAGATTAAATATTAATGAGGTTTTATTTGATCATTTTTCCTGTAGAAATAGCTCATGGGACATAATTGATAACATGGTCTCAGATAAATTTCATCAGTCTTGTGATAGCTAAGTAGAACAGTCCCATTTTTTTCTTTAGATTTATTGAATAAGAATTATTAATCTTGAATTATGTAGCTTAGTTCGAGCTGAGCAGTTCTCACACTGTGCTGTTTCACCCAGGTTACTGAGACACACCTGTAGTTTAACTTTTGGCCCAAGTTTGCATGCTGTGGCCAGTGGTGATCTTGAGTCTGAGTTTAGCAAGAAGTTGCTGACACAGTAAAGGAGAAAGAGCAAGCAGAGGGGCTGAGGGTGGAGAGTGCTTGCATATGACACTTCCCACTCTTGTTGGTGAGTGGACACTGCTGTGCTTTTACTTCTTTCTCATCTCTTTTCCCCCTCATATTGAATGTCTGTAAATCAAAGCTGAGTGGAAAAGGCTAAGCTCCAAGATGGGCGGGTTTTTAGGAGGAGAATGTGTGTGAGAGTCTTTTTAAATTCTAAAAGTTACTGGAAAAAATTTTTTTGAAAAGACTAAATTTTTAACTATCATGTGTTCTGGAACTTTCTAGTCCCATGGTTCTCAACCTGTGGGGCAAGACCCCCTTTGGCAGACCTCTGTCTCTGAAAATATTTAAATTACAATTCATAACAGTAGGAAAATTACAGGTATGAAGTAGCAACGAAAATAATTTTATAGTTGGGGGTCACACCATGAGGAACAGTATTAAAGTGTCCCAGCATTAGGAGGCTGAAAACCACTGCTTAAGTAGGTTTCTGCAGTTCCCACTTAAGAACCAGAGAGCTGTTAGTGATTTTCTCCATCACTCACTGACTCCTGAGGTGTGATGTTAGCTGTTAGCTTTAAGCTGTAGGCTGTTATTTTTCTTCTTTGCACTTCAAAAAGATCTAAGGTCACTCTCTGATTATGACTTTGCCACTTCCTGTTCTATTGTCCTTACAAAAGGTTTTTTGTTTTGTTTTGTTTTGTTTTTGTTTTTGTTTTTGTTTTTGTTTTAGCTTTAAACTTCTCTGTAAAGAGATTAGACCAAAGGAAATTTCTTTACAATAAGAAACAAGTGTTTGCTTCGTTGCATAATTTATAAAGTAATACTGAGACTCACGAAGACTCTTACAGAATCCAAATGCCTTCTGCTTCCCTTTTGTGGCAAATTGTTTAACTGAGCAAGGGCAGCTGTCAGAGCCCATGTTGAGGACCCCACACATCTGAGCTGTTCATGTCTTGAGAGTCTCTTGACCCACAACCAGAACAAATTGTGCCCACATGCTATGGATACCTCTCTGCATTGTATGTGTTTTGATGTGGCAGTGTGGAGAAGGCCACCTGCATTTTTTCTCCTTTTGAGATGTCATCTGTGAGTGACTGTTGTCACTTGAACTAGAAAACCTATGGGTCTGGTTCTGAGTGTATAGAGTATTGAGTTTACTTTTCCAGCCCTCGTTTGCTTAGCTCTTATTTTTCTGATTGTGTTCATTTTCTGATGCAAGTAATTACAAATTATATAATTTTTTGATGGAGAAATAGTTGAACTGTGATGCAATCTCATCAAGGGATAAAAACTGAAGACTACATTTCCAGTTCTTATTTGAACATCACTAATTCACAGTATCCTATGGAATTTTTGTTTGTTTTTTCATTTTAGTGTGAGAAACAATAGTCCACAATGAAAACTTAAAGATACAGTCTTTATCTCTCTTGAGCAAGTATTTCTAATAACATTTTTTTATTTGGATTATTTTTAAAAGCATATCTAACCTCTCCCTAACACTCCTTACTTATATGTACAAGTGATTAGTGTACATCTCCTTTGGGGTGTTAACGGGTGTCTCACGTGTACTCAGTACCCAATTTTTCATTGTCATAAGTGTTCACCTACCTCATACCTACATGCCTCCATTTCTCCCCTCCACATCCCTGATCCATTATTGTTTTCTATCTCCCCTTCCCCACACAGACCACCCTTTCAGTCTACCGGCAGCAGGCCTAGCTGTGGAATGGCTGACTCCCCAGTCTCCTCATGTGTTTTCCACTGTCCCCACTGTTCTTGTTTGAATGACTGCTGTACTTTCTGCTGACTGCAGGCTCTTCTCCACACAGAGACAGTGCCGCTTTTAAAGCAAGGTCACATCTCTCTAGCTTTAAACCCTAAGGCAACTTCTCATCACTCTTGGAACAAAATGCAAATTCTCTGGCCTCCGCAGCCCTGATGGGCTGGTGTCTGGCTGACTCTCCAGTCTTATCTCCTATCACTTTCCTCTTACTGATTGATCATTGTATCTATTAATCATTCCTTAAACATCCCCAGTGCATCCCCACCTCAGGGCTTTTGTCTCAGCTGATCTTTGTCCCAAAGTGACCTTCCCTATATTTTAACATGGCTCACTTTTTCTTTGCCTAAACTGTCAGCTCTGTTGTGAGGTTTCACTAACATCTTGTCTATATTATGTTCTTTCCTCCCATGCTTAGCTTTGGCCTAGTAGCTTTCATGACTGTATTTCTAACAAAGACCATTGTCTGAAGTTCTTATTTAGTTACCTTTTTATTGTGGTTCACCAGCCCGGGAGGGCAGGAGCTTCTTTTTCACTGAGATTTCCCCTGTGTTTGTGTGTATGTATGGCAGGCACTGAAACTGAGTGTTTATGACTTAATTGGGGAACAAGGCTATTTAGGCCTAAGAAATATAAGCTGCTGCATTAGTAGAGAATAGTCTAGATTATATTTTAGTGATATGAGTCCTGCCAGATGTTTAGGTGATCCACAGACAAGGTGATAGACCTATCTCTTTGGATTGGTCAATTAATTCACAACAAAGAAAAAATATCAATCCTAATCAGTGGATATTTTCTCTTGAAGATATACACATGTAAAATGGTCATCATATCTGCACATATAAAGTGTTTATGCATACCACTTAATTGTAACTGGATGTGACTGCATTTGCTTGAACCATAGGCCAGTGTGTGTTCATTACAGATAACTATGAAATTTGTAGCAGTCTTTATTATGCAGAGAACCTGACTAATTAAGCAGTAGCTATGCATGTACCTCTCTCTCAAGAAAGAAAGTATTTCTTTCCAAATTAGTGTGGCAAACAAGAGTTGATTTCACTGTGAAGTTTCTGTATATTTAATGATCTCTTAAGAATTAATGACCATATACCTAGTAAAGCCTTAATAATTTGTTTTGTAACTGTAAATCTTTGTGAGTTGACTTTAACAAATTGGGTGTATGCTGATGACAAAACCATAAGTAGAGAAAGCATACCCCTTTTTCCCCTCTTTTTATACTCTAAATTACTGACAATTATTAGCTAATTATAACGAGTCAAGAGACTTACCTAAATCTAAACAATAATGACTTTTGTCTCTTTTATGACTGAAGATCAATCCAGATTTTCTGCATTCTTCTTTGTGCATTCTTTCATATTATTTTCTGCCATTTAACAATATTTTCCATTATGCTTTTGAAGAAATGTAGCAGCTCTTACTCTGACCACTAACATTTTTCATGGCTGTCCTTTGTGTGATTTGTACGGTAATAATAATTTTTCCTTAAGAGTTTGAGCACCTCTCCACACTTTCCTAGTTCACTATAAGTCCCCAAATCTGAGCTGATTTCTAGTCTCTCACAGTAAAAGCTTTGGTTATATATGGTCATCACCATTTCTCATTTGATCAGATCCCCTGATAGGAACTAGCTAGAAGCCAGACTTGATGTATTTGTGGCTGACTAATTCAGATCTGACAGAATTAAAGTTTCCCTGTTTGTTATCTGAATTTAGCTTTTTTCTTTTTTTTTTTTTAATTTTTTTATTGGATACTTTATTTACATTTAACTTTTTTCTTAATTGGGATATTTTTGCCCTGGATGAAATCTTGTTTTTAAATCAGTGATTTTTAATTCTCATGCAGAATGAGAGAATAATAGTGATTCTTTTTCTTGAGTTGGTATTTTGAAGACTTCCAAACATCCACAGCAAAGGGAGAGTGATGGCCTCCTGGGAAGGAGCTGTCTTTTCCCTTTACCCCTAGGCTCTCTCCCTGGGAGGCTGCCATAAGGACTAAAACTAGGGCTAAAACCTGACTTCTTCCTCTGGCCTATGGCAGCGTCTCAGCAGGGGCTCCAAGTAGAGTTGGGGGTAAGTTCTGGCTAATTATTCTCCTGGCTCCCTCCTTGTGGGGATGCCTTGGGCTGCTGGTGCCCCTCGACCTAAGGTCATGGTTCTTTTCCATTAGACTTTCTCCTTCTGGGTTCCTGTAATCAATCCTTCCTCTCATCTTTTCTCCTAGGAGTGGCAAGAGTTATGCTGTCACCAGTGCCAAATTAGGATAAAATCTCTCACAGTTCTCTACTCTGCAGACTGTCCTTTACACAGAAGTCGCCACAGATTATCTTTTTTTTTTTCATTTTTTTATTGGCTATTTTATTTACATTTCAGATGTAATCCCCTTTCCCCATTTCCCCTTACCCAGGAACCCCCCTATTCCATCCCCCTCTTCCTGCTTCTATGAGGATGTACCCCCACCTATCCCCCACTCCCACCTCCCCCACCCTCAAATTCCCAAACACTTGGCGTCCAGCCTTCACTGGACCAAGGACTTCCTCACCCACCTATGCCTGACACAGTTATCCTCCCCTACATGTACAGCTGGAGCCATGGGTCCCTCCCTATGTGCTCCCAGGCTGGTGGTTTAGACTGTGGGAGCTCTGGTTGGTTGGAATTGTTGCTCTCCCCATGGGGCCGCAAACCCTTTCAGCTCCTCCAGTCTTCTCTCTCTCACTCCTCCATTGGGAACCCCATGATCAGTTCAATGGTTAGCTGCCACAAATTATCTTAATCTAAATGTGCTGTTAGTTTTTTGTTGATTCAGTTTGATACAACTATTGTTTCTTGAATTTATGATCCTTTTCTTAAGTACCTCATATAGATATTATCCTGATAGGGTCTGTGTGGTACCCACAAAATGAAAGAAAGCTTTATTACCTTTTGGGGTTCTATCTTGTGAGATGTACAGAATCGTTTACCTTATTCAGTATTCCAGTGGTGTTTGCTTTCTGAGTAGCTGCTGTAGCTAAGGCATGCTATAACACTTAAGGCAAGCACAAAGCTAGGCCAACGCATATCTTTGTTTTCGTTGTCTGTTTATAGGACACTCCAAGTTTTTGTGTAATTATCAATCACAGTACTGGGCATGGCAGAGATGAAACCATTTCACCTGAGCGTCACACGTCTGTGAGATTAAACCAAAAAAAAAAAAGTAATCATTACCCCATCATTTGTGGTCCATGTTGAGCTGAGTCTTGAGGGCTTAAGCTTTACCTTAATTCTCTTTAAGTCTTAGCACCCCATAGTATATAACTGAACAGGCAACTCCTCTCAGCCACTCTCAGTTTAGGTGGTTGGGTCATGTCACTAATTACAGATCTTTTGAATACACAATTCCCAGACCTCTGCTACTACTCTTAGTGGCTCTGAACTGAGGAGTGATGTAGCAATCTGATGTTCATATATTTACAGCCCATGTTGTGTAGACTCCATTAGTTCTCAGTCACTGCCAATATGGACAGCTTGATAAGAAAACAGAAAACACCAGCCCATACCCAGTTGTTCCTGACATCTGGTCCTAGCATGTGCAGTTCTCTGTTAGTCCCTGTGCCTGCTTCTGCTACACAGTGACCGCTTGTAGTTCTCAAACATGACTGTTTCCTGAGCGCACAACAAGATGACGTTTGTGCCTTGATCTCATTGAGTGGAAAACCTTTAGAGTATCAAGAAAACCCTCTAGGAAGATGGGAATTTCAGTTGAACTCAAATCTTTATTTTACCATCAAGGTAAAACAAACAAACAAACAAACAAAAAATCCCAACCAACTAATCAAACGAACAAAAAACATATCCAGTGAGTATAATTTAAGAATAAAGAGCCTAAATAATTTGGATAATTGTCTTTTAAAGGTTTTGTTCACTATAGTATTCATTTGAGCTTGACCACGCTTTCAGAGAGACTGCTTTGTACAGCTGAAACTTAAACACTAAGGCCATACAAGGGTTGGTTTGGTTCTGCGTTGCTCTTGATGTCCAAGAGAGGGCCAGTGGGTCAAGAAGGGGGTCTGAGGGAGGAATGTGCACGAAGGACCCGTCCAGTTATGCTAGTTATCTTCAGCATCACTGAGTGATGCTAGTGTGAGCCACTCTACAATTTTGCTCTTCATGGGAGACATCAATCTGTATTTCAGTAAATTTGTTACATTTGCAGAGATAAAGTGGATACCAGAATTATTTTAAGCTATTTAGTAGGCCATGGGGGCAGCAAGAAGAAGACTCATTATATACAGTAACAGACCTGCTGTCTTTTATTTATGTGATCTTCTTCACATTGCTACATATTGTGGCAATGTCAGGAGACATTTTGGTTGTCACACTAAGGGAGGGGGTGCCACTGTCATGTAGTGGGAGTACGGCTAAGTATTCTATAATACCCAGGAAAATGTCTCACTACAAAGACTTATATAACCCTAAAATGCCAATAGTTCTAAGCTTGATCAACCCAAATCTATCCCTTAATCTGATCAATAGAACTTTCTGTGTTCTAGCCCGGTCTTCATAGTAAGTTTCAAAACAAACAAGGCTAGATAGAAGGACTCTGTCTCAAACAAAACAAAACACTCAAAAGAGAACAGAACATTCAGTGTTGATGGAAATGTCCTATATTGACAGGATTATATATGGCTTTTATCACTTAAAATGAGGCTGGATGGCTAATATATTGTTTTTTTTTTAAACTCTAAATAAACAGACATCATAGTTCTAGGAAGTCATTAGACAGTGCAAATCTATCCCACTTTTCCTGCCTGAATACCTTGGTTTATAAATAATAGGTAAAAAAGATTGGTATCTGAGAGAAAGGAGGATTGGTGAAGGAATTTAGAGGAAGCCAGGAGTGTGTGTTTTCAAAAAACCCAACAAACTGAAAGCACTGTGGTTTTAAAAACTGTGACTATTTTCTTAAAGTCTGTGGGCTAGTCATCCAAACAGTGCTGATGGCTTTAACCCTGTCTCTGACTTGTGATATTGGGGTCTCCAGAAGCATCGGTGAACTGAAGCCTGAGTCAGATGCTAAGGAGAGTTAACCACTAATGGCCTCTCCCTCTGGCTTGGACTTCTTCACAGTATGGAAGCAGGAAGACATTTTAACTTCTGAAAGACAAGGCCTTCAGAGTAGATGTACATTCACTGATCAGCTGGCCCACACCCTCCATCTGCTTCCTCATTTCTTCTCAATCATCCTACATGTAAGTTTTTTTCCGTTTTATTCATTCATCTCTTGCTAACACATTCTATCTTTTACAAACAAGACTTATTTTAATTCCAACAAATGACACATGTTAAAACTGTGAGATGATTTCTCAGTTTCTGTGCTTTGCTTGCTTAGCAAGAGAGACCTCTCTATCTCTTTAGCATCATTATAGAAAATGCCTATGCTATATCTGAGCCTTCTTGTGGACCAATGTCTGTGTCTTCTATCTATCCTGGGGTCAGTTTTCTCTGCTGGGAACAGCCCTGTACCTTACAGGGACAGAGCAAATGACCAATAGAACCACAATAGTCTCCAAAAAAGCTAACCTGCCAGCAGGTGGCACTAGGAGTCATAGGGGCATGAAATCATTGAGATTCTGAGTTTCTAAATACCCCTTACCAAAAGAATAAGAAGTACTCAATAGGCTAGATGTGGATGGAAGAGACACATGAGATATGTTAGCCATGGACGGGGAAGACCAGTGCTCTTACACAAAGAGCAATCAAGAACTAAAAGGGTTTTTTAAATCACTTTATTAGTCCATTCCAACTAATAAGAGCAACTGTGGCATCATTAATTTGGAAAGAAACAATTGTTTGAATAGCAGTTTTGTTTCAGAAGTAGGTTATGTTTAGGGCACATTGACAAGACAGTCTGTGGAAATGTTGCAGGAGCATTTAAAGTACAAATCTGGAGCCCAAGAGAGTGGCTGAGGATACATAAACAAACAAACAAACAAACAAACAAACAAGCACGTAGGGTATGGAATGTAGGAAACCTCCAAAAGACAGGCTGTTAGAAGCTTCTTAAACGTAAGAACATCAGTCCACTAACTTCTAACATTAACTGGTTACTTGTACCTGGTACAGAGACATGACTTAGAAATTTCGGATATGATTATTCTAGGGATAGTTAATGTTAATACCACCCCAGATAATTCTGATCTACTTTGAGAAGAGACATATTTTAGCAGAGAGTCTCGGAGACTAAAGGAAGGTGGTTGGCACTCTATCAAGATAGAGGACATGGTAAGATTGAATAATAAAGATTAGATGTCAGAAAGTGGCTCTGTCATTCCTCAGCAGCCAGGGCAAGGATAGGCAGTTAGGGTATGGAGATGGTTGTGAACCTGTGAGTGCAGGAATGGAGTAGCCAATAGTCAAAGTGTGCAATAGATTTGGGGCCTTGGGAACTATTTATATTCCTAAAAAAATTATGGAAGACCTAAAGAATTTTTAAGTGAGATATATCCAGTACTGTGCTGTTAAATTAATTATTGGAAACAAAAATTTCAGTGTTGGAGAGATGACTTGTTCTTCCAGTCAACAAGGGTTCAATTCCCAGCATCTACATGGTGGCACACAACCATCTGCAACTACAGTTCCGGAGAATTCAACACCCTCTTCTGGCCTCCACAGCACTGCATGTACGTGGTCCACAGACTTACATTCAGGCAAAATATCCACAAACATAAAATAAAAATAAAGCTTCTTTTAAAAAACCAAGGTGATAATGGCACATCCCTTTGATCCCAGCACTAAAAAGGCAGAGGCAGGCAGATCTGCTGCTTCCAGGCCAGTCTGGTCTAAAAAGTAAGTTCCAGAACAGCCAGGGCTATACAGAGAAAACCTGTCTTTAAAAAAATTTTTTTAAAGAAAAAAATGGTGCTTCCTGATTTTCATGGTATAAGCCCCCATCATAGACTATTTTGAAATATGAATTAGCTTTCTTGCAAACCTGCACAAGCCAACTCTGACATGCTATAACATAAGTATCAATGTTTATCATATAATATTAAAATTTAAAACAATATTTATTTCATTTTATAAAGCAATAATTATTCATATGCTCACAGAAATGACAATTTTATGAATAACATTTTGGGCACTATGTCAGGAGGAGTACCAAAACGACTGTATCACTTGATGCTTTCACCAAAACGACTGTATCACTTGATGCTTTCTGCCTCCTACTTCTAGGTCACGTATGTTTGCTTGTCTGCTTGTATTTTTTGTTTGTGTGTGTGTAGATGTGCATGTATGTGGAAGCCAGAGGATACTTTTCCATTTTAATATTTAACATTATTTGCCTGTTTGCTTGTCTGTATCAGGGTTGTGATTTGTTGCCTTTGCTGGTCTCCAACTCCCGGGCTCCAGATAGCTTTCAGCCATCTTCTGCTCTGAGCAGATGGGGTCTATACCTAGTTGATGGTTTTCATTTTGTGATCACTTTAGATCAGCATTTGACAAATGTTTTCTCTAATGGGTCAAATAGAGAGTGTTTGAAAAGGGTAGATCAGCCACATAAGGTATCTGTTGCAGTTGGTCAACTCTGCAGACCTAGAATGAAAGCAGCCACAGATAACGTGGAAACTCACCGCACAGTTACGTTACTTCAAAAGAAGTCTGTAGGCTGTATTTATCAAGCAAGCTATCATTTAATGCCCCCCCCCCGGACTTTTTTGCTTTTGTGTATACATATTTATATGTGTATTGTGTGGATGTGCATACATGTGGAACCCAAAGGTTGCTTTTGGTACTTTTTAACTTTTAATATTTTATTTTATGCATTTTTTCTTATTATTAATTCTGAAGTGTGAGGGATCAAACCCAGGACCTTGCACATGCTGTGCCAGCACTCTTCCAATGAACTACATTCCCAGCCCTCAGGAATCTTTCTTAATTCCTTCTCTACCTTAATTTTTGAGGCAGGGGTTTCTCACTTAAAGCTCTGTGCTTCAGCTTGACTTGCAAGCCCCTGGGATCCTACTGTCTTCATCCCACTAGCTCTGAGATTATAAGCACATGCACCTTTTTACATGATTCTGGGGTCCAACCCCAGATCCTCACCCTTGTCCAGCAAGCTCTTTACTAACTGAACCATCCCCTAACCATACCCTCTGACTTTAACAGTTGAAATTAAATGGACTTCATCGCAAAAGAAACTTTGAAAGTCAGCTTCCTGTCCTGAAATAAAATGATCAAGTACACAAGTCTTTTTATTTAAAACCCTTGACCTTTATCACAGTTAATATAAGTCAGTAAATTTGGTGTATAGGAGAGGGGAGAGAAGAAGGCTCACTGAGAGTTCTTTTGGTTGCCCCTTAGCCTAGCTGCTATTTTTCTTGAGATTTGTTGTAAGAAATAATTGGCAATAAAGCCAATACTGTACAATTATGTACAAATATTTAACACATAATTAAAAATATTAGCAACTAAACTGGAGAGACAGTTCAGTGAGTACTGTTCTTCCAGAGGAACCATGTTGGATTCCCAGCAACCACATCAGGCAGCTAAGTGATCTATAACTATAACTCCAGGGGATATAACATCTCTTGACTCCTTGTACATCAACACACACACACACACACACACACACACACACACACACACACACACGATCAAAAATAATTTTGTTTTACAAAGAAGCGAAGGGAGAAGGGTGGGGTGGTGGGGTGGTAGCAAGTCAATGATATCTCTATATTAAAGCATTCATTCATCACTAGGCTTCTCCAACCCTCAGCATTGCTGGAGCCCAGAGCAAAAGGACAAAGGCAATCCCTTGTAAATGTATGTCCAGATATTTTAAACCTGTGACCAGTGAACAGACCTTTGGGAACAGACACATTGGTATTGGGATTAGGGCCTGGCTTTGTTGGTTTCTTCACATGTGCTTGCTTATTTTGTGTCATGGCATCATGTGGAAGTCAGAAGACAATTTGGAGGAGCTGCTTCTTCTCCTTCCACTGTGTGTGTTACAGGGGGGTATAGGGATCACATTCGGGCTGCTAGGCTTTGTTACAAACAGCATTGGCCACTAAGCCATTTCTTGGGTACTTACAGTGTTTTGTTTTATGTAAAAATTCTTCAACTTGTTCCCTGTTCATCAAACTTCCTGTGGTGAGTATGAATTGTATTAGTAATTGAATGAAAAAAACATAGAGCACCATCCTTTCTTGACTGAGAACAGAAAACAAGAGTTTCTTGTCTCTCAGAAGCTCTGCAATTAATGAAAACAATACACTCAAAACATGATAAACGATAAACTTGAGAGCAGTGTTCAAAGAAAACCAAGTTCAAGGAGTATGACTAAGTACTAGGGACCATTAATATCTCGTATCTTCCTGTCTCATAAAAATTTCACTCATGTAGCCAATGTGTTCTGTATGTGATGTTTAAAATAACCCAGACCTGTAGATTCACAACCTAGACTTCCATGGGCCTGTGATAAATTCCTGTCCTCTCAGATGCACACAAGACCTAACTCTTCAAAATTCGTTTAGAGGCTCAGATACTAGTGTTACTATCGAGCAGTGGCTCTCAGCCTTCCTAATGCTTCCACTCTTTAATGCACTTACTTCCTCATGCTGTGGTGACCCAGCCATAAAAATATTTTCATTACTACCTTATAACTGTAATTTTTCTACTCTTATAAATCATAATGTAAATATCTGTATTTCCTGATGGTCTTAGGTGATCCCTATAAAAGGGTCGTTCAATCCCAGAGGAGTCATGACCCACAGGGTGAGAACCAGAGAGTGAGATGCTGGCTGTGGTGAACAGCTGCTTAAATCAGTAAACCAGGAGAGCTAGAGTCTGTGGCAAGCAGACAGCAAATCTACTGCCAACTTTAGCTTTTACATCAGGGAAACCAGGGCACAAGCTGCTTTCTTGTGTTCCAGTCTGTGTTTAAGTGCAAGTAGAGAGAGATCTGGCTCAAATTATAGAAATCAGAAGGAGTGCAGTATCACATTAGGATACTCTGAAGATGACAGCTGAAATTTCTCTCCCAGATCTTTTTGTGTCTGCCAAATGGCAGTGACTCATTTTGAAGGCGGCTAGAGACAGATGTAGATTAATCAGAACATCTGTGCGTACCCTCCTTTATGTGCATGTTCCTGCGCTCTCCGCACTTTCTGAGTTTGCTTTCTCTCATGTTACCTGACAGAAGAAAATATATATATTCTTGTTACTGGGCTGTTGTAAAGGATGCAAGCAGAATTTTCAGAAGTTGTTTTATGGGGCTGGAAAAAAAAATTGTCTCCATATTCAAAGTTGAATTGCCACTACTGGAACCATCTCTTACTACTACAACTTACAAAGTGATCTTACTGTCATTTCTCAGAAATTAAATGTAAAGATTATTGAAATAAGCTCTCCCTTCCCCTGCATGTGTGTGGTACACACACGTGTGTGCATGAATTTGCTCACTAATATGAGTGTGTGTGGGTGCCAGAGGCTGACAGGTTGATACTGTCCCTCAATTGTACTCAACGTTTTTGAGAAAGGATCTCTTGTGAAGCCAGGAAAGAATGACAGAAAAAAGTCCATCCATGTCCAGCTTGGTAAACCAATCTTAGGGTTACTTACAGGAGAATAAATAAAGACTCCTCTCAGCAGCCTGGGAGTCTCAAATACTAATAAAATTGAAAAGCCCATACCAGCATGGGTGACAAACCAAGAAAGCTGTATCTGGAGCTTCCTGTGCAATTTGTAGCAGTTAGCTGTGTCACAGACAGTCTCCTTGCTGGCAGTTGTTGGCAGTTGTTCACTGTGTATATTAACTCAGGAAAGGTCCTCGTAAGTCTGTTGTTGCTGGGTTTTTTTTCCCACCATCAGCTTGGAGTGCCTTGTTCTTTCCTTCAGAAGGGAATGCTCTGATACACAAGAGATGGCTACACACCAACCTCCATACTTCCTCTGGGTCTTTCGTTTTTCCACCCCTCTTCCCTACTGTCCTATGAGCCTTGGGGGCCCATTCATAGATGTATGATTATTTTCCTCCATTTACAAATTATCGCTGGGACATTGTACCACAGCAATAGTATCCTATTTTCTCAGTTCAGTGAGTTAATATTTATAGTAACTGCCACCCACTGCAAAAAGAGCATCCTTGCATGACATGAGTGGCAACTGTAGCAACCTGGGGTTTTTTGGATTTAACTACAGTTAAATAAAAAAATACTTACAAGACAATTTCACAGGTACATCCTGACCATATAACAAAACAACAGTACCAAATGTGGGTTCCCTCCTAGAGGGCATCAACCGAACTGGTTGGTCACATCCACAACCGTGGTGTAACTATGGTGCCAGTAGGCGTGTTTTGCCTGAAGTGCTGGCAACGTGACATGAATGATCCATAAGTATGCAGGATCATCAATGGCAAATCTTTCCTAACAGGCTACATACTGCCTTCCAGCTTTCAAAAGGCCAGCCAGCAGGGAAGGAACCTCTAGTTTAGTTCCAGCTTGATTTTTCCATGTTCTGTAACCAAAGCAGTCAATATCCTCAATAATAGGCTCTAACTGTCTAGTTTTTGTTTGTAACCAACAGCAATAGTAATATTGCCTTTATTGTTTAGAACACCTCATGGGCCTTCCTAGTCAGCCACTAATAGGAAGTTATCCCACCCTTGACACTGAGATTTCCTTTCAATAACCTGTCTTGTAAGTGTGCCTTTTTCCGAACAAGTCTTTAATGCTCTCCCTAACGCTCACGACTTTTCCAAGACTTTAAGACTCTCAAAGATTAGATTACATATGAAACCTTTTTACAGAGGGTA
The DNA here is from genome assembly GCA_030674055.1 of Rhabdomys pumilio. Taxonomy (NCBI): domain Eukaryota; kingdom Metazoa; phylum Chordata; class Mammalia; order Rodentia; family Muridae; genus Rhabdomys; species Rhabdomys pumilio. The sequence goes on along the minus strand of JANHMN010000013.1, from coordinate 73,011,073 downwards.
GACAGAATCTCAGAAAGCCCACTACCATCCATTATAAGTAAGTGCCCTTGGTTTTAAAAACTCAGCAGCTGAAGGGCTCTAAAACAAACAAACAAAAAAATTAACCAGGTTCAACACAGCATAAAAAATACCTAGTGTGTATACTAACTAAATACTGGGTATTGTACTGTGGGTAGGAGACATGGCCTTATTAGCTTGTTCAGTCATCTCCGTGAACCACACAGCTTCTTTATCTTAGGACATTGCCATGGCCACTGCACATCTACCTGTCCTCGAGAAGGTTTGAGAAATGTTGTTCTCTATTCCAAGAGTCTAGCATACTCTGGGGACAGTTGTCAGCCCTGGGATTCACTTCATCTTTATCAACTATACTCTGTCTCCCAATCTTTTTTCCCAACTCTCTAGAAACTCTTCCTGTCAACTTTTTCCATAGGGACTGTGGCTAAACATAACACATTTGCTTTCAGGTGACCCAGACAGAATACATCATCTGTTCTCTCCTCTCATTCTCTCCTTATCTCTCCACCTTTACCTTCCCCCCCTCTATTCCTTCTTTCATGTTTCTTAGATGCTTGATTACATGGTAACTGCTTCTACCCTGTAAAGATTGTGTCCTACCATGAGACTCAGCAAAGATACATGCCAGTCCCTTCTGAATCCTTTCTTAAGTCTCCTGTGAACACAGTCTTATCCAGTCTGGTGAATTAGCCAAGGACACAGATGTCCCATTTGTGTCTGAGCATTGGCAGATGCTTATTTCCTACATCTTAATCAGTTGTGAGTGCCTGGATTAACCACAATCCACTGCACAAAGGAACGTCTCTGATGAGCTGAGAGCAGCAGTAGCCTATGGATAGAGAGATATGAATTAAAGGCAGTTTGACACAGTGTCTGTTTAGCAAAACAATAACAATAAGTTCATTCCTGGGCCTAAGAGCTCCCCAACCATGAGTTTTGGGCCAGAATTAAAGTACTAGACATGTTTCCTCCTATGGAGTGGGCTTTAAATCAAATCAGAAAACAGTTGGGGGATGGAAAAGTAGCTCAGCAGTTAAGAGCACTTGTTGTTCTTTCAGAGGACCCCAGTTTGATCCCCAACACCCATATGTCAGCTCATAATCATCCATAATTCCAGTTCTAGGAGGCTGTATTCCCTAGGCATTAGGCATGCACGTAGTGAACAGACCTACCTTTGTGGTACATTGCAAAATGTTCTTACACAGAGAATAAAATAAATACATTTTTAAAAATTAAAGGAAACAGTTGCCTATGCCCATAATATTTGTTCTGCTTGTGTATCCATGGTACTTCTTGCCACAGTAGTTGTTGCTGTAGCTCACATGGTTAATGGCTGGTGAGTCTATTGGTGACTTTCTCCTCCAGCAGCCTGCATAGCACCTCTGGTACTGTAAAAGCTAGCCACATCTGAACAAGCTTTCAAAAAGAGCTTTTTAACACAGGTCTAATTTGTGCTCTCTTTTATTTATGATCTACAAAGTATAAGAAACAGCAAGCCAACACTTAATTTAACCTCCCCTTTTTTCCACTCTTTCTTCCAAATCAGAGGCCAACACAAATGATAGCATCTGAGTCTTTTTTCTGCTGCAATCCTTCATTTGCACAGATAAGGTATTTTGGAGGCAACTCAGCCTTGGCCAAATGTCGTACCACACCCACAGCAGTGGTGACACGACTGCCTCCGTAATCTTCTACTCTTGGGTCCTATACTTTCAAGGACTGTGGTATGTATACCTTCCAGTCCATCAGCCTGTCTGGGAACATCCTAATACTTACATAGTGAACTCCATTCATTAAGGAGGTATGCTACCCCATAATACACAGAGGACCCTGAGACTATTCCTGAGAATGCTCTCCTCTGACAGCTCAGCCTTGATTACATATCTTTCACCCATAACAGAAGCTATATAACTACCACAATAGCCATGTGGTACACTGTAGCCTACCATGGCATACCACATGGGAAAGTGCCATATTGGAGTTATCTCTGAGGATGTTCCAACTCAGAAGGCTTCACCTCAGTTCCATGTTTTATTACCCATAGCACAGGCATGCAGTGGTCCTCCTAAACTCATCTTTGGGTCTGTTAAACCCTGTTGTTTGGGTACCAGTTGCGTTGTGTTACTTTTCCTGAGGAGTCTGTTTCTATTCACCCAGATAGAATAACAGCCAACAAAATTATTCTATACAAACCAAATATGGTGAACCAGTGAATTTCCTGAGGTTACATTAGGAGAATTGGATACTCAGGCAAATGTATCATATAAAAGCCTACTCCATGATGGGTAACAGCTTGGGAAAGCCCCGCCATTGGAGTTCCCTGGCAGACCATAACAGGCAGCTACACTGCTGGAGGGTCCCTCCTTGTCTAGTAACTGTACATGTCTTACGTTACCTCAGGGAGGGAACTTGTGAGTTTTGTAAATTTGGGTTGTAAATGAACCTCAAAAGCTTCTTGATGTTCCCACCCAACTTCCATCCTTCCAGAAAGGAATGCCTCTGTTGGAGGAAACAGCTATACAGCATAGCCAGTGATCAAAATATATAATATGAACCCAATAAACAAAGGGAAAAACATGTATAATGCTAATTATGAAGTGAAAACTCAGAAGCAGACTATTATTAACTAAAATTATATGGAGGCAAAGATTCAAAGATAGCAAACAACAGCTATATCCTTAACTTACTGGTATTTGGTATGGAATAAGTAGAGACTGTATAAAATGGAAGATTAAATATTAATCTACAGTCATAAGTTACAAGTAAGCTGTGCAGTAATGGTGCATGCCTCTAACCCCAACACTCAAAAAAGGCAGAGGCAAGCAGACCTCTGAGAGTTTGAGGCCAGCCTAATCTTCATAGTAAGTTCAAGGACAGCCAAGCCTATGTAGAAAAACCCTGTCTCAAAAAAAAAAATTACAAATGAAACACCTGATAAAAATTTAAAGCACCACTATGAAACACCTGGTAAAATTTCAAAACACCACTACCAACAGCAAAGAAGTAACAAAATAAACATAGTAACTATTGAGTTCTGATTGCTTTGAGAAGATGGAGCCAATGCAAGACACTGAGACTTTTTGATCTTACTTGTAAGTGAACTGAGTAGAATTTGAATGGAAGCATCAGAATGTCACTAGTTACATTTATAACTTCAAACATAGCGGTAGCAGCATTCAGGCAAGCTCTTATTGTCCAAAGTATTTCTTTTAGTAAACAGAATAGAACAAAAATAAATGATTTGATCAATGTGCTAAAACAGTTAGGATTATGCTGGTAATATTAATTAAAAGTAAAAAACAGATCCAAGGAGAGTGGGGATGAATGATAAACCTTTAGATCATCTAATCCAAAAGGAGAAAAAAGCCATAGATCCTAATGTTAGAAAACCAAAGTAAGAAATACTAATGAGGAAGTAATACAAACACAGAGGGAGCTGCTCGCCAGAAATCTGAGCAGGCTGGTGGGGCTCCCCTGCAGTCAGAGCACTTGGAGAAGCTCAAGGCTGCCCTAGGCTACATAAAGGAACCCTATCTCAAAAAAGAGATGATTCCCATGGGCCAGTCATGATTAATCATACACAGAAGTTTTGCAATATGAATAGAAATAGAACAGGTGATGTTTCAGGGAACACAGTAATCAGAACTGACCTCAGAAAAGAGTATAAATTTACCAATTTAATAAATCAAACAAAAAATTTGACCCACTTCCCCAAAACAACATCAATTTCAGATGTTTACATGGGAACAATTCTATTACACTTCTAAGAAACAAAATTTTCAGTTCTATTTAAAACTTAAAACTGAAAGAAAGAAAGAAAGAAAGAAAGAAAGAAAGAAAGAAAGAAAGAAAGAAAGAAAAAAAGAAAGGAAGAAAGGAAGGAAGAAAGAAAGAGGGAGGGAGAGAGAGAGGGGGGAGGGAGAGAGAGAGAGAAAGAGAGAGAGAGAGAGAGAGAGAGAGAGAGAGAGAGAGAGAGAGAGAGAAGGAAAGAAAGCTTTAAAATTCCTTTTGTGAGGCTATGGTGACATCAGTAGCAAGCCTTGACAAAGATCACACAAAACAGCTTCGGAGAACTGGGAAATGTTCTGAAAGAACACTTTACCATTACCAAGTTGGGCTCATTCTAGGAATTCTAAAATTGCTCAATTTCCTACATTAGTGGAAAACATACATGATTATCCCCAGAGATATTTAAAGGGCACTTTGCAGATACAGCACCTGATTTTAGTAAAAAGCTCAAGAGTGTGTGTGTGTGTGTGTGTGTGTGTGTGTGTGAGAGAGAGAGAGAGAGAGAGAGAGAGAACAAGAGAGAGAGAGAGAGAGAGAGAGAGAGAGAGAGAGAGAGAGAGAGAGAGAGAATGAGAGAGAATATGAATCCAGCCCTAAACAACATCATAAGGATATTCAAATTAGCACATTTCCTCTCTTTCTCTTAGAAGCCTTGTGGACACAATTTAGGGAAGAGACAAGCAGACACACAGCCCAGTGCTACAAGGCATTTGAGACTTGTGTTAAGTAAATGCCAGAAGAGGTGCTTCCAAATACGGTGAAGGTAAAACTTGGCCGACTTGTGATAGATGCTTAGAGATCATGGCCCCTACTCTGCAGATCAGCCGAAGGTGGCAGAACACTTATTAAAGTGGAGAGCTTAGGAGCAAAGCTTTTACATTTGAAAATAAAATATCAATTGCTTCAACACACATCAATTAAAATTGTATGGCAATATAATTTGAAGTCAAAACAAATACTAAAACTGAAAATGTAGTGGCTGACTTCCTTAGTTGTAGAGATCCACATCAGACAGAAAGAGAGGAAAGAAAAGCAGGCAGAGAAGGGCCGTCATTCCACAGAGAGGCAGCAGTAGTGGCTGCTTTGACCTGTCTTTGCGGTGGTTGGGAAGAATCCAGGGTAAGCTCTTTACGAACTACAGCTCTAGTCGATGGAAGACTCTTAAACCTGAAAAGATGTCTAATGTCACTCAAAATAAAAGAAATAGAAATCAAAACTGCACTAGACTACAGCTTTCCTGCAAATAAATAATCTGAGTTCTAAATGTCAGCCTTCCAAGGTGAAAGGCAACCGTCTAAATGCATTCTTGGTGGGAAAATAACATTTTTACAGAGAACAGTTACATAAAGTAGAAGCTGGACAGTCTCCTGCATGCCTTGAAACTTCAGTGATACTAGAGGTGGAGGCAGGAGGACCAGTGGGGCCTGCTGTCTGCCAGCCCAGACAAAAAACATGAGCTTCAGGTTCGAGGAGAGACCTTACTTCAGAGGAATAAGGCCAAGAGTGATGGAGGGAAACAACCAGTGCTTTCTCAGGCCTCTTCATGAGTGTGCAGTGATCGTATGCACATGTGTATGCACACAGACACACACACAAACACAAAGCTTAACCACCCAGTATTACCCAGTAATCAATGGACTACTATATAATGATGAAGGAATAAGAACCCTTCCCCCATACTTTGATATGTAAATTTTTCTGGATATATTATAAAATCAAAAATATATACAGAGAAATGTGTGCATTACAACTTCTATCAGTATACTCCTATGTGTTTGGAATTATAGGTGCATGCCATTTTCTTGCAGATGAAGAAAGAACTAGGAATACGTCTTGTTCCTCAGGAAAGGTATTGAGTGGAAAGACTTACTTTTGTAGGGTATGTGTGTATATGTCACCTACCAAAATATTAACTCTAAAATTAATATTTTAAATTATATGTATATATTCCACCTCATTAAAAAAAGAAGAACTCATAACTCTTCCAAAAAATCATGAATATATAGAATACTTGACAAAAGATCTCTATACTTTATCGTGGGTTTTTTGGTTTTTTTTACGGAAATGTTCTACATTTACTTATTTTACTATTCTGTGTGTATTTTACATGTCTGTGCACCACAATTGTGTTTTGCCCAGTACCTTGAAAGTCAGGAGAACTTCAGAACCCTGGAATTGAAGTGGCCTATGGTTGTGAGCTGCCTTGTGGTGCTGGGAACCAAACCCAGGTCCCCTGTCCTGTGTTCAGTCATAACTGCTGCGCCGTCTTCCCAGACCAAGTGTTCAGCTTTCCAATGTTTTATAGAAACCCTCCCAGGGGTAGGTTGTTAATTGCTTGAGGCTTACCTTTTCCTAGATGCCCCTGATCACTTTGAGCCAGGCTACACAGTGTGGAGGAGGCTCTGTACACCAGACCTCTGGTCCCGGCTGCTGTCGTTTTAATGTCTTCCTTCTTTTCAAAGGTTTTCTCTGTACTTACTCTTGATGTCAGGTTATAGTGCCCTCATTTTCTTGCTGTCACAGTACCTATCCCATCATTCTGCTCTTTTGCTCTGCCAAAGATAGGAATCATGTACGCAAACATCTTCAAACTGTATCTGAAATGAGAGGAGACAGTTAGGCCAGTGCACACTGGCTGGAGAGTGAGTTCCTGTCAAATGTGACCTTTGTGCTGTTGGTTGGCTCTGTTTAAGCTACTTATTGACTTGCTTTTGGACATTGTTTTCAGTACTCTATAGTTGTGGGTCAGTGACCCTAGTGAGTAAAGTTATTACTGTACTTGAATGGTTAAGAAACTTTAACTAGAAATATGAGGTAGAATGGCCATGTGCTTAGCAGTTACCCGGTTCGCCTTTGTTGAGCCTTGCTGAAGAACCACGCTATCCTGTTGTCCTGTGGGAATTCTCTAGGAATGCAAGCCTAGCTGGAAGTTTGCGTATGGGAAGTTAATCCATCTACATTTATTTTCCTATGGGGAAATTTGACTCATAAAGGTGGATGAGATAGGCTGTTTATTAAATATAGAATATATTTACTATTGTGTTATTTAATAAAATAACAGATCATTGAAATTCTAAGTCACTGACAATTCAGGGCTAAAAACATTTGTTTTGATCTTTACCATTGGAAGTTTCTAAATAGTCATTTTACTTACATAGTGCAAAGACACTGTTTGGTGTAGGTTAACTGATGGGCCCAGCCCCCAACAGCAGTTACTCATCTGACACTAGAGGATAGACTTTTCAGTGCCCTCTGCAGAGTCACTAAATTTTTGCAAAAAGTCTTAAATAAGATAGCTTGAAATACCTGGCATGGTTGCTCACACCTTTAATCCTAGCACTCACAGAGGCAGGCAGGTCTCTGTAAATTCGAGGACGTCCTGGTCTACAAAGCAAGTCCAGGGAGCTATACAGAAAAAAAAAAAAAGAAAAAAAGAAAAAAGAAAAAAACCTCTCTCCAAAAACCAAAAAAACATCATAATAATAATAACAATAACAACAGTAACAACAGTAAGAGTATGCTTTATTAGTTTTTTCCTTATTTTATGTCAAACCTAAACATAATTTATGGTTTATAAGCTTCTCAGTAACACCTTTAGTACAGAAATCCTACCAAAGTCCTGTCTTCTTTGTACCTAGTTAAACTAAGAGAGTTACCATAGAGCTTACAAGATAATTTTTATATACAGGGGGATAGAAAATTTTAGGCTGAAGCTTTTAAAAAGAATATTAGCTGTAGCAGCTGTGACCAGGCTACAACCTTAGCTGCCATTCTTTTCTACCTTTGATGGACAAATAACCAAGTACCTGCTAAATTCCCTCCTGTGCCTCTCGTTTGAGTGAATCCTGCAGAGTGAGCTGAATGAAATGTTTGTCTCTTTACTTGGCACTGCATGGAAAATTACAGTAAGTCATAGAGGTCCATTGGGAAGTCAAGCCACTTCCCAAATACTCCCCCTGGAGGAGTGCTAACGTAAATGACAGCAAATTTTTCTTTCAGTCTTCACAAGTCCCAAGAGAGTAAAAATAGGCCTGAGGTGTGGCTCATGGAGTCAGGCTCTTTCTCTCTTTCCTTTTATCATATTCCCAAAGATATTTCAGGCTCATGAAAGCTGCTTAGCTGCAGTCATCCTCCCGTTACCTCTCCATATTATATTATATGGAGTCAGTGCTCATATTATATTCTTCTGTGTTGAGGGTATGCTGAATAATCTGGTAGTTGCTTTTCCTTCACATGTCACATCATTTTGTTTACTTTCGTATTGTTTTAGTTAATTACTGCTACAAATCACCCTTTAATCTGATCAAATATATGTCAAACAGTAGCATGGAACTAACTAAGGCTGTTATGGCCGCTAAAGTCCCTTCAACTGGGACCTCTGACCATGAAGTTCATCAATAAATCAGGTCTTCCCACCTAGAAACAGCAAAACCCAAGTGCTAGGCCTGTTCCCTTTTCTTCCTGCTGCTCTTCCTCCTCCTCCTGCTTCTCCTCCCCTTCCTCCTCCCCCATCCTCTTCTCCTCCCCTTCTCCTCCTGCTTCTCCTCCCCTTCTTCTTTTCCTCCTCCTCCCCTCCTCCTCCTGCTTCTCCTCCCCTCCCTCTTCCCCTTGATCCTCTTTCTTCTCCCCTTCTCCTCCCCTTCCACCTCGCCCTGATCCTCTTCTTCCTCCTCCTCTTTTTCTCCCCCTCCTCTTCCTCCTTCCTCTCCTCCTGCTCTTCCTTCTCCTCTTCCTCTAGCCTTACTCTTATCTCACTCCATTTGGCACATGTGGCCTTTTTGCAGATGTCTGCCTGCCTTCCTTTCTTTCTTTCTTTCTTTCTTTCTTTCTTTCTTTCTTTCTTTCTCTCCCTCTCTCTCTCTTTCTTTCTTTCCTTCTTTCTTTCTTTCTTCTCTTTCCATTTAGCTGTCTCATAGCACAAAAGTAGTCTAAGCCACAACCCCCCAAAAATCCATTAAGCCATCAAGCCACTTGGTTTATGAAATCAGCTGTGGAACTCTGATTTTCTATGACAGTTGTTAGTCAGCATGGGTAGATAGTAGATAATATAGGATTGGTTTGGAGGGAGGAAATAAAAGAATATTTTATTAAAAATAATTCTAAGTTCCTGTTTTGATTTATACTCTAGTTCCCTCCTGGGGAGTCTGAGTATCAGTAATGCACCTGATCAAAACAACTCTTCCCTCTTTAAAGTAACTTGGTTACTTTATTGGAATGTTCAAACTAGAAACGTCTCAGTTACCCAGCATCCTGTTCCAGCTCATGTTTCATGTCTTCAACCTGGTGTATAGCATCTCAGCAAACATCTGGCCGCCATTCTCCTACAGTACATTGGTCCTTCCCTGCCTGCTTCTCAAGCTATCTTAATCATCCCCATGCCAAGCTTTTCAGCTTTTTAGCTACTTTATCTTCCTCTTTTCACTCCAACATGCTCTTTTTGGTCCCTCAAATTTCTCCTAGGAAAATAAATTTGATCGTGTTCTGAATTTGTTCACTGTCATCAAGGGCTCTCCTTGTCTGTAAAGGAAACAAAAAGTAACCTGGGTGTGGTGTCACACTCCTTCAATCCCAGCTCAGAGGGCAGAGGCAGATGGTGGCACACTCCTTCAGTCCCAGCACTCAGAGGGCAGAGGCAGATGGTGGCACACTCCTT
>JANHMN010000013.1:72951945-72991370 GCA_030674055.1 Rhabdomys pumilio | reverse complement strand
TATGTATGTATGTTGTGTGTATATTTTACAGTGAATGAAGTCTATATATACACCTGGAAACAGTGAATGAAAGCCGCCTGCTCTAATATTACATGTCTTCTTATTACTGTTGGAGAAGTTTGGATTTTTCTAATCTGTGTTTACAACAGTACTCTTGAGTAGGGTGAGCACAAATTAAAATATTAATATTAATATCACCAATTTAAAAGTCACTACAGACTTTTAAAAAGTTAGGAACATTAAAATACAAAAAGGCCAGATTGGCTAGTTTGTGAATTTCAATCATGAGCATAGTAAATTCAACAACCACTCTCAGAGTCTCCTCTTTTAGGTCTCATCTCAAATACAGCTTAGATAAATTTAAAAATAATAATGATCACATTTAAACACTTGGGCAGCTAATGAAGAAAATTGATAATGTGTCAAAATGGGGTTTGTTTCTCCTCTCCTCTGAAGCTGATCTGTTCAGACTCTCAGATGCAGGCTTTCACAAAGCAGGCCCCACTTGGAATGCTGCCTTTTGTCTACTAGGCCCCACTGCTGCCTCAGCTCATCTGGTGTCTTCACTAATGTGACTTGTCCTCCTGGGCTCTGCAGGTAGCTGTGGCCTTATGACTAGGGATTGACAATGGCTGCTAATGAACAGAGCCACAGGGATTTTGGTTTTTTTGTTTTTGTTATTATTGTTGGTTTTGTTTTTTCTTTTTTTTGTTTTTGTCTTTCAAAAGAGTTGGTTTGCTAATAATCTTTGTTTTTATTTACTTTAATTTTAACAGTTGGTTTACTAACTGGGGTGCAGAAAACACAAATATTTTTGTTGAGGTAGAGTGCTTCAACTGCCAGACCTTAGTGCTAATCACTGAAGTTGTTTATTATTGAACCCGGGAAGAACAAAGCAAAAGCACTGTTTAAACTCAGCCAACTGGCAGTTCACGTTCATCTGGTTTTGCTTCTCAAGAGATATTTTTTCCTCACCATTTTTGTTGTTTTTCTGAAAAAAAAAAAAAGTGTAAGAGTGGGAGCCTTGACTTCTACAGTTCTGCTATTCAATACTTTAATAATCCTGACCAAGCCACTGATAGATACGCTTTGGTTTCTTGTTTGAAAAAAAAAAAAAAAAAGCATGAGGGTGGGGTGAGAGGGGAATGTTGGGAGGGATGGGGGGGGTAGAGTTAGTAAGGTCTCTAGAAGACCCACAGGGATAGTTTACGTTCTTCCTGGTTGCTTTTTACTACTTAAATGAACTAAAAGTCCCATTGACTTCTGTCTGTCTGTCTGTCTGTCTGTCTGTCTTTTTTTCTATTTTTGGTTTTGTTTTGTTTTTTTTTTTTTTTTTCTACACAGAATTTATCTATGTAGTCCTGGCTGTCCTGGAATTCACACTGTAGACCAGGCTTCCCTCAAACTCAGAGATCTGCCTGCTTCTGTCTCTGCTTCTGCTTCAGGAGTACTGGAGTTATAAGCATATACCACCACTGGTGCCATGAATTTTTTTTTAAAGAAACTTGCATCTAATAAAAATATTTTAACTACCAAACAAAACAGTAACTAAACATTAAACAAGAGGGTCCTCATGCAAGTTACAGATAGTGTCTTGTAGATTATAAACCAATTTTACAGAGAAGTGTTTGGTCACTCCCAATAGGAGAACAAAAAACTTGTGTTTCAATTGCAGGCTAGAAGGCTGTGGTCTTCCAGGACTCATGAAGTCATTGGATCTTTAAACATACAGGTATATCAGCAATTATTGAGTTCAAGACCTTAAATTTTGCTCATGAAAGTTCCCACAAATACTGAGAGGAATTATCATGGCCACTGCCCCAACTTCAAGACAAAATGAACATATGCTGGGTGGAAAAGTCTTCCCTGTCTCAGAATAAGATTCAGAATGAAATGTTGATAGTTGAGGGTAGTTGCTGAGTTCTCTGATGAGGCTTCCAGAATCATGCCAACCCAGTCCCACAGGTGTTTATGAGGATGCACTGTAAGCAGCTGTCATGGACTGAGACTACGATGAAGGATCCAGTGTAACCTGCAGATAGAACAGCTGTGTGTGTGCAGTAGTTAGTGTGTGTGAGTTTACTAGGTCTACAACAATAAAAACCACAAACAAGATTTCAACTGCAAAGGGAAGATGGGTTTAAGTAGAACCCTGCAGTATGAACTTTCCTTTAGCAAATCAAGGTTAAATCCAGGGTGCTCTGGAAGCGCACAAACAATTAAGTCAGGTCAAGGAAAAAGAAATGAACTAGCAAGCATTCCTAACCTCGGGTTGTGGTCACTGCTAAAGAAAAGTCCTGATCCTTAGAGATAGACAGCTCTGCGCATTGTCCCTAGCCTCAGCTTCTACTAACTCTTATCTTCCATTTGGCTGGTGTGCTTCTGTCCTCACTCAATGAACCTAGCTGTCCTGCTGCTCTCACTTCATGGAACCCCTGAAGGGTCTCAGTAATTGCCTTGACTTTGACACCAAGGTTTTTTTTGTTTTGTTTTGTTTTGTTTTGTTTTTAAACCTCTAACCTTGCCTTCACCTTAAACTTCAGATTAATCGAATAACTCCTGGCTGTCTCCATTTGAGTGCCTCACAGGCATCTCAAAACCAGTATGTCTAAGAACTGAATTCCTCTTCATCTTTCGTTCAAAACTTCAACTGCTTCTTCAGACTGCCCTTTAGCAGAGAAGGTACCTTAGTCCATGAGAGATAGCAGACCTGAGTGGTTAGACATGGATGGCTTTGAAGTCAGATGAGCTTGTGCTGGATTCCTAGCACCGCCATTCCTCAGTCAGCTATGAACAAATTGTTAAACTTTCTAAAACTGGGTCATCTCATCTGAAAAACAGAAACAATAATAGTTCTTAAATCATGAGGTATCCTGGAGGTGAAAGAAGACACCCCACATAACACAGTGATTATTGGTTCCTGTAAGCTTCAGGAGACAGAAATCGTTTGCACGTATACACCTCTGTGTCTACAGAACCTGACACAAACCTCAGAGTCTGTGCTGAAGAAACAGTTGGTGTAGTAGTCTACTGTGGATTAAAGCAAGACCACGTGATAAGGAAAGCAGCACAGGGAGAGAGGGAAAGGCTTCTGTTTTTAACAATTTATGTTTTACTTTGTGTGCACTGGTGTTTTATCCGCTTGTATGCCTGTATGAGGGTGTTGGTTCCTGGAGTTACAGTTGTGCGCTTCCATGTTGGGGCTGGGGATTGAATGTGTGTCCTCTGGAAGAGCAGCCATTGCTCTTTACCACTGAGCCATCTCTTCAGGCTTGAGAGAAGATCTTTAGTCCCAGTGTTCTATTGGTTTAAGTCCTGAATGTTAAGTCCCAGCCTTCATATCCTAACTGTGCCCATCCAGGAGGTGCTCCTTGTTTGTACTTTCTGTCATACAAGAATCAGTTCCAACATGAGATGAAAATATGGCTTTCCCCCCTGCTGCCCCCGTTGTAGCTACTTTGGCTCTTCAGGGTGCACTCTGACCTCCTAGGACTTGAGCGTATGTCCTCTTCCTCCTACCACTCCCTCTTCACATGCTGGAGTCCAGTGCTGATGGCTTCTGATCTTATTCTGCTGTTTGTTTTCTTCATGCTTTCACATTTGCCTGCAAATCACAGGATATACTCAGTAGCCTCACAAGCTCCTTTTCCTAATGGAGTCTCGTCAGTGTGTAGCTTTCAGCTTGCCCCATTATCTTCCCTATCGCTGACTTCTCTCTTTTCTTTACGGTAAGAACCTCATCTGTAAGCATCCTCCTATAGCTTCCTCCTTTCTGCTAGTTGATCTTCTCCACAATTACCGACCTATTTCCACCGTTGCTCATCACAGTTGCTCTGAATGAGGGAACAGGTTATATGCTGTGCACACATCCTTCATTATTTCCGAGAGCTCTTCTTCCTTCACCTTTAGGAGGCCTGCTTCCTTCTCTACTGCTCTTTCTGAGTCTGCTCTGGGTTTTCCTCATCCTTTGACTTTCAAACTGCCCTGTTTCTCATGACTTACTGCTTAACATGTTTTCACTAACCAGCTCAGTACCAGGATCATCTAGCTGTGTGGGCGATGTCTCCAGGCTCTGTGTGTGCAGCCTGGAGCCCTGAGCTCGGTCCTGAATTTCTATTTTATTACTGAAATATTTCTCCCCTCTTTCCTCTGCCCCTGATTAAAAGAAATCCTTCCTACATTTTTGCCAAAACTTCTGCTGCTTGGTTGGTTGGGTTTTTCTATATCAATGAACTCTATTGTCAGCTCTTGAAGAGAATTTTATCTTTAATTTACACATTACCACTAAATTTATCTTCTTTTTTGAAAAAAAAAATCTGTTTCTTAATTTTAGTTTTTGAAATGTCTTTGACTTTCTCCTGTTTCTAGGATGAAACTCAGATTCCTAATTTGACCTAGAAAATTTCTTACAGCCCAGCCTCCCCATACTTTGAAGTTTTCTTCTCTGCCTCTTTAACCCATCCATGCTACCATCCTGGAATAGTTACCATCCAGTGAGTCTTAAGTATGCCATGCCTGTGGCAGTCTGTTCTGGTGGCCTGTGAGGCTCTCCTAATTCTGTTTGGCAAATTCCTATCCTATCTTCTCAAGCTGCCTCGTCTCTTTTATCTGATGTTATCTCTGCACTCCCTGAACAGAGCCTGCCTTCACCTCTAGCTTGGGATCTCTGAACTCAGTGGGCATTTGTCATCAACCTCGATACAGCTCAGTAATCTCCAGGTGAGCAAATTCGTGAAATAAGGGACTAAGAAAAGCTTCTACTTTTAAGAACACAGATTCCTTGGGGAATGTCAGTTTGAGCGTGTTGTGTTGACATATTGAGATAGAAAGGACAGCAGGACAGAGGTCGTGTTTTGTAGACTTTATGGAATAGCAGCTCAGAACAGACTGTCCAGGTTGCCTTGCTGATAGTATGGATGCAGTTCTCACAAGCCAAGACAGTAAGTAGCATCAAATTGGATGAACCATGGCAGAGTAATTCGTAGTAAGCAGGGAAGGGGCTGCAGCTGGAATTGCAGGCTCCCACAGGCTTCACACTCATCTGGTTCTTCTCCTCCTCCTCTGCTATTTGGGGTAGAATGTAGCTTCCTTACCCCTAACCCCTTTTATGGCTTTCCAAGACGATGTTTCTCTCATGTTGCCCTGGCCGTCCTGGACTCAGTCTGTAGACCAGGTTTCCCTCGAAGACCTGCCTCTGCCTCTCATGTGCTCAGATTAAAGGTGTGCACTACCACTGCCAGACCCTGCCATTTTCTTAAATAGAAACAATGAGTGGGAGAAAAATAATACATTTTTGTCCACCTCACAGAATTACCAGTAAACTGACACAAACTCCAAGCTTCTTTTTAGCCAGATATGATAAAATGCATATATAATTCCAGCACTGGGGAGGCTGAGGCAGGAGAAACGTAAGAGGCCAGTCTGCCTTATATAGAAAGGTTCTGTCTCAAAAAGTAAATAACAAACAGACGAAAGAATTTTTTATTAAAATTTTTTCTTAAGGTTATTTTATTTTGGGCTGGTGAGATGGCTCAGCAGTTAAGAGCCCTGACTGCTCTTCCAGAGGTCATGAATTCAAATCCCAGCAACCACATGGTGGCTCACAACCATCCATAATGAGATTTGATGCCCTCTTATGGGGTGTCTAAAGATAACTAAAGTGTGCTTACATATAATAAATAAATAAATCCTTTATAAAAAAGACTATTTTATTTTATGTGTATCAGTATTTTATTTGCATGTATGTGCAGTGCATGTCACCTGGTGCCACAGAGGCCAGAAGATGGTTTCCGATCATCTAGAACCAGAGTAACAGGCAGTTGTGAGACCATCACCTTGAGGGTGCTGGGAATTAAACCCTGTCCTCTGAAAGAGCAGCAAGTGCTCTTCTTAACCACAGGATCATTTCTCTTTATCTTGAGGGTTTGGTTTTTTTTTAATGGAAAAATAATATTAGGATAAGGATTCTGTTTATTCGGAAAGGCCTTACTTCGTTTTTTCTTCAAGTCTCTCACCTCTGTCTACTTCTTTGTTTGGTGCATCTAGAAATAATTTCTTGCAAACCAAATTTAAGAGCACATTAAGAGGATCACACATCACAACCAAGTTGGCCTCACTCCAAGGGTGCCAGATTGACTCAGGGTATACAAGTCAACCAATGTGATACACTATAAGTAGACAAGTTATTTGACAAAGATGGTCATGACTTCATGACAAAATCCTGATGAAATTCAGAATAGATACATAACATAATAAACATACTATTAGTTACAAACAGCCAACAAATAAATTAGAAAAATTGTCCCATAGCTTTAGAAAAAGAAAGCAAAACCTAACCAAGAAGATAAAAGACTTACAATGAAAACATTAAGATGCTGAAATAAAAACTAAAAGACAGTGGAAGTGGGATGGAGTCTCCATCTCCTGGACTGGCAGAATTAATGTTGTGAAAATGTCTGTAGAGATTCAATGTGATTCTGTCAAAATTTTATGACTGTCTTCACAGAATTAGGAAAAAGAATCCTAAAATTGCATATAAAAACAAAAGAGCATGGATAGCCAAAGCAAACTTGAGCAGGAAAAACACTTCTGGAGTTATCACAATATATGACTTCAAATTACACTATAGAAGTACAGTAGCAGAAACAGCTTAGAAACAGCACAAAGCTGACATGCAGACCAATAGACCACAATAAAGGCCAAGAAATAAGCAGATGCGGCTTATTGCCATCTAATATTTTGGCACAAAAATATATAAAAAAAACATAATGTGGAAACTGGCAGTTTATTCAACAGATATCCACCAGCAGGAGATGGAATTAGTTCTAATCTCTGTCCCTTGCACACAAAAAAGTGTCATTTCAAAATAGATCGAAGATACTAATTTAAAGCTTCAAACATGGAAGCTAACTAAACAGAAGAGAAGTCACATATAACTAACCAATATTATAAGAAAAAGTATTCAGCGTTAGGGCTGAGCATGTAAGGTAGAGGTTAAAAGTCCTTACTGCTTTTCCCCCCACCTGGGTTAGGCTATAGCTGCCTATAACTCCTGCTCACAGGAGATTTGACATCCTCTTCTGTATACCAAACACCTACACATACCCCTACCACACAAACAAACATAGTTAAAGAATAATCGTTTTTAAAACTGTTTGACACCTTTAGTCATCACAGAAATGCAAATTATATCTATTTTGAGATTCCATCCCATCCCCTTCAGAACAACTAGGAAAATCAAAACAAAACAAACTAAACAAACAACCCTAAGTTACAACAAGTGCTATCCAAGGTGTGAGGAAAAGAACTCTTATCCATAACTATCCACTGTGGAAATTAGTGTGCAACTTCCTAAAATAAAATAAATAAAACTACCCTCTGACCCAGCTATACCACTCCTAGGCATCTATTCTCAGAGACATGTTATTGATGCTATATCAGTGATAGGGAATGGAATCCATTAACATATATTAGGCTGTTCTGGCATTTAAACCCAGTGGCTTGCTACACTATAGAGTTGCATCTCCAGCCCCTTAGATAATTTATCTAAAATAGTTTCTTAATAAATTAAAAGTAAATTCAGATTATGAAGGCAACAATGTTCTTTGGTATTTTATAATTTTAATTCTAATGCAGTAGTCTTTCTGGTCAAACCTCTTATTTTTTTAGCCAGTCATAAATATAGATCATTAAAATATTTGAAAATACTGTGACTGCATACTATATTGGAGAGTATCATAGAAGATACTATGAATTTAATCATAGGCAAAATCAGATAAGTATAGCTCTTGTTTTTTATCTAATAGAGAATATCAACCCCAGTTAATCACACTGATTACTGTATATAGCTCCGAAGTGAGGGGCTGTGAGGAGGTGAGGAGCAAGATTCTATGAAGGCTTTCAAGGCAGGTCTGCTTGGATGAGATCTAAAGGATGAAAAATTTTAAGGAATCAAAAAAAAAACCAACAGAAAAATGCACTGTTTAAAGCTCAGTCATTGTCTGAACTCACTGCTAGAACACTGGCAAGGTAAGGATGTTCACTGAAGATACTGACTTTATCCCAGGAGCACTGTAGAATCTGGAAGGTTTTTAGCAAAAGGTTGACATGATTTTATTTGCACATGGTGCAGAGAAGTGAATAGACAATACCACACACAGATGAGCACAGTGACCAAAGACGTTGCTGTTGGCTCTTGGCAGGAGCTCTCCATTCCTACCAAGATGGCCTCTTACAGAACTCTGTGTTTCCTGACAGGAAAGGCCCTTCCTTCAGGAGGAGAAGGTAGAACCTGCTGCAGTGCCTTATATGACCTTTGAAATTATACATCATCTCTTGTTCAGTATTTTGACAATTACATTAGCCAGATCTGATTCAGGGGGAAAGAGACTGGAGCAGGAGGTGTAGGCAAATAAGGTACCCTCAGCTTCTATAGATGACATTCTGTGGGACTCCAACATTTCCCTGCTGCATAGTGAGTGAAAAGGAAATTGAGAACCAACCTATAAATGGAGAAAAACTAGAGATGAAATAGGGTAAAATTCAGAAGAGAAGAAGGAAGCATCAGAAATCTATCAAGGGCTGGAAAGAGAGACTACTGGGAAAGGCACCTGCTGCCAAGCTCAAGGACCTGGGTTTGAGATGGGATCCCACATAGTAGGAGAGAACCAACTCCAGGAACTTGTCTGCTGAGAGTCATAGGCCTGCTGAGACACCATATACCCACGTATGTGTGGTAGCATTCATGTGCATATGTGTGTGTGTGTACATGCGTGCATGTGTAAAAAGAAGTCAAAAAGAAATATGAAAAGAGATGAGAGTTGTTTGTTGAGCTTGACTGACACGGATTTTAATAACCAAAAGCTTTCTTTACAATACAAATGGTTTAATAGGGTGCTGACTCATCTCCCCCAAAATTGTTTTTAAGATTTATTTTATTTTTGCCTCCATGTATGTATGCCAATGCACCATGTATGCCCAATGGGTCCCCTGAAACTGGTGTTACAGACAGGTGTGATCTGCCATGTATATGCTGGGAACCACATGTGGGTTCTCCATAAGGGCAGCAGGTGCTCAGACACTCTGGGCCGTTCATCATCCCAGCTCCTGTCACTTGTGTTTGAAGAGTTTTCTCTGTCTTTAGCAATCTTTGTTCACTCACAGATGGTCTAGTAAAGTTGGATTACTCTACTGATATTTTAATAAGAATTCCCTTACTATTTTGTTTGAGAAATATACAACTTTATAATGATTAGGCTTCTTTTTAATAAACATGTTGTATTCCTCTGTGTACAAAGTGTCACTTAAAGTACCTAATAAAGTTTGATAATATAAAAAAGTTACAGCATACCTACCATTAGCATGACCTCTACATACTGTTTTTCTGGTTGTTATGAATGAGTTCTCTTCTCTACCTATGTGACACCATATTGTTTTCAATAAAAAGTTTTATTTTTTAACTAACAAAACTAATTTATTTATTTATGGTATGTAAGTTAATGTTCTGATATATGTATATGTTGTAGAATGACTTAAACAAATTAACCTTTTGTATCTTGTTTAGACTCACTTATGGTAAAAAAAAAATTTTAATCTAACATGTTTGCCTCCCAAACTGGGACTAAAAGCTGGTTACCATGCTGTCCAGCATTCATGTGGCTTCTAGGAAAGACACCATGCTTACGTGGAGAGCATTTTACCAACTGAACCATCTCTCTAGCGTGATTTTATTCAGCAACTCTGCTTACACGTGTGTGTGTGTGTGTGTGTGTGTGTGTGGGTGTGTGTGTGGGTGTGTGTTTGTGTGTGTGTGTTTTCTTTATCCGTTTATTCACTGGCAAACATTTAGAATGATTTCATGTTACTGAGATCAATGGGATCATTTTGTTAAAATGGATGTGTAGATACTAACTTTCATTTTCAATGGATATCTAATAGTTGCCCCATTTACCCACAATGAACATATTCTATGCCCCAACAAATGCTTGTAAGTGCTGAGCTCTGTGAAGACACTCCTTAACTTATTATGGGTTCATGTCAATGAAACATTGTAACTTGAAAATATATGTAATACACATAACCTACCAAGCACCATGCTCAGCAGTGGAGTAGGCTCCATGGTGTGTATTGTTTATGCTTATGATAATTCACTTATTGGAAGCAATGCCTCATTAGGAGCCATCCCAAGTGTCATGACAAATATCATGGGAGTAGTGTTACTTTTGAAATTCACAATGATTGTCATTATAATTAGAAGAAAGTTTAAAGACACCTGTAGGATATTTGGCATAATCCTAACTCCTCTCTGGGTGTGTTAACTTTACATTGTAAGATTATGAATTTAAAGAATGCAGCTCTGTTGACCTTTGATGCTTCAGATAATGCCAATAAAATTATCCATGACCTGAGGTCAGTATTTACATTTTGGTCAAACCTCAGGAATGGCATATATAGCTTGATCAGGCTAGCCCTTCTTGTCCTGGGAATACTTCTATTCATGCCCATTGTGTTAAAGCTTATCTTTAACAACATCAACATGTTGGCAGCCAAAGTATATGACTTGAACCTAAAAATGGACCCCCAGACAGAGTTATTAAATTAACAGGCTGACAATCCAAGGACGGGTAACATTCTGCACAGAGCCTTACCAACCTAAGACAGAAATGTATTACTTTTGATAATGTGTATTCCATGACAGGTAAGAAAGGCATTCTTGTTAGAATGACCTAAGACACGCTCAGTCTTGTTAACGAAATAATAAAGGGAGAGAGGTGGAGAGCCTTTGGGGTTGCTTGACAAGAAGCTGACATGGGCCAGGGACAAGGAAATGGGCTGCTTGGCAGGAATATGACATTGGCCAAGGACAAGGAAGCAGGCTTCAAGCAGCAGGAATCTGACATTAGACTAGAACAAAGAAGTAATTTCACATAGGAATCTAAATCTTAGGCTACCAACAAAGAAGTAATCTCAAGCAGGAATCTAAATATTATGCTAGAACAAAGAAGTAATTTCAGACAGGAATCTAAATTTTAGGCTAGAACAAGGAAGTAGGCTTCAAACATGAAAATGGCCTTGTGCTAGGATAGGGAAGTAGGCTTAGATACTTTGGTCATTCTGATAAGCCTTTAGAAACAGTGATCATGGAAATGTTCATGTAACTGGGTTTAATGCCTTGTTTTTTCTTTGATTATTTGTGTTTATTGTCTTGCTTGTTTCTTCACTATTTGCATCTATTCTATTGCTAGACCCTCAACAGAACTGACCTTAATACGTGCATGTAATTAAAATGGTGTAAAAGCATAAAGAAGGAGGGGGGATGGGATAGGGAGGAAGGGAAATGGGGAAAGGGGATGACATCTATATTGTAAATAAATAAAATATCCAATTTTTAAAAAAAAAAGGAAGCAGTGCCTCCCTGACTCTGCTCAGCATCACAACCATGTATTATATTGCATCTTACTATTCTGGAAAGATAAAAAAAATTTTAAGTATGAAATATAGTTCCTGATATGTAAATTGCTTTTGTACCTCTGTAAAGTAGAAATAATTCTAAGTTCAGCTGTCATAAGATGGAGATCAATGTGTACACTCTTTCCTATGCAGACCTACCTAAAGGAAAGATTAAGTTATATACAAGGCACCATCTGAGCTTAACAGCCTTGTTATAAGCCAGTGCAGTTACAGACGCTTCATGTGATGACAGTTGATTACACCCAAATAACAGTTTTTAGGAGCTCTGCGTAACGGAAACACAGGAAACAGCACTGTTGTGGGATGCCTTTCTGAACAGCCTAGGATGGCTATGAGGGGGAAGCTCTGGCTTTCACTTTTTGGGGAACTGCCATAGCTCTGCTAATTTATGTTGCCACCAACAGCGTGCAGGCATTCCCTTTCCTATGTCCTCTCCAGTGTTTGTCATCATTTATCTTTGGGAAGGCAGCCATATTAACAGGTGTGGAGTTACCTCTTTCTGCAATATTGATTTGCATTTCCCTGGAGGTTAGTCATGCTGGCAATTCATACATCTTTGACTATTTGTACAGCTTCTCTTGAGAATTATCTTTGTTTTTATCAGTGTCTATATTTTAACTGTCTTGATTAAATTTATTCCTGTTGTTTTATATTGCTGTTGTAGAAGTTGAACATTGAATTTTGGGGACAATTTATTTTGTTGTTTGCATTCCTTATGTGTTTAGGGTTTAAGTCCTTATTAAAGAGTGATTTACAAATATTTTCTCCTGTTTTGTAAGCTGTCTTCACTTTCTCCCTCCATTTGCTCAATAGAGCTTTTTTTGTATGACATAATCCTACTTATCAATTTTTGCTTTTATTGTCTATGCTTTTAGAGTTGTGTCCAAAAAAACCATAACCCATATCCATGTCATTCATAAAGGCTTCCCCAGTGCTGGCTCTTAGTGTTATTTGTTTGTTTGTTTTGTTTCTCTAAGATGGGATTTCACTATGTAGCCCTAGCTGCCCTGGAACTCATGGTAGAGCAGTCTGGCATCCAATTCACAGAGCTCTGCCTGCCTCTGCCTCCTGAGTGCAGAAATTAAAGTTGTGGGCCACCATGCCTGGCTACAAGGTAACTTTGTAAGTTTCAAGTCTTATATTCAGAGTTTATAAAACCATTTTGAATTGCTTTTGTAGATAGTGTGATTATGGTAAATTTGTGATTTCATTGCATGTTGAACATCCAGTTTCCCCAGCAGTTTATTCTGTGTTCTTTACGTCTTTGCTGAGGACCAGCTGATAGTGTGTGAATTTGTTTCAGAGTCCTCTGTTCTGTTCCACTGTTCCATTCATCCACTCTTCTGTCTGTGTGGATAGTTTCATGGCAGCATTGTGCTGTTTCAGTCTCCATAATTTTGAAGTCAATTTTGAAACCTGATGGTCTGATTCTTTCAGGTTCTTGGTTTTTTTTCTTTCTGTCCTTTTGGAGGTGGTGGAGGTAAAGCTCTGTTTAAGAAATCTTTGACAGCCAGGCAGTGGTGGTGCATGCCTTTAATCCCAGCACTTGGGAGGCAGAAGCAGGTGGATTTCTGAGTTCAAGGCCAGCCTGATCTACAGAGTGAGTTCCAGAACAGCCCAGGCTATACGGAGAAACCCTGTCTTGAAAAATAAAAACTAAAACTAAAACAAAACAAAAAAGAAATCCCTGACTATTAAGTGTCTATTGACTCCATACAAATTTTAGGATTCACTTTCTATTTTTGTGGAAAATATTGTTGGAATTTAATTGTGGCTACTTTAAATCTGGTTTTTTAGTAATGTGGGCATTTTACTAACACTACTGTTCTAATCTTTGAAAATCAGCCTTTTTCTAATATATTTACATCAGTTTAATTCAGTGTGTTATGAACTTTTATTTTCTATTTTGTTTGGTTAAATTTATTATTAATTTTTAAATGTACTTGGTTGAGTCTATAAGTTAAATTTTATTCATCACTGGCAGTGTACTGTTAGCATATAGTGATGCAATTAGCTTTACTGTATATTAATTTGAACAATTTTTTGTTGCATCTTAGGATATTCCATGTGAAAGATCCTGTCATTCACAAAGAGTCTATCATTTCATGTTTAGTCTAGAAGTGTGTTGCTTTTAATTCCCACTTTGGAGAAGACAGGTCAAGCGTCAGAGCTGGAACCTGGCTCCCAGCGTAGGTGAGATTCACTGTGCTCAGGGTGTCTGACTGAAAACCCCAGTCAAGCTATGTTAGGCTCAGTGTTTGCATCTGTAGCATTCTGTTTTTCTTTCTTTTAAACATATATTTTTTTAACTTTATGTGCATTGGTGTTTTGTCTGCTTGTATGTTTGTGAGGATGTCATATCTTGGAGTTACTGACAGATGTGAACTGCCATTTGAGTGCTAGCACTAATAAATATAGGAAAGCTAATTTAAATTTTTAAAATCAACACATAAAGTTCATAGCAACACTGTGTGCAGAAAACTGCCGGTAATGAATGACTTGAACTTGAGTCCTCTGGAAGAGCTGTCAGTGCTCTTAACCGCTGAGCTGACTCTGCAGTACCTCAGAGAAACTTTCTTGCTCATTTCAAAATAGCAATGTATATTTTATAGCATATTTCCAATTGTTTGTATTTGGCTGTGTTTCTTTGGTCAGTTGGTTAGTAGGTTTGGCTTTATTTCTTTTCCTCTTTCTCTCTCTTTTTTAGATTCTTGTTGTGTAGCAAACTTCACATTTGTTGTGATCTTTCTGCCGAGTTCCCCCTGTGCTGTGTACCGGCGTGCATCATCAAGCTTGGCACAGCTCCAGTTTTAGTGTTGGCGTTTAAAATGTAGTTTCATTATTTGAGGAACTGTCTCATCTCTAGTCTCTTCTAAGCCATGATTCCTACCAAACAGGAACTGTTTTTGTTTTGTTTTGTTTTTTCCTTTGAGGTCCAGATAGCACCAGTCTATTGCACTGAATAAATATTTAATGGAGGTTGAATGTTTCCTGTCTGGTAGATCAATTACTTTTGTCAATTCTCTAAGGAAAGCACTTTTTTTTAATGTCCTGCAGTAGGCTAAGGAATCGGCTTTCCTTGGTATTATTATTTATACAAGGTTTTTTTTTTTTTTCCAGTGATATAGTTTCATGTCCCTTAGGCTTGTACTTACATTCTTATTCTCATTTAATATGTATGGCTGGAATTTTATGTCACCTCAAAATATAAACCTCAGAATCATCAATCTGATAGCACAAATAAAATTATTTCCTAAAAGAATTAAATTTTCTAGAATTTTTGGTATTTAAGGCTATGAAAATAACGTATAAAAATGTTTTCAGTAGAATTTTAATAGAAAAAATTAAAACACCTAAGACATAAATTATTGTTTACTGTTGGCAAATATTTGCATTTCTTGAATTAGTCACATTCGTAGTTAATTATTGGTCAGATTTTTGTTATAGCATTAGATTTAAATTAAACACGTTTTCTCTTTGGAGTGTCTATGAAGTTAGTGAAAGAAAGAATTTGTAGGTGCTCTGTGCAGCACTGTTTTCTGGATGAGGCATGGTGGACAAAATCACCAACTCACAGCAAATCTAACTATGGCACAAGAAAAAAAAGACACAAGCCAGGTGATGGTGGCACACAACCTTAATCTCAGCAGAGGCAGGTGGATTTCTGTGAGTTCAAATCCAGCCTGGTCTACAGTCTGAGGAATCCTGTTTCCAAAAAACAAACAAACAAACAATGAATGAATAAATGAATGAATGAATAATGAATGAACAATAAAGAACTAAACAGATACAGGAGGGTACTAGTTGGGAAGAAGAAATCAGCAATAATGGGTGATGGGTGAGTGTGAATATGATATAATACAGTCTATACATGCATGTAATTGTCAAAATAAATGAATTTAATTAGGTAGAAAGTTTTCAATTTGAGACTATTATCACTATAGAAAATTTTCTGTGCGTGTTGTCAGTATGGTGTTCAGATGGAATCTAATCAGTATCAGCTAGAAAATGGAAGTCATTTAAATAAAACAGAAAAATGAATGGACAGAAAAAGTGTATAAATACTTCCTATTATTTTTTCTGAGAAGAACATTGAACATTATTGTGGCATGAGTAAGTCACACCTGGTGATGAAATATCCTCTATTTATAAGAAATAATCCCATAGTGATTAGCATATGACAACCTGATTTAAATAACCATTGCTGTTGTCCAGAGCTTGTTTTGCTTGCATCACAATGGTGATACATGTTTGGTAACAAAGTGGCAAAAGTCAGTGGAGTCATAATGAATCTCTTACCAGTTTTTAGGTCTTTTTGACCCAGGAATTTGTGTCCTATGAAATCTTTATTTTTTTCATTTGTTAAGATACTTTACAGTGAGCATGTTTTAATTAAATTGATACCATACTGACAGAAGTTGGATAACATTGTCCAAAGGGAAGAGATACATAGGGATAAGTTGGAAAGAGCTTAAGAAGTTCTGCTAACGTCTGATGCAAGTGAGAGGAGTGGCTACATTTGAGAAGTTTCTTCCTGTTCCCAGCCAAGAGCAAGGAGAACCCGCCCTTTACCCCTGGTATCTGCAGTGTTGTTCTTCTGCCTCCTGATACCATTGTCAAGAAAATGTGCCCAAATCCTAAGTGGCACATATTCTTGCCTATGGTTGAAGAAGCCTGTGGTTATTTGTAAGGTATTGCAGATCCAAGGCTGCAGAAGTGACAAGGGGACTTAGGGGGACTCTTGTCCAGGAAGGGAAGCTTCCTAGACATCACAACTCTTGTCTAGGAGCCAAATGGAAGATAAATCACCACTGGCCACCTCTTCTTATTGAAATGGTTCAGCCCTGGCCTTTAGCTGGAGGACACACAGAGTTTTGAAGTGCAAATAGGATGGCGAAGGGTAAACCCTTTTAGGACTTCATGTTGATGGATTTTCCCCCGTGTGCGTTTCTAACCCTGACTGTGATCTGGAAGCGACCCTGAAAGAAAGAAAAGTTTTACTCTGTTTTCGATCAGTCAAGCAATAAGAACTTTCTATAGGGATGTGCTTTCCGTGCATGCGTATGGGTTTCCTGCACATGCATACGGGTCTTGTTGTCTTAGAAGAAGAAAATTTGATTGGATCTTTGGGGAACTCTTTGCAGAGGTGCTGTCATTTGAAGGTCACTTCTCTCTTGCTACTAATGCCCAAGTTTGAGAGTACTCAAAGACATGATGTTTTAGGAGAATTACACTAATTCATGTAATTACATGAATTACAGTTCATGGTGGATAAAGTCTTCTACAAGGTGATAGTAACTCCGTAATTCCAAGTTGTGCACACTCATTCCGTTATTTTGTATATATTTATGCCAGCCTTTAAAATAAGAAATTCTAAGCGTATTAAAAAAAAACTGTATTGTGGTATTTATAAAGATGCCAAAGTAACAAAATAGGAGACACAGAAATGTTTAAATAAGAGGTGTTGATTCATAGAGCTAATTCTGTTTATTCTCCAAATAATGTAAATACAATGGATAAAACATCTTTTAAATTTCATGGTGATCTTTGGAATGTAAGATGAGAGGAATCATTAGAGATTACAAACTGATCACAGTTTGAGCACAACTTAAAGGCTTTATATGTGAAGATTTTAAAGAAAAATTAAAAGTATTTGACTAAGCAAATATTATCTATGCTCACAGTTTATAGAAATGCTGTTAATAAGCCTGTCCTTAGACATTCTGGGTCTTTAGATGTACCATAGATGTTTGTAGTATTTGTCCTTTTTGTGAGAATGGCATATACTTCTCTAAAATAGAGGTTTACAACTGTGTCTCTTGATATTTGTTATAAAAATGGATTGTTAATCTGACATTGATCACAGTGTTTTAATTGAACCTAGAGGTTCAATTAAAATTCCTTTAGAATTTCCTCATCCTGGTATTTACATTTCAGAGTATACTTATTCCCGTTGAATTTGAAATAAGGACAAAGCCCCAGACTCTAGGTCAGCAGAGTCCCCCTATGTAGAGCTTCCCTGGCATTGGTTTGCTGCTGGGAGATGTTCACATGACCTCTCCTTTGTGAGAGGAGAGTCTGCGGCCCTTCCCAGGATGCTCTCCTGTTCACTATCTTTTTAAACCCAAGTTGGAGGTTGTCTGATTAATGAATGGTGAGCTTTTCTAATCTGAGCTATGCATATTGTTGGCATTGTGTCACATGTTGCTTTTTAATTTCTGATGTGCTTAATGTGTTTTTAATTTTCAAAGCATGAGTGTTCTTTTCATAGCAATAGAATAGAGTCAGCGTTTGTGAGTCCAGATATTGCTTTATGCAAGCAAGAAGGGTCAGACTGAATTGAAGCCCTGGGTTTCCTTCAACACACATGTCAATGAATTTCACTTTGAATATTGTTGAATAAAAGAAGACACTTGAGAAAGGGTTTTCTTCCTAAGACCATCTCTTGCCTCTTGGCCAGTGAATTGCCCCAATATAAAAGCACTGGGTGAAGTGAGTTACAGAGGGAAGAGGCAATCCACAAATGATCACTCTTTTCTGCCTTTGATTGTGTCAGATTTTGTTGTGTGTGTGGCAATTGTTTTCTTTTTCACTTAGAAGAGGTTTATGGTCTGATGTCTGTCAAGTCAGAGCCTGTCCTAAGGTGGCAGTTGTATTTCTCTCTGAGTTCCTGGAGGTGATGGTAATCCTTTGTTCACCCAGCAGTGTGCTTGCTCTGGAGAGCATCTGCCACTCTATGCATTACAAGATGGATGGGTCTCCAGTGAACTGCTGGGGAAAGCAAATGGTGAAAACAAGAAAAGACAAGAGGTTTCGGGGTCTGCAGAGGACAGACAACAAGGAAACACTTAGGAAGCAAGAGCGAGCTGAGCGATACAGGAGGGGAGCCGGGATGAACCCGTGTCGCTCTATAAACATCCTGGAGCTCCGAATCCTTCGGTGGCTTGTTGTCTGAGGGAGTGATCTACGTCATGGTAACAAGTTTGTGCTTCTGATTTCCAGAAAAAGGGGATAGAGAGAGAAGGAGAGAGGGAGAGAGGAAGAGCGGAAGAGAGGGGAAGGGAGAGAGAGTAAAGAAATAATAATGGTAAGGATTGTAGGATGGTTTATGAAGATTTTGCTTTAAAGATTTAAAGATTAAGCTAAAATTTGAACTTTTAGCCATTTTGGTTTACTTTCTTTCTTTTGCTTTTCCCTCCTTTCTGTTTTATAAGCAACTGACAACTTGAAAAGTTTGGCCATGTACCAAATATCCTCAGTGTTTTCTAAACCCTTTTTTTGGCACTTCTGCAGGGGAATACTGAGAGTTCCTCTGACTTAATGGAGACTGCCGGGGGAGTGGGGGTTAAGTTGTTTTAAATTATCTCCAGTTTCATTTAATGGGTTCTGTGATGGAAGAAAAATATATATTTTGTATTGATCTGTCAGCTGTTGGAGGTTTTGTATTGTACACGTTTTTGTTGGTTAATGGTCACAGTGTGTAAATCCTTACTCATGCAAAGTCCCTCCTGTGGGACAAGAGAGGGAAGGAGACCCGCTGAGGATAGAAAGGGGAGAAGAAAGAGCAGTGTACCCAGAAAACAAAAATGATTTCATCAAACATTTTGGCTTTGTTTAGGAAAAAGCCCATTGTTTGAAAGGCAGAGCGACTGAGATGGTTGGAAGCTTTAGCTATACACAAGGTGGGGCTTTTCCTTCTCCGTGGAGTAAATAAGAGATGAAAGCAGAGGAGTGACAACAAAGGATCAGGTCCTTTAAGGAAATGTGTGCAGCCTGAATAGGGGTCTGTGGCCTGGGGCCAAAGGTCTCAGCTTTGAGTGTAATTAGAAGAAAATACAAGAATGTCATTACTAGCAGGTGAACTGTGCAGCACGTGGCTAAAAATTAGCAATTTTAGACTCCAAAGCTATTGGAATTGGATTATTGACCTTTGTGAAAATCATTAAGGTACTTGGGGAGTCAGACTGTTCTCATTGGCAGTAATGCGGTTTGACCTCATTGACCATATGGGGTAGTCCTGGGTTTGGATTAGGTAGGAAGGCTCCGGATTCTGAAAGATGTTATTTGTTCATGTGTCAGTGGGAAGTGTGTGAACGTGATTCTTCTTCTGTGAGAAGGCAGTCTTCCAATAAGGAGAGGTTATGATAAATATTTTTATCCCCAAATCTGAAATGTTTCTTTTCTGCCTTTAAGTTGACACAAAAAGAAGTACAAAAAGATTTTTGTTAACACGACTTCAAGTATTTTAGTGTTATAAATATGTGTGCCACTTATACATTCTTACAGAACTAAGACTCTGGTTTTTTTTTTTTTTTTAGACACAGTAAAAGTTCTAAGTTGTGTATAAAAATTAATGACAAGTTCCTTTAATTCATTTAGAGCCTTTGCAGTTTTATCTTATTTTTCATGCAATAATTTATATCAACCGTAATCTATTTGGCAGAGAGAATAATAAGCACATTATTCAATCTACTGTAGATAATTAAAATTAATTTAATAATTCCTAGAAATACAGTGCTCAGAAAGGTAGGAAATAGCTTTTTCTCTTCCTGCAATTTTTCTTCCTGGAAATCATTAAAGACTCTCAAAAAGTAGAAAAATATTATTTCGCTTATTAATTACATTTGATCTTTTTGTGTTTCTTTGAATAAATTAATTCTAGACAAATATCATAGATTGCAAAATTCCCAAATGTCTTCAGATAAGAAATTTGCCTTGTATCAATTCCATTTCCAAGAGAGAAGTGTTTTGTGGACTTTTAGTGTGATGGTAACACTAGCTAAAAAACTTGCTCAGCTTGCACTAAGATTTAAAAACGATTTCTTTTGAATACATTTGAATGTATATTGGAGTGCGGTTATCTGAGGAGTTCAAAAAGAGGAAGCATCTTTGCTTTTTCCGATTGTAACAAGTACAGAGTTAGGTAGGACTTCTGTGATTTTATAGAATTTTGGGTAATATAGATTGTTATATTGTAAAATAAAAGGCTCTTGGAAATAATTTGTGTTTTTATGTTTTTATAGGTGTAAAGAAACCTTAAGAAAGTTCTAATCTAGAACAAGCTCCCAGAGATGTTGACTGCCTAACTTAACCATGAACATGATTTAAAAATGTTAATATATGAACCAAGGTATTGTACAATTATATTCTTCTCAAACTTTTCATGATCAGATCCGTTTGGCGAAGTTACAGTTTAAATACAGCTATCACATTTGATCCTTATGCTAACTAGGTTTGTATAGACTCCTCTGTTGTTCTTTTCCACCCTGCGTGCCTACCTGCACCTCATCTTCTCTCCTCCTTCAGTTTGACTGACTCCAGAAGACTTTTGTCTCCCAGCTAGCTCTGTATTTCCTATCAACATAAACTGAAAGAAAAAAAAAAGGATTAAAGAGAGAGCTCAGTGGACAGAAGCGCTCACGGAGGGTAGAAGAAGCGCTCACTAGTCGCTTTTCTAGAGGACTAAAGTTTTCCCATCACCTACTTTAGATACTCCACCAGAAACTCCAGGTCCAAGAGATCTTCCTCACGCACAGACATGCACACATATACATATAAATAAAAATAAATCTCTTAACGTTTCCCTCCTCACCTTGGTTTTTTTTTTAATTCTTTGAAAATTTCATCCTGTATACAGCATGTCCTGATCATGCTCACCTTCAACCCCATCCATGATGCATGTTTGGGTTCCCTTTGGCGATTGTAATTTTCTTTCAAATCGTCTGATAAGAGACTTCTAGGCTCTCAGTTATGCAGAAAAACCCCGAATCACATATGTTTAAAATTTATTTCATGTACTAATGTTCTGAGACATGTGTTACAGAGGTCTTATAGGATGCTTTGGCTTTATTTTTAGAAGACTTCTAACTCGGGAAAAGGGTGATACAGGTCATCTTCTTCCCATAGCAAGGAAAAAAGTGTCAAGACTTGAGAATTTAGGGTGACTACTACAGGTGAAGCTTGGTTTTTAGAAGGAACATACCCCAAACTCTCTTTTCCCCTTTGGAAGTCGCACTGTGTTTAAATAGCCAGTGTTTTCAAGCGAGGCCAAAGATCTCTTCCTCTTTTATGACCCGCTGTATCCCTTTGAGGCCAGAGAGAACAAGAGGGTCATTGCCACTTCGCCATGGCCTCTGTTTGTTCCCTCCAGATGACCACGAAGACACTGAAACCCAGTATTGGCTCAACATCTGGAAAGCGGTCAGAGAGAGGGAGGAGGTAGGAGAGTGCGAGAACTTGCATTCTGTTTCACCAGGTGCCAGGAGGAAGCAACATTAGCCTCTTTGATATGGGAGGCAAGTTCTGTGGGCCCTGGCTTTAGGCTTCAACAATTGAAGAGGTCAAAGGACAGCTGAGCCGGGTCAGCGAGACACCATGGGGTGTATTTTGTTACTTAGTAAAAGGAGCAGCCTACTAAAACCTTAAAGGATTCCCTTGAAAAATCTGTGTTGTGAAAAGGTTTTATGAGTCTCATGGCAATAACTCCTGATTTATCTAAGGAACGCTAGCTTTTGTCTAATGGAGGATAATCCTCACCAAATGTTGGCAAGGACTCAGACTCAGCATAGGTCTGAAAGAATAGTTAGGATTTCCAGTGGACTTTGCTTTCTAGAAAGTTTGTCATTTTAATGTTTCTGTCGTAACAAAGAATTTTGCACTGTGGAAATATTGCCTTTTCCTTTTCTTGGAACAGAAAGCAGTTAGAGGAATGCTGGGGCAGAGAACTGATCACATTAATTTCAAAATTATTCTATGTACTTCAGACCTTTCTTACACAGAACTATTAAACCTTTTTCAGATACCAAAACCTGCTAACTCTAGAATGTTATCTTTAAATTTATTTTTATTGCATTTATAAAAGGCTTACATGGTATGAAGTATGTTTCTGACTCACAGTTTAAAATTCTTTTAATTATTATTATTTTCTGTGTTCAGTAGTCTGGAGATTGAGCTCAGGGCCTCATATATGCTAGGCAAGCACTGAGCCACTGAGCTACAGCTTTTAACTTTCTGACTTTTAATTTTAACTGTTAACAGTTGGCAGAAGGGGACTGTGAGCTGATACCTAACATCACATCCTCCACCTTTTCCTGAAAAACAAATACGTTTTATATATACTGTATCAGGAAGAAAAACTCAATGTGAGAGTCAATAGTAAAAATGTCCTACTGTGTAGCCCAGTGGCAGAGCACTTGGCCAGCGAATGTGACACCCTGGGTTCTATTTCCAACACCGACAGACAAAGGCAGCACAAGGGACTCTCTCTGAAAGCAGTTGAAGATTCAGGGAAAAGTGTGTGTGGAGAGAACTCTCCTTTCTGGATGATTTGTGAATACCTTTAAAGACGTTAGCCTCCTGGCAGACAGGTAATGACAGTATTTTGATATTCTACTTCATGCATCATGCATATATACATATATAGAAAGAAGGCATATGTGTCAATATAAAATATTAATATAGAATAATAATATAATAAAGAAAAATCATGTGTATGATAGGCCTTGTTAAACACTTTTACTAATTTGTAAATTAGCTGTTGGAATTACTGTATTTATTAACTACAGACAAACAGCATTTTTCAATCCTTTCTTCAGTAATGACTCCTATTCAGGGAACGTATATTCAAGACATAACCTCTTTTCTCAAGGTTAAAGTGCCTTTCAACAACTAATTTAGAAACCTGAGTACGGTGGCTGATAACTGCCTAGAGAAAACACACAGCTGTTTAAGTAGCATTGAAATTGCGGCAATCTGACAAGTGCAGTCAGCAGAGTTAATTAAATAAGGAAAGACTGATGGGGAAAGGGAGGTGGGAGGGAGAACACAGGTTGGGGGCACGGGGGGGGGGGTGGACAAGCTGGGGAGGCAGGACTAGGGATGGGGAGAAGCAAGAGCTCTACACAGGCAAGAGGGTCACTTGCTCTTCTCTGTGAAGCTGTGTCCCCTCTCCTAGTGTGCCCTCCCAGTTAAACTGTGTGGTACCTCACAGCTGTACAATGCAGGTGCATTTGTAAAAAGCCCCAAACTCACATCTGGCTGGAAAAAAAGCAGCTGTTTGATGATACTATCTAGGAAGAATGATCAAATTCTGGTACTGTACTACAATTCAATTTGCTGGCCTTAGAAATACCTGTATTTTACTATTCCTACTTGAACCTGCATTTCTTTTCCCTCTTTGCACTGCTTAATTCTTACCCAGGTGCATGCTAAGGGGACTCTGTTTCTAGATTAAATTACCCAGCCCCACCTCAAACCAAACAGGCTGTAGAAGTCTTTAGTGTGTCGTTACTTGTATGTCCAGTAGCTCACTTTCTAAACAGTCTTTTAAAAATCAGATGGGGTGTTAAATAAGAGAAATTAAGCAAAGAATATATATCATTGTCTTTGCCTTTGCTGCTTGCTACATTTTCACCAACTGACGTTTAGAAAGTTGTTTTAGTAGTATCTTTTAAATTACATTTGCATTTGGGAAATTCGTTTTTGCCTCTGGAGCTTTATGCAGATTTTAATCCCCACAGAAGTAGATTCTCCAAAATCACAGGGGTTTTGAAATCTGTCCATGACAGTCCTGATAGATGTGATGACCCACACTTTGGAAGCATTTCTCATTATTTAATGTTTTTTGTTCTGGATTATTGACTCTTCTTCCTAGTGAAAAATTGGTCTCTGGGGACACGGTGGAGCTGCCTCTGACACTCTGCTGTCTTGAGTGCAGGTAGGAATATCCAGTTCCAGGGTCTTGGCAAAATAGTTTTTTCTTACAGAACAATTTCTGGTGTTTTAGGAAAGAAAATAAAGGTTTCGAGTAGGAATACTGTATCCCTTGTTACAGATTGGAGCCCTGCTGCATCTTCCTGTGACAGTCTTCCTAATTGCTATGAAATCACTGGGTGTATCACAGTGGCTCTGTGGTTCTGGCCATGGCTGAGGACCATTGTACGATCTACTGAAAACAGTAGAATTTAGAATTAAGTTACTAAGACTGCTTTCAGAAAATACCAGTACTTTTGACTACAGAACCTGTCAAAATAGACATTCCCCCATCCAAAGGTACAAAAGACTGAAGCATCATCTGGGTTTTTTTTTTCATTAATTTATTTATTTATTCACTTTGCATCCGTATCACAGCCCACCCCCCTCCTCCCAGTCCCAACCTCATAAGCCCCCTCCCCTTCTCCTCAGAGAAGGGGAGCCTCCCTTGGGTACCATCCTTCCCTGGAACTTCAAGTCCCAGCAATACCTCCTTTCCCACTGAGGCCCAACCAGGCAGTCCAGCGTAGGAAAAGGGATCCAATGGCAGGCAACAGAGTCAAAGACAGCCCTCACTCCAATTGTTAGGGGACCCACATGAAGACAAAGCTTCACATCTGCTACAAATGTGTAGGAGACCTAGGTCCAGCTCCTGCATGCTCTTTAAGTTAGTGGTTCAGTCTCTGTGAGCCCCCTTGGGGCCAGGTTAGTTGACTTTGTAGGTCATCTTGTGGTGTCCTTCACCCGTCCACCTGTTCAATTCTGTCCCCTACTCTTCCCAAATACTGCCTGGGCTCCACCTGATGCTTGGCTATAGGTCTCTGCAACTGTGTCTGTCTGCTGCTGGATGAAGTCTCTCGGAAGACAGTTATGCTAGGCTCCTGTCTACAATCATAGGAGAATATCATTAATAGTGTATAAGTTGACTCTTTCCCAAGGGATAGGTCTCAAGTTGGGCCAGTCCTTGGTTGGCCATTCCCTCAATCTCTGCTCCATCTTTATCCCTATGCATCTTGTATGTAGGACAGATTTTGGATTTAAGATTTTGTGGAGGGTTGATATCCCTCTCCCTCTACTGGAATTCACACCTAGTGAAGCATTGTCTTTTAATCTGATTACTTTTTCATATCTTCAGCGAAAAGGATGGATTTGAAAATGTAGTAAAGCACATTTGTTTTGAATGCATGTTTAGTTTTGTACCATATTGGAATTTGCTTAGAAAGAGATAGTATTGTGTCAAGTCTGCTAAATATACAATTATATAAGACACAAAAAGTCAATCCCCCCTAATTCTGGTATCACATGATGTCTGCCCATCCCAAAAACTCACAATCAAATAAGAGAGTTAAACAAATACTCAACCCAGCTAATACAGATAGTTAAGGGTAACAAATGTCTACTTAAAAGAATAAAAACAGCTGAGATTTAGCTCAGTAGTAGAGCACATACTTAGCATACACAAGGACTGGGGTCAATCACCAGCATCAGTAAATAATAATAAAACCCCTAAGACCCAAAAGAGGTCAAACTGTGAATGTGTGTTTGTGCTTAGTTAGGAGTTAAAGGATCCATATAAACTTAAAAGACCTGAACTTGGCGTGTTTGTTTGAGAGCCACACATCATCTCTCTCAGTCTGCCCTGAGCCACAGCCTTAAACCCATCCTGAAGATGTCAGTAAGAAAGAGCATATAACCTGCACTGCAGCAATGCTTTCTTTCCTTCGGAACAATCAAATCGTATTGCTGGAAGGAGCTTGGGTAAGGTGTCCACACTCATAACCCAGGCCTCTGAACCTAAGAAGTGCTTAGTCTCACACTTACTGCCTATGTCCAGTAAGATGGCCACTTGGCACACATACCTGTTTAAATTAAGTACAGTTAGGTACAGTGTGCAGTCACAGTGGCCACATTTCAGGTCTTGGCCATTACACTTGGCTTACAGACACCATGTATTGAAGTTGAATACACAGAACATTCCTGTCGGTCTGGGATGTCTGGTGAGTAGCACTTGTGCCAAACGTTATTCAGGATTTTCTTATCTGGTATAAAATGTTTTAACGAATTATATATAATGGCAAATAGCAGTTTTTGGAGCTTTTATATTGATAGTTATATGTGACTGAAGCAGAGACCTAGAACCTGCTGTAGCACCCAACACGCTCGAAGGAGTGTTTGTCTTTTCTTAGTAATCCTAATGTAGCCAATGCTGAGACACCAAAACAAAAGGCAACCTTTGCTGCTAACTCTTTATGCACATGAGCCTATATAGGTACTTTATATAAGACTTTATAGATTCAAAATCTCATTTAGTCTCATAAAAACTAGGAGATTGGCAGTCTTGTCCCCATTCCACAAATGAGAGCTGAAGTAGGCAGTGCCACCCAGAAAACTATAGGGCAGGAATCGACTTCAGAGTCTGTGTGCTTGACTGCAAGATGCTTGGTGATAAGAGATGGTAATGATGGATAGTGTCAAGTGTGGAAAATGTGTGACAATGTCTGTAAAGACAGAGGGAACAATCCAGTAAGTTGCACAGTTGATAGCATCATCTGGGGTTTTTTCATTATTTTATTTATTTATTCACTTTGCATCCTCATCACAGCCCACCCCCTCCTTTTCTGTGCTATCAATAAATTCTGCCTTTAAAATTATATCAAAACCCCATATGGTCCACCCCACTAAAAGGACATCTGTCTTCATTTTCATATCTCTCTCTCTGTCTCTCTCTCTGTCTCTCTCTCTCTTTCTCTCTGTGTGTGTTTCTGTCTCTCTGTTTTTCTCTCTGTCTCTCTTTGTGTCACTCTCTGTCTCTGTCTCTCTGTCTCTCTCTCTCTGTCTCTCTCTCTCTCTGTCTCTCTCTCTCTCTGTCTCTCTGTCTCTCTCTCTCTCTCTCTCTCTCTCTCTCTCTCTCTCTCTCTCTCTCATAGTCACAATATAACCCAGGCTATTTTGGAACTTGCAATGAATGAGTGTTCCTGCCTCAGTACCCAGAGTGCTGTAGGTACAAGTGTGCACCACTGCACACAGCTGCTCCCACCCTTTTCTGTTTGAAAAAACACATTGAAACATGAAAAACATGTACATTTTTTAAGTTGAATCTTAATTTAAAAATGGAATGGCCCTGTTCATTGGCAGGAAGCTAGTTCTGACTCCATTTGTTCCTTTGTGGTCTTGTGTGACTCATCTTGTCAAACAGTTCTCTCTGAGACTTGACTAGCTTTGCTTCATGTTTTGGCTGGACACTTTCTGGGTGGAATGTGTGTTTCATTTACGTTGTCACCTTGGCG
This sequence comes from Rhabdomys pumilio, assembly GCA_030674055.1. Taxonomy (NCBI): domain Eukaryota; kingdom Metazoa; phylum Chordata; class Mammalia; order Rodentia; family Muridae; genus Rhabdomys; species Rhabdomys pumilio. Next base: position 72,963,864 of record JANHMN010000013.1, on the reverse strand, counting down.
AGGCCCACAGTTTCTCACTACCTCACGTCAGTACTCTGCACTTAATCCATGGGTTCAAGAGGACAGCTGGTTTTTCCCATTACAAAGTTCCCTTCAACCTTCTACCCAGTGGTCTTGTCTGATACCATTGCCTACTCCATACCCATTAGTAGTTGCAAAGTGTGATTGTTTTATAATTCTAGTATTCTTCTAGTATTAATTTATTAGCTGAAAATCTTCATTTAAGAAATTACTCACATCGGCCGGTGGTGGAGCATACCTTTAATCCCATCACTTGGGAGGCAGAGGCAGAGGCAGGTGGATTTCTGAGTTCGAGGCCAGCCTGGTCTACAGAGTGAGTTCCAGGACAGCCAGGGCTACACAGAGAAACCCTGTCTCGAAAAACCAAAAAAAAAAAAAAAAAAAAAAGAAATTTCTTACTAACAACAAGGGTTACTTTGAAAGACAACAATAACACCATATATATATACCCCCTCCTTTTTCTTGCAATAGTAGTTAGTTAATTAGGTATTTCATTTTGTTTTTGTATGTTTTCTAAAAATAACTCTACTTTCTTCTTGAGTAGCAAATTTATCCATGGGCTTTTTTATTGTAAACATGGTTTGATCAGTGTGTGCTTTCTGTGTTTCATGCCTCTCATCTTTGGCCAGTGGGAGAGCCATTCCTGGGACACAGTCTGTCAGTTCTTGGTAGTTAGTATGTTGTTTTGCTTTTCATTTGCAGGAGAGAAGAAATTGAGGGATCTGTGGGAAGTAGCTGGAACCTATTTCCCGAGCTTCCCTTTTCTTGCCCTCTCTGCCTGCTTGCTCCCACCCCACTACCCTAATCTCCTATGGAAAGGGAACAGGCAAGAGCAGAAACTGCCCATGGTAGCATAGTGCTTTATAGTGGGTTCCATCTGTACCTGGAGCCTTAATTAGTGGTTCAGAAAGGGCCACTGTCTTCGAACTGACTCTTCTAGTTCCTCAGTATCACAAAAGTGGCAGATGGTCCCTGGAAGGCCTGTAATATGGAAATCAATGTCATATCTTCTCTCTTGATGCATTTGCTTTAATGACTAATTTTGAAATGCCTTTCTCCACTTTCTAACTGAAATCCTTTATTCCCTACTAACATTCTATCAGGTGTTCTCTCATCTCAGGCACTGGGGTCTCATGTAGTGATAAATGCCAATAATTTCAGTGACTCTAAGTGTTAGGTGTGGTGTTTAGAATCTGTTACACTAAAAGTGTTTCCTTTGGGACTCCACTTTTCGTTGAGTAGTGTGAAGCTTTCAAGGATAGAAAACATCATTGTCTGTGCTAAAGAAGCCCTGGGTCAGCTCTCTGCCCTTTATGTTTTTTAAAATGCTCCTTCCTTTTACACCAAGTCTGAACACCTGTGTCCAATTAAGTACATGATGGTAAAGTTTCATTTCCCATTTTTATGCTGACTTAATGTCTTTATTCAGAGCATTATTTGTTTGCCCTGTGTATATTAATCTAGCATTTACTTCTTAAACAATCACGGAACAGAGTGAAGATTTTATGCTTTGTGAGCTCGAGAGATGATTCAGTAGGTAAAATCATTTATATCATTCACAGGGGCTCACCACTATCCATCATCCCAATTCCAGAGGTCTCTTCATACCTATGCCTTTACCAAGCAAGCATTCATGTAGGCAAAACACTCAAATAAAAAATTGAAGATTATGTTACCTTTAATTTAATTGAAAATACCTCCTGGAGAGTTTCTAGGACATGCAATGACAGCTGACTTGTCAGGCTGACAGTAGGCTAAGAAGAGATAAGATTTCTAGGCACTTTGCTCTAGACAAAGGCTAACATGCCACCTTTGGAATTGCTATACTGATCGTGGGTAAGAAGTCCCTGTGGTTGTCAGAAGAGGTCCAAATCTCTTAGATATGGAGTTACAGATGGTTGTGTCCACCACGTGGGTACTGTGAACCAAACCCAGGCCTTCCAAAAGAACAAGTACTCTTAACAGCTAAGCCATCTCTCTAGCCCCATACATGGAGTTTTAGGACATAAATATCTAATACAAATTTCCCTTCCTCTTTTTCTTTGGGATGTGCTGGTACAGACCATGGGGAACTCATATGCTGGGCAACTGAAATCTGCTAGATTTGAGGAAGCTCTACATAACTCCATAGAAGCCTCGCTCAGGTGTAGCACTGCAGTGCCACGGCCAATCTTTTCCCAGCTCTACTTGGACCCAGACCAGCACCCTTTCTCATCTACAGGTAAGTTTCTCAACTGCAGGCATTTTTAGACTCCTTTCAAAAGAAGTGGGGATTCTAAATCCTGGGAACTCAAACAAATGTTAAAAATGCTAGTCTCCCCCTCCTCAAAGATATCTTTCAGATTTCTCTTGTAATCAATTTTCTATAAGCTTCTTTTTAAAATTTAAATTTGCACTGGTTTCCTTTCGTAAACAGATGTCAAACCGAAGGTGGAGGATCTAGATAAAGACCTAGTACACCGCTATACTCAAAATGGCAGCCTGGAGTTTTCACACAATGTAGCAATAAATGAAATGGAAGATGATGAAGATGAAGAAGAAATGTCTGACTCAAACAGTCCACCAATTCCCTACTCACAGAAACCTGCCCCGGAAGGATCGTGCACGACAGATGGTAGGTTCGAACTTCAGAGCTCTTTCTGGCCTTGTATTGCAATATCATCTGATCTGTTTCCTTCTATGTGGTGTTCAAGGCTGGACTCCAGGCACTGAAGGAATGAGTGGTTATGTCCTCTCCCTCATGATCTCTTAAGGGCTCAGAACAGTTGTCTGCAGGAAACACAAGTCCCACCCACTCTTGTAGATGAAGTTCACGGTTGAACCATTTCCCTGAGAGGATCTGTGCTAGTGCAAGTTCAGATATAAAAATTTACTTTCTCCTGAGCTTTTATTAAAAACAATGTTTCATGCTCTCCTCCTTTTAGTCCACCTCTAGATAGTAATGAAGATTCTAGATGCCCCGACTCTAAAGCTACTTAGAACATTTTAATCAAATTTATTTATGTATTATGTGTGTGCTGTATGTGTGTGTGGGGGGGGGACTCATGAGCCACTGCACAGTCATGGACAAGAGGACGACTTTTGTCCTCTCCTTCCACCCTGGAGTGGAACTCCATGCCAGGAGTCAAACTCAAATGGTCATGCTTGCCAGCAGGCTCCTTTACTCACTCAGCTCTCTCACTGGCCTTACAACTACACTCACTGAGTGCAGAAGAAAATTTCAACTCTTTTATAAATATCGTGTTGTTTGATTCTCTGTCTCTCTATTATTTGAGACTAGCTCATTAGGAAGTGTGAGCTGGTCTGGAATCCTGTAGAGCATGCTGGTTCCAACTCACAAAGATTTATCTGCCTACCTCTTCCTTCCTGGTGCTGGGATTAAGGTGTCCACCACCACACTGGAAGGTGATCTTACTCCATTTGTTCAAGTTACCTTTATTTCCTACCACATTTTAACCACATTTTAAATGAGGGAACCCTGGTCTCTAATGTTCTCGTTGTTTTATGGTTTCATTGATATCCCAACTTCATTCTACCTTCTTCCCTCCGAATAGTTGTGGAGTTCTGATTGCTCACTTAATTAGTAGGTGGAATGTGGTTTTTATATTCAGACTGGCATTAACTTGCATGGTGTCAGAGCATGAAAAGCTTGAGGAAACCAGGGGGCTGGAAAACAAGAAGGTTCCAGAGCTCAGGACAGAGGACAGTTTCCTGCCAAAGCTTGGAGAACAAATAATTTGATATAAATTACAACCTTACTCAGGTAAAGCCAGAAAACTAGTTGTCCTTGTTTGAGAGTTTGTTTTCTTTTGATTTCCTACTTCCCTGAGAATCTGAAAATCCATAGAGGGATCCAGATCCTCTTGCTAGAGGGAAAGAGACCTGGATGTCCTCCTATCGCTCACAAGTATCCCTAGAAGGAGTGTCCATCAGTGTTCGGGTTAGGCCTGCCCACCGTGCATCACTTCTTACGGATCTGCGTCCACTTCGATCGAGTCTGCCCAGACTTGGCATGATGTACTACTTACTCATTACTGGTGTGCAGAAGCCTTTAGCCGTGGAGATGTGGACACTGACAGCACTGTGTTGTGTTCACTTGATTTGTATTACCATCCATCTTTTCCTTTAACTGAGTAGTCGGCCATCAAGTAACAAGTGACACTTAACAGTGCTTTAGATGACGGTGTCTCACTGAGAACTGAATCACATGTGATAATTAAATAGAACCAGAGTAAAAACTTAGGGGGTGATCGTGAAGCAAGCAAATTGTCTCTAAAACATGGGAAGAGAGTGTTTCCCTGTCTTGGACTATGTTTGCAATTTCACAGTGGTGTTTATAACCAAGTATTTTGAAAAGGTTCCAAGATATAAACTTGATGACCCAAAAATAATATGCCTTTAATCCCTGCACTAGGGGGACAGAGAGGTGAATCTCTGTGAGTTCAAGGCTAGCCTGATCTACTTAGTGATTTCCAGGGCAGCCAGGGCTACGTGTTGAGATCCCGTCTCAAAGAAAACAAATCAACAAAAAACCACACACAGTTAGGATACAGTCTGTATATTTATGTCAAGGTCTCGCTCTAACCCAGGCTAATGTTAAACTGAAGCTGTGACTACAGAGTTTGGGGTGATCTTTCTACCTCGACCCCAAGAGAGCAATGGTGCTTTTAAAGATAATTTTTCTGAGAATTAAGAATTGTCCCCCACCAAAGTAGAAGATTCAGATCCAACACGTTCTGAAAACAGTTCTGCACTGGAATTCCTACATCGGCTGCTTCCATTCCTACAGTTCCTGAGCTTCGCTCATGCCCCTACTTTGCTTCCCCCTCATCATCGGATGGCATTGAAAATAAAAAGCCGTTTATAACTTGGTATTTTATATTTCACACAGTGATGTCAATTTCGCTTGCTCCAAGAAAGTTCTAAGAATCTTCTTGCTCAAAAGGAAAACAATCTCAAGGTTGTGCTCACAAAACCAGCATTGAAACGAAAATGTAACGTCTGTGGCCTTGTTTAAAAATACCACCTTCCAGCTCCTGGGAAACCCCTATTTACCTAAGGCTTAAGGCGCCGTAAAGCTATTTTTAGAGGCAATTTAGATAAGCAGATACTTGACATCTGATGGGCTGCTGAGGCTTGCCATTCATAGGTAAATTTTGGTTGCTAATTTCTTATGTAAATTGTTGGAATAGAGTGGGTTCCTACCCTGCTGGGAGGCGTTGATTGTCTGTGCAGGTGAAGAACAACCAGAGTTCGGCCTCTGAATGCGGCTTTCATTGCTTTAGTTTGGATTTACTGCTGTGTCAGTAAACGTTCCTTTCCCTCCTTTTTTGTTTGCTCTGGAGCCTTCAAGTTGGAGATAATTGGAGGGCGCAAATCTCTTTCTATGAAGTGAAAACCTTGGCCATTTTCTTAAGAAAATGCAGATGAAGTTTATAAAGAAGGCCCCCTCTGCTGTCACCACCACAGTGCTTTAATTAAAATCGTTTGTCACAAAAGAGCTAGGCTCTTTTGCTCTCAGAAGTGAAGTAATTCCAAAAGCAAGTTTGTGAAGCAAGCTGTTCACCTATGTAAGTAACTGTGTTCTCTTCCTGAAGGATGTAACAGCGAGACTTCCGTGGGTTGCTCCGAGGTGGTCCTCTGTGGCTTCTGAAGAGTGGTCATATGAGCCGTTCAGTGTCCTCTCCTAGCCACATGGGATACTGGAGTCTTCTGGGTCTGGAAATCCAGTCACATTTCATGGATTCTGTAGCTGTGCTAATACCTGACAATGAGTTTAAGAGAAACAGTTAAGAAATGTTTACAAGAAAAACATCAGGCCCTTGGCAGATGAACTTTGAAATATTTAAGAGAATTACCATCGTAGGCCTTGAATGAACTGATTTCTTCCTGAGCTACTCTGGCCTCACTGTTCCTTTCTCTTCTCACTCCACACTTTCTTTTTAATTAAACTGCCCTAGGCTTCTCTTCGTGACTAATTAGAAGATAAGAAAAGTACAAGGCTGTTTTTAGAGACAGCTTTACATTTACAGAAAATGCAAGCCAGTAGTTCCATCTGCAGACACAGGCACTTGCTCCTGCGAGAGCACAGAAAGCACATTCGTTACAGTTTATAAGCTGCTGCTCGTATATTTTATTAACATGAACAATCAAGGCTATGGTTTGCTTCAGTTCCTTGCTTTTACCTAATGTCCTTTTAGAGCCATGATCCTATCAAGAACATTACACCAGATTTAACTGTACTGTCTTCTTAGTTCCTCTTAGATGTGACATTTTTAAAAATGTCTTTCCTGGTGTGTGTGATGTGTGTGTGTATGTATGTGTGTACTAATTTGGGTTTTATTGCTGTGAAAAAAAAATACCATGACCCAGGCAACTCATAATTTAATTAGATCTGGCTTATAGTTTGAGAGGTTTAGTTCATTATCATCATGGCAGGAAGTGTTGCCACGAGTTAGGCAGGCATGGTGCTGGAAGAGTTCTACATCTTGATCTTCAGGCAGCAGAAGATGTATGTTCTAACCTGGAGGAAGCTAGAGCATAGGAGACCTCAAAGCACGCCCCCACAGTGACACACTTCCTCCAACAAGGCACTCCCTATGGGCCAAGTGTTTGAACACATGAGTCTATGGGAGCCATACCAGGCTCCCATACCAGCAAAGTCGTGCTGCCTACTATCCAAAGTTTTAGGGTTTTAGACATGTGCCTTTATGGCTAGCAAGAGATGTAGAAGTTGAAGGAGCATCTTGGTGGGAGTTAGAGATCTGGGTTGTGGAATTCTCTTGATTGGTTTATGGTTATTTGGCCTCAGGACATTAGTTTAACCTTCCAGGACCCTTCTCTCATTTACATACTGAAGACTAGGTAGTGTCCTCAGTCTTCTGAGTCACAAATCTCTTTTAGTAGTGTAGACACTTTAAACTCCTTGAGCTTTTTGAAATAATTCCGTCATTGCATAACATACGATAAAAATGTTTTATATATATGAGTACTTATGACATGAGTCATGTATAGTAGTCCTGCATGCCAAAATTGGGGATGAAATCAAAAAAGGTGTTTGTGAGCCACTGTTCTGGGAATTAAACTCGGAATCTCTGGAAGAAAAACTAGTGTTTTTCGCCACTAAGCCATCTTTCTGGCCCCTTAAAAAAATTAACTTTAACTAGAAAGTACTTAGTCTAGATTGACCAATATATTAACATATTATTTTATATTTATGCTATACAACAACTATCTACAGTTTATGATTCAACAGTTGTAGTTTAAGTTGGATATATTAAAAAAAAGAGTGTGTTTGTTGAAAATTCAAAAATAAAAGATTTTTCCTTGTTTTAAGAGAGACAAATGCCGGCAGTGGTGGCACACGCCTTTAATCCCAGCACTTGGGAGGCAGAGGCAGGTGGATTTCTGAGTTCGAGGCCAGCCTGGTCTACAGAGTGAGTTCCAGAACAGCCAGAACTACACGGAGAAACCCTGTCTCAAAAACAAAAAAAAAAAAAACAAAAAAAGAGAGAGAGAGAGAGAGAGAGAGAGAGAGAGAGAGAGAGAGACAAATGGATTTAAATGTTTTCAGCACTTAAAAAACACTTAAAACTACTTTCCCTCCCCCACCCCCAAGTGTGGCTGTAGTTCCCAAGCAACCTCAGCAAGGTTGCTCATTGAGTTGTACTCCCAGCCCCCAGATCTACACCTAACACCTCAGATGTGGGATTTATAATTTGAGGCTAAAGGGATATAGACATTTATTTCCACAATTTTATATTTTTGCTCTATGTGATAAAATTTAGGCTGGATTATAATGACTAATTTTTTTAATCTTTATAACATTAATACCTAGTGCTTGAGAGAAAGAGACTTGTGAATCTCTATGAGTTCAAGGCCAGCCTGACTTACATAGCAAGTTGTATGTAGGCCAGCCAGAGCTACATAGTGAGATTCTGTCTCAAAATAAAACAAAACAAGCATAGACATTTTTGTGTGTCTAAGCTTATATTGATATATTTTATATAATCTTACTCATTTTGTGTAAGTGTATTTATATGTGTGTGTGTTGCATGTTTGTGGTATGTCTGTGTGTTACTGGGAATTGAACAAGGCTGTGAACATGTTAGGTGCACTCTGTACTAAAGTGCATTCCCATTTCTAACATTATAATTTTAAAATTATAGCTTGTTTATTCTTGAGATGTTCATACTTGTATGCAATGAGATACAATTTATCCATTCGCTCAAATGTCCCAATGCGTCCCACTCCCAAGTTCATGTTGTGTTTTTTGTTTTTGTTTTTGTTTTTGTCTGAAAACTCATAAATCCAGCTGTAGTGCTTCCCATGTGTGCTATCAGCTGCCGGTGGCTCCTTATTAAGGAGAGATGTCTGAGTGAAGGAGGGAGATAAATTCCACTCTGCACACCCAATAACTATATTTGGGTGCACTATTAAAATTACTTTTTCCTGTTTATCTGAGCTTCCCAATTTTATCCAGCAGCCCATTACAAGTATGAATTAAACACTGTATCAGTATAGCTGAAAACCATGTGAAATTGTATAAAAGATGAAGACTATACTGTGAAAATGGGCTTTGTCTCAATGAGCTGGGAGCTCACATGACTAGTTTCACTCACTCTATATGTGTGGGATGAAAGGCCATCTTCTGTTTCACAGTAGGGGATTATAATAAACCGTTGGGTTTTAGGAGATCACAATGATGCTTATTTAAATTTCACCCATAGAGAATTAGTGGACCCTTGAAACGGCTTGCCACGGAAGCTGTGATGGCCAGATCTTGGCTCCCAGAATCCATGTGAAGGTGGTTAGGACAGAAGAAACTGCACAGAGTTGTTCTCTAGCTTCCAACACATGCTATGCACATGTGAGCCCCCATATCACACACATGTACAGTGATGGTGATGATGTTAGTAATTTAAAAATAAACTTCATAAGTAATTCCCAAGTGCTGTACAATGCCTTTTTTAATCCCTGCACTTATAAAAGCCACCTGTCAAGCAACAACATATTGGGTGACCTTGAAGTTAGTTTTGTTTTTATAAGATTTACATTATTTTTAAAATGTGTATATGTGTGTTGATATGTGTACATGAAGCCAGACTCAGACATTGGATGCTGGGATCCAAACTGTGCTCCGCTACAGGAGCAGTAAGTACGCTTGACCTCTGAGCCATCTCTCCAGCCCCAGCCTTAAGGTTTTATATAACAGCAATGTCCTCCAAACCTTGCAGTAGTTTTGTAAGTTGGTACAGTCTGTGGTTGTCATTTTCTCCCAGCGGAGATTCATTGCTAGTCTCAGGTCAAAGGCACCTCCCAGAGATGCAGTTTAGTTACTATCCAGTCTTAAACTTCTCGGCAATGGTCAATCCATGCTGGTTTGCAAGGTAGTTTATGTCCCACTCTTGGAAGCAAGTCACAGTTACAGTGAGGATGCCAATCAGTCATCTCTTTGATGAGACATCTTGAGACCTCTTTCAATGCTTTTGGGTACTTCCTAGTTTAGTATTTTGTAATTTTAAAAAATTAGGTTTTATTTAAGTTGTATATACTCTCTATCTGTCCTCTACAGCTTGACTTACAGGTGGCTGTGATCTTGTTCCATGTGGATGCTGAGAAATGAACTCAGGTCCTCTGCAAAAGCAACAGGCACATTTAATCACCAAGCCTTCTTTCCAGCCCCTAGTATTTTGTAATTTGATGCAAAAGCCCCGAAGTGGACCATAGCCACGCACCACACTTAGCTTTTAGCTTGTCTCTTGCCAGACTGAACAGTGTGTTCTTCATTTTTCTTATATAACAAACTTCCATGTCTTATAGTCCTAAACTTTACTGGACTCACTATATAACCTTGAAGAAGTTCCTTACTTTCTGGAGACTCAGTTTCCCCGTCTATGGCAAGGAGATAATATATTCCTAAAGCTGCTGAGAGGATTGTTCCTACCTGTTGGTAGTACTCCTTGAACATATGCATCTGCCATCAGCAGCAGTATTGTTAATTCCCAACTCTCAAGCCTTTTAACTCTGTTACCCAAGGACAGTACAAGAAGTGGATATTTTTCAGAGGGTTCAGTGTGCCCATTGGCTCAAAAAAAAAAAAAAAGTTTGCAAACTGAATAACTTTCATCCTTCATGAATACAAATGATTTGTTTTACAGATAAACAGATGACAGTTTAAGTAACAAAGCTGTTAAGAAATTCAGTGTAACTTTTTAATATTACTTATGTCAGGAACTCTAAAAGTTGAATTGATTTCATTAGTATTAAAGTCCGGTTTTCTGTTGACATTCTAATTCTATTATGTCTGCTTTCAAATTTTGATGATCCAAAGCATGGCAGATTCTTATTCACCCAGCGCCATACGGTGTTTTGATGGAGTTTAATTTTTTTTCATTTACTAACTGATAGTATCCAATTATTTGTTGGCTTATGGTTAAAATCATGATATGAATTAATACTCATAAAATCCCACATTTCTTCGAAGTTGGGTTATGGGTAATGAAGATAGAGATTTCTCCAGGTTTATATGTGAAGAGTTAGGTGTTTGTCTGCCACTCTCCACCAACCTTCTGTTGCAAGTGACAGAACTACAATGAAACCAGCTTAGAATATGAAGAAATTATTGGAAGAATTCAGACACTAAAGATCACAGGACTAAACCATGAACAACAACATAGCTGGGCTTCAGGGATAGTCACTGTCAAACCCACCTGCCCAGTTTTCTATTGATGCTGAGAGACTTCTGTCACAGGTCAAGAAGAAACAAGGGAGGTGCCAGCGGTCAAACTGGATCATGCCTCCTCAACCCCAGCTCCATGTTGAGAATTACTATACAAAATCTTTGATTGGCAGATTTTATCTGATGCCTGCTTCTGGACCAATCAACTATGACCAGAAAAGTAGGATATTAAAGTAGCCCAGCTAGAGCGGCGATTCAGTGTCTGGTCAGTTGGGAACATCACAGCTCTAGAGAGAACACCCATGTTAGAGTACAGAGAGAGTCATCCTAAAACGTGTTGTACAAAGGACCATAGCTGCCTCTATGATGTCAGGTTTGAGATTACTCACGTCTTCTAACTAACTCACCTTGAGTTCTCCCCAGCCCCACCCCACCTGGGTTTTTGAGACAAGGTTTCTCTGTTGTAGCCCTGGCTGTCCTGGAACTCATTGAATAGACCAAGCTGGTCTCAAACTCACAGGAATCTGACTGCCTCTTCTTTCTGACTGCTGGTATTAAAGGCATATGCAACCACTGCTTGGCTCAATGTGAGTTCTTAAGGGAAAATGTTCTGTGCAAATTTTGTCTCTTTAGGCCTGTGAAGCACCTGTTTATAAATTATGAAATACTGAGTGAATGTGGCAGTCCATTACAAACAGATTATATAAATACTTGTCACTTCTTGGCTCATCTAGTGAAAAGTCTGTTCTAAATTCTAGTTCTGACCAGTTCTCTGACCAGTCCCCAAGCTCTGAGCTCCAGTCTCTGCTGCTGTGATATGGGGGAGCATCTGTGTTCAGTGATTTGTATTGTCCCGGTTAGAAATGACTTCATCTTGGAAATAAAGACTTGGCTAGGGAGATGGATCCTTGGGTAAAGTGGTTGCCCTGTACATGTGAGGGCCTGAGTTTAGATCCCAGGCACCCACCGAAAAGACAAGTGAGTATCTATAACTCCCATACTGGTGGGATTTTGGGAGTAAGATGGGGCACACAGATCCCTGGAGCTCCAGATTCAGTGAGAGACTGTCTCAAAGTAAGATAGAGAGCAATTGAGGTCGACACCTGACATTAACCTCTAGCCTCTGCAGGTACCTGAACACACATTCATACTCGCGTATAAGTACACCAAACACACACACACACACACACACACACACACACACACACACACACACA
>JANHMN010000013.1:72921779-72951935 GCA_030674055.1 Rhabdomys pumilio | reverse complement strand
ACACACACACACACACACACACACACACACACACACACACACACACAGAGAGAGAGAGAGAAAGAGAGAGAGAGTCTGAAACCTTATCATGTATATATAAAAATTATATACATTTTCCCAGGTGGTTTGTTATATATTTATGATTGCCTTACTTGTGGGCCAGGAAACTTGGTTGTCATTCTGATGGAACCAAACAGTGGGGGATAGGTTTGTTTTCTAGTTGGGGGCCATGGGCTTTGAGTCCTTAGAAATGATTCTTATAGATAGCTCTATTCTAACAGGTGGATAAGGAGAAATTACCTTTCCTAAGTATTCTTATTTTCTTCTTACTGTTTCTAGGGTTTTGTCAAGCTGGAAAGGATTTGCGTTTAGTATCACTGTGTATGGAACAAATTGACATCCCAGCCGGATTCCTGCTGGTGGGAGCCAAGTCTCCAAATCTTCCTGAACACATCCTAGTTTGTGCTGTGGACAAGCGATTTCTACCAGATGACCATGGGAAAAATGCACTTTTAGGTGAGTGTTTAATGCCTAAGAAACTCCTTCTAGAAGGAAGAAGTTGAAATATATGTTTATTAAAACTTATCTTAGAATTTTATATGTGTACATGTATGTCACTGAATTAGTTGGGGTTCAATGGTTTAGTTTCAAACAGGAAAATTTTCCTCTCGTGAACTTAAATATATTTTACTTTTTTATTGTCAAAAATAAGCATGCAAAACTGTTTTGAGAACATTAAAAAAAAGCATACAATTTATCAAAATTTAATATTTTAGGTCTGAGTACTTGCTTAGCACATGTAATGTTTTCAATTTCATCCTTAGCTATGTACATTTTTTTAATATTTTATTAAATAGAGTGAAGTTGACTCTCTATAGTCACTGATCTGAACATGAAGTCAATTCCCAATTATTTGTTTGTGAATTATTTACTTTGTAAAGTGTCTATAAATCTTCAACACTAAAAAAATTTTTTTTAATTAATATTACCTAATACCTTGTAAGTACGATTAGTTTGAATATAAAATGTCCCCATCTAAAGGGAGATTAGTGAGGGGCATAGTAATCAGAGTGAGATATATGCCATCCACAGGCTCTTCTGATTGAGCGCTGTTCTTAAGGGTTGGAGAACCTTGGGGCTGGAGTGATGGCTCAGTGGCGAAGAACACCAACTGTTCTTCCAGAGGTCCTGAGTTCAACTCCCAGTAACTACATGGTGGCTCACAACCATCTGTAATGGGATCCATTGCCCTCTTCTGGTGTGTCTGAAGACAGCTACAGTGTACTCTCATATACATAAAATAAATCTTTTTGGGGGTGGAGGGGTTCAAGACAGGGTTTCTCTGTATAGCCCTGGCTATCCTGAAATGCACTCTGTAGACCAGGCTGGCCTCAAACTCAATAGTCGTAGAAATTAGGACCTAGATGGAGGGCTACCACAATATAATGGGCAGCCTCACACCCATGCTGCTCCAGTTTGGAGCTGCTCCACCCAATGGGGAGCTGCTCCAACCTCTTTCTTCCTTGTCGTGATGAGCTGCATCCCTTGATCCTTAAGCAAGAATAAACTTCCTCTCTTATACTGTTTCTGTCCTCAGTCTATCACAGCAACAAAAAGCTGACAGATGCTTCTCATTTTACATGTAATATCAGTTCACCTAAAATAACTAGGAAGGGTAGGGTATTTTCTTAAGTAGTGATAGATGGGGAAGGAGGGCAAACCCATTGTGGGTGGTGGCCCTAGGTTCTGTAAGAAAGCAGGCTGAGCAAGCCATGATGAGCAAGCCAGTAAGCAGCATTCCTCCATGACCTCTGCATCCGCTCCTGCCTCTAAGTTCCTGTCTTGTTTGAGTTCTTGCTGGGATAGACCATGATGTGGAAATATAAGCCAAATTAACTTTCCTCTCCAACTAGCTTTGGGTCATAGTGTTTCACTGCAGCAATAGCAACCCTAACTAAAACAGACAAGATCTGTACCCCTAGATGGCCTGGAAAGCTATATAGACCAGGCTGGCCTCAAATTCATCAAGATCTACCTGCTTTCACCTCCGTAGTGCTGGAACTAAAGGCATGTACCACAACTCGCTTGTTTTTATTTACTTTGTAATGCAAAGACAAGTAGATACATGAGCTTTGCTATTCATTTGTTATGTTTATGTACAGGTTTTACTTCTCAGAATGCCTTTTATTTAGATGGAATCGTATCTTTAAAGTGCAAATATCAGAAGAAGACAAAGAATTAAACTACTCTATTGATTGTGAGATGATTTTTGTTTTAGTTTGATGCAGCCACTCAAATTATACAAGATCAGAAAGCCTTAAAAATCTTGAATCAGAAACTGCCCCATAACATGCTATAGAGGTCCTTTCTCTTCTTCAACACCCCCCGCTTTTTTTTTCTTTCTTAACAAGATCTTACTGTGTGGCCCTGTGACTTGGAACTCATATAGACAACAAGAGTTCCACCTGCTTCTGCCCCCCAAGGGCTAGAATTGTGTGAGAGCTTCTTAAATTATAGCCCAGAGCCATCTATTGGCTAACATATACTGGTCATTTTCGCATTTCAAAGGTGTCAAAAAATACATACTGGACACAATTGCACATGTCTATAACCCCAACACCAAACAGTAAAGCAGAAGGGTCAAGAGTTCAAGGTCACTGTGGGCTAATAAAGACATATATTTGATCCCCAGTACTGACCAATAAAAATAAAATGCATTCACTATTCTTTTAGTGAAATTAAGCATATAGTTTAATACAGAAATCTAATGATGAAGCTTCCTTGTTGTGGTAAATTAGCAAAGAAGGTCCAATCATTTATTTGTTCATTTCTTTTTCAATTGTACTTATTCAAAATGTACTGTGTAATAAAAACTAAGCTAAGCTATGACCTGGAGGCACAGAAACTCTAAGGGACAGTCCTTTTAGTCATTTAAGACTCATTGTGATGTAAAACAATTTGGGAAACATGTTTAGCATTTTAAATGCATTATAGTCTCTTCTGTCAGAACAGATGAGGTGAAGCTCTGACTGAAAACCCTGAACAATGTCTCATAATCCATCAAGGGTTCTTCATAAGTAGGGGATCTTCATATACAAAAAGCACTGTCAGATTATGTGTATCTGTTGGTTGGATGGATAGACAGAAGGATAGGTGGATGGATGGATAGATGAATAGATAGATGGAGAGATGGAAAGACAGGTGGATGAATGGTTGGATAGATAAGTGAATGAGCAGATGGATGGATGGACAGACAGATGATTGAATGGATATATGGATGAATGGATGGATGGATGGATGGATGGATGGATGGATGGATGGATGGGTAACTCTAACAGGTACTTGGGGACAGTCAGGACTTTTTTATTTATTGTTATTGGCCTGTAGCTTAAAGAAATTGAGAAATGAGCAAATATTCTCTAATATAATCTTTCTCTGAATACATTCTAAGTCATTTATAAGTTTATTTTGGTGTTCATTACTTGACAGCAATAAACTATATAACTTAATGTTATTAATTAAGCAGAAGTTGTAATTATCTCTTATTCATCATTCTCCTCTGGGATTTACCTGGTATTCAGTAAATAATTGTTATAGAAATAACTTTGGTGGCCCATTTATAAATGCTTTGAATTATTGCTATCCTCCAGTGGAGTTACTGTAAAATGTTCTTTTTATCCTCATGGCCTCTGTTTCTCTCTTTATCCTTGTTAATATATACCAGGTTGGCTTAGGGGTTTGAAAACCATGTCAGTTTGCCCGAGGTCATGTTTTATGTTATTGTAGACAGATGTGTGGTCTTTATACAGGATATAAGACTCCTTGTCTTACCCCTTTGTCTTGCTCATCTGTATGACTGCATGTATGTTCTCTTCGTGTCAGGTCTGAGTAAAGAAACTCACTGACTTCCTGGTCTTCCCTTCTTTTGTGTGTTAAAAGGGCTATCGGCTGACTTTTCATAAAGCAATGCATGGCTTCTCATCCTCCCAGCCTTCTCCATTTCCTCTTTCCACATCTGCTCCAATCAGGCCATTGAGAGTCTTATTTTGTTTAATTAGTCCAAGGGATTGTTCAGACAATCGATATAAAAGAATAAGAAGCTCAGGTGAGTAAAGAGAGGGTGAATGAAGAAGAAATGGGAAGTTCACAGAACCTGTGTCTAGCTCTCATAGCAACAGAAGTGTCTGGAATAGCTCAGCATCACACAGCTCAGTCTGTGCTGCCCCTCCTGACTGTTCTCCAGCTGCCTGGTCATAGCTCTCGGTGCATCCTCTCCAAAACCAGAATTCATATGTACTTGAGATGAACCACATACAGATTCCAATTTTACAAACCTTTACAAATCTAAGGTCCAGTACTATCTAGATAAAATTCTAGAAGAGAGATTCTAAGTATCTCATATTAGGTCAGATACTTATTGTACACTCATAATCCATATGTCTGTGGGACAAGCTGCTATGGTAAGCTAGGCAGAGAACCAAGAGTGGGACCCACAGACTCATTAAAGCAAGAGCTTTGTTAGAATAATAAACCACAAAGATTTAATAATCAGATAGTTTTTAAGTGATGAAAAATAAAACCATGATATTTGAAATTCAATGATTTATTATTGTTTTTTCATATACAAAGTGACAAGTTTTATAAAGATGCTTTTATTGAGATATATCATATTCTTTGCCATTCACCCAATTATTCTTTCCTCAGCAGGATCTTAAGGAGCTTGCAACATGAAACCATGAGGAACTTTAGGACTGAAATCCTTTATATTCATTTTCCTTTTCCTTTCTTCCCTCCCCCAGTCCTCTCCTTCCTTCCTATACCCCTTCCTCCCTCCTTCCTTCTTCTCCCAATTCTGGGGCTCTAGCTCAGGGCCTTACTCAGCTAGACAGGTGTTCTGTCACCGAGCTCCACTCTTCAGCCCCAACCTGTCTTTCCTGTCTTTATATACTATCTAAATTCTGTCACCTGCCTGAAATTACTTCTTTGTTCTAGCCTAGTGTCAGATTCCTGCCTGAAGCCTACTTCCTTGTCCTTGGCCAATGTCATATTCCTGCCAAGCAGCCCATTTCCTTGTCCTTGGCCCATGTCAGCTTCTTGCCAAGCAGCCCCAAAGGCTCTCCGCCTCTCCCCCTTTTTTATTTCATTAACAAGACTGAGCCTGTCTTAGGTTGTTCTGACAAGAATGCCTTCCTTACCTATCATGGAATATGCGTTATCAAAAGCAATACCCTTCTGTCTTAGGTTGGTTAGGCTAAAACAAAGAAGTAATCTCAGGTAGGAATCTAAATATTAGGCTAGAACAAAAAAGTAATTTCAGACAAGAATCTAAATTTTAGGCTAGAACAAGGAAATAGGCTTCAGACATGAAAATGACCTTGGGCTAGGATAGGGAAGTAGGCTCAGATACTTTGGTCATCCTGATCACAGGAGTGTTCATGTAACTGGGTTTAATGCCTTGGTTTTTTCTTTGATTACTTGTGTTTATTGTCTTGCTTGTTCCTTGACTATTTGCATCTATTGTATTGCTAGACCCTCAACCTAGAACTGACCTTAATACATGCATGTAATTAAAATGGTATAAAAGCATAAAGGAGGAGGGGGGATGGGATAAGAGTTTCTAGAAAGGGGAAACGGGGAAAGGGGATGACATCTGTATTGTAAATAAATAAAATATCCAATAAGAAAATTAAAAAAAAAATTCTGTCACCTGATACTTCCCAATCTGTTTTCTTAGCCATTGTCCTGTTATAGTGGTGTTGAACTTAGTCCCAGTCTTTTACTGTTATAGAAATGACTCTGTGCTGTTATAACTTGACTGTGAATTTCATGTTAGATAGCAGCATTGGAGCAACCCTAAATTTCCTAAATTTTTGAACATAAAGTACCAGCTTACAAGCATTTACAATTTTATCTGAAGAATTTAAAATCAAAGGGGAAAGTTGGGGGTGGCGGAAGACTCCACTGAAAACCTACCCCTGCTTTTTTTCCCTTCTGAAGTATTTCCTAAACTTTGGGATAAACTGTGAATATTTTTATACTTTTCACATCTAGAAGTAGTGTATCAACTTACAAGGCCACTAATAACATTGACTTTCCCCATTTCAGGGTTTTCTGGAAATTGTATCGGTTGTGGAGAAAGAGGATTTCGATATTTCACAGAATTTTCTAACCACATTAACTTGAAGCTCACCACCCAGCCAAAGAAGCAGAAGCACTTAAAGTACTACCTAGTCAGAACCTCCCAGGGCGTGTTATCAAAGGGACCTCTCATCTGCTGGAAAGGTAATCAAATTCCAGGAGGGGGAGGGGAGAGAGATTCTGTGGCGGTGACAAGTGACCCTTACAGGGTTCAGAGTACAGGTGTGGGATACATAAATAGCTCAAGTTCAAAAGGCTGCTCAAAAACTGCAAAGCCCTTTGAGAGTTGTTTGACTTGCTCCTTGTTATAATTAAGTGAAACGTATGAGTATAGGAGAGGCAGGAAAGTGCAGGTCTCCAGATCTGACTCCAGAGAAAGCATGCAGCTCTGAGACTGGGAGCGGCACTCCTGGATGTCTTACACTTAGAGAGAACCTGAGTGTAAAATGTTCTCTCTGCTTGGTTTCAGTTTGTTAGTGTTCTTGCCAATCTACAGTTTTCTATTTTTACTTTACCAAAACATACCAAATAGCAGTTCAGTCTTCTAGATGCCTTGGGAAGTACATGCTAGAGTTAACAGTTTTGTTTCTTTGGAATTAGCCACAATTTAGCTAGCTAATATGTAGAAAGTCATATCTTCATGTGCTTGGTAGGCATTACCACAGCTTTAGCTACTATCCTAATGTAATTTCTTTGATGCTGAGAATTTTTTCTCCATAAAATAATTGTCTTTATTTTTCTTGCTGACACAAGAGCTTTACCTGACTCTCGGATAGCAGAATAAATTTGAATTACAATAGCACATTTGTCTCTGAATCCTCCACCATAATTATTCTTGGCTGCGTTTGAGGTGGCACTCACTATATAATGCCACAGGGAATGGTGTTGCATGTCCCAAGCCATTGTCATCAGAGCTTAAATCTTGCAAGCACTGAATCTTAAGAATATCATTAAGATATGGTAGATATCATAAGATAACGATACTCTTTATCCTGGCAGAGTCTACAGAATTTTCCTCTAGAAAGTCTTCTTGAATGCCATAAATTGTATTTAAAGAGTAAAACCAAGACAAGCATTGTCTCTCTACCTTTCAACTTTTTCCTTTAGCTTTTGTTTTGTTTGCATAAATACACTTGACTTTTTGGTGCTCAAGGAGTTCATGTTCCTAGTGAAGAATAGCATTTTTATATTACTTGATTGATAATTGATTGATGTGTGTGTGTGTGTGTGTGTGTGTGTGTGTGGTGCGCTACCACAGCACATGTGGAAGCCAGAGGACAACCTGTGGGAATCTGTTGTCTCCCTTCAGTGTGTAGGTTCCAAGGGTTGAGCTTGGTAGTAAGCACTTTTGCCACTGAGCCACCTCACTTGAACATTTTTTAAAATGGTCTCATATTTATAGCAGATTTTATTTTGTAACTGAAATTGTATACTTATTAATATAAAACCACATAATATCAATATGCATCTGTGCACATAATATGCATAAGATGAAGTTAAACCTTATGCCAAAATATAATCACTGTTTTCAGAAAGCCATAGTGTGAGCTGCTTCGGAGAACTACTTTCAGTCTTTGCGTGTGTCTCGTTACCATGGAAACTTTCCTTAGAACCCTTGTAACCCCGTTCAACTATTTATATTTCTATTTCACAAGCTACTTTGTGAGATTAGTAATCGGACAATTTAGTTGGAACTTGAGGAACGAGAGACTGTCACAGTGTTCACTGTCAGTATACAATACAATTAGAGTCATATCAGAGCCTCAGTAATATCACTTAAAGCAAGTTTTGCTATTGAATTATTAATAATCATTTTGAATACCACTTACCTATTTCCTTTAATAAGGACTAATAATAATAATTTTCTTCTAATTTGTCTCTTCTATCTATACAGTTTTTATTTTTCTTATGTTTGAATACTCATTAAGATTGAGTAGAAACATATGAAAGTAGCCTAGATGGATTCAAAGTTACTATTATACATTTAAATAAATTATGAACAAGAAGTTACCTGGTATCTAAAAAGCTTAATGTTTTTATAAATTATTGACATTTTACCCTCTATCTTACCCATAAAACTAACAAAACTGTGTTGGTTATCTGCATTTTTCGTGTGGAAACTAATCTGTGGGCCAAAAAATTGTGATTGTTTTTTGCCTTAAGCATGAATCTGGCTTAGGATGACCGTTCACTAGCCTGAGCAGGCTGTTGGAGACAGTAAGTAATTAGGAAAGTTGCTACCATTCAAGAAGCAAAAACTTGTTTCAGTGAGCTTATGGACTGTGTCCCCATTGCCTGCTCAAATAAAAACTAGCTTCTTCATCTCATGTGTTTTTATCCCTTCTAGAATGTAGAAGCCGACAATCCTCTGCTCTTTGCCACTCCACGAAGCCTATTTCGTCAGTGTCGTCAACTGTGGCTCCAGAAAATGGAACATCTAATGGATACAAAGCAGGCTTCACTTCAACAGGTATGAAATAGTTTTATATTATTGTAAGGAT
Organism: Rhabdomys pumilio; assembly: GCA_030674055.1. Lineage (NCBI taxonomy): Eukaryota > Metazoa > Chordata > Mammalia > Rodentia > Muridae > Rhabdomys > Rhabdomys pumilio. The sequence goes on along the minus strand of JANHMN010000013.1, from coordinate 72,943,296 downwards.
ATATATTTTAATGAAGCATCTTTAAACTTATTTAGCTGGCTTGAGTGAAATGTTTTCAAATAAAATACTCTTTGAGTATTATTAGAATGCAATTTGACTTATTATTAGAATTAGAAGCCACCATTGAAATGGTAAGTCTTTGGAGGACCAGGACTTAAGTCTCAGTGCTCTTGCAAGTATTAGACAGAGAATGAAGAAAGAAATGACAAGTGGAAGAGAGTATGTAGAAATCAGACACCACAGCTATGGGGTAGCACATACTGGGGACACACTCATGAAGAGTAGAATCCTAGGGTAGAACTGTGTTTAACCCCTAAGATGACTCTAATTCATCCCCTCAGAGTTCAGGGAACCCCATGGAAGATGAGATGCAAAGAGCCCAAGACACAGAGAGGATCAAGGACACCAAAGAAACAAGGTTTCTAAAAGGAAAAAACAGAAACCCTGAGATAGCTATGGAGAATAGCACATTAGCTGGTATAAAACAGGCCCCTGAATGGACTGGGTACCGTAGTAGATGAATCCAGGATCTATTTTTTAACGCTGCAAGACAAGAGCACAGTTACAAATAACTAGGTAAAAACCTTAGTGCTTGAAACCTCTAGTATATTATCAAAGCTGAACAGTACGCTGATTCAGTGGTGAAGTGGGTACAAGGACAGCTTTCTAAAAACTCATCTATTACATGGCACCAGCCAGGACCTGAGGTCAGGGTAAGACTTCAAGCGGAACAAAATGGCCCATGCTGAGAGTTGATGAGCTGTGGATTATTTGAGGAAATTACTCAGGAGTAGCATAGCTGGGTCTCAGGCGATATGAGAAGTGCTCTGAAGGAGTATGTGAATTATGTTCCAGTTCCCTTGTCTGTCCTCTTACCCATCTGATGTGTAACTTCATATGTGTTAGCTATTGTCTGTTAGCTATTGTCAGCTTAAAAATAAAACCAAAAAACAAAAACTAGGGAATCTCCATTAGCAATGTACCGTGCTACTTCCGATTGTCATGTGAGCCTTTCCAGATCTGGTAAACTGTTTACAAGGTGGAAGTATTAGAGTATGTCGACAGAAATACAAGTACAACGAGGCCAATTTCAGTGGGACATGTCTTACTGTGTGCCCGTAGTCAGCAAAATCTGACCGAGCCTGAGTAACAATGTTCCTGATCCTGAGCAACTCTTAAACTCTTGGATATTTAGATAGAGTCTGTTATCTAAGACAGAAGACTAGTTCTTTCTAAAATAAATGAGCATCATGCTATTCGAGAAAGAAAAACCTTGGCATTTGGCTCTTGGCATTGAAAGAGCATCCTTTATTACATCAGAAACATGCCTGCATGGCTAGCCTAGAATATCACTTCAGTGATTTGATGAGTTTTATATACGTTATCTTCCCTTAGATCTTGGAGATAATAAAATGAAAAATTAAAACTATAGTGTTAAAAATGAACATGTACTTCATTCCAATCTATGCTTATCAAGTGTTCATTGTGTTCTAAGAACCTTATCAGATGTTGTGAGGCTGGGTTCCAGTATTTGAGTAACAACCCCCATGATTTAAAAAACCACTCGTAGAAGGGAATGAAAAACAATAAACCATGCTGACTTTCTACAAGGTAGGCTAGATGTAAAAATAACAAGTTTTCCTTTGAAAATATTAAAATGTCATAAGCACTAATATAATATTAATTAATCATACCTGGAAATATGTTTTGAAAACAAATTTTTGTTGATCTGAAAGAAGAAATCAGTCTTCTGCAAAGGTTTGGGCTTTAGCCAAGGATCCCCCAGTGCCCTGAGGAGACATAAGCAAGGAAAAGAGAGAAGGTCACTGACTGACTCACAGTAAACACAAGTGGCCAAATGTTACTTCAGTATTCCTGGGTGGAGAGTAAAAGATAACTTGACCCTGAAATTCACTGTTAGCAGATTTAGGTGCAACTTAGATAATTTACTAGAAGGAAACACTCTTCTATAAAGTGTCAGATGTAAGACTCTCATAGTGATTCATTTATGTGAATAGATACACCAACCAGTATTCCTTCTAATATAGACTGACTGTAACAGGCTGTAAAAATTTTATGTTAGCATGATGATATCATGGTAAACATTAAGTATAACTTGGTTTTTTGATACATTAAGATTCACCTATCTGTAGATAGTTGACCTGCTGATAATCAAGGTTTCTTAGCCTGAAATGTCAATACACATTGTGCAGTATTGGGGGCAGAAACTAATTTATTACCCACATGGCTCTGTCTAGGGTCCCATCCACCAAGCACTACTCACCCCTGCATATTTGTATACAAGATTTTGTCTCATTGGTTATTTATTCTAGTTACCAAATCCCAGTGGATTATTTTACTATCAAAGGTGGCTGTGTCTTCAGTTACCTACATTATATACATCTGTCTCTCACACATACACAGTGTATTTAATTGGGACAAGAATTCAAGAACAGATAAAGAAACATTTTCTAACTCAAAGTCTTGAAATTTCTAAGTTTCTTCTAAAAACTTGGTTGTTGTAACTCTTGAAGTTAAGCCAAGGAGCCATTTTGACTTAATTTTTGCGTCTGGTATGAGGTGAGATTCTAAGTTGGTCTTTTTATGCTTGCTCCAGTTGCTTTCCAGTTGCTCCAGACCATTTCATTTATGATAGAAAATGTTTATTTTAGTTTATGACTTTTAAGGGTTTAGTCTATGATTGCTTGGCCTCATGTGATTAGACAGACTATCACAGCAGTAGGAATATGTCGACAAGTCCACAGTACCTGCTGTGATTCAAGATAATCGCCCATGGGCCCCTCTAAAATCAAAATAAATTACATACTTTAAACATTCAGTGACACAGAGAAAACGTTCCTATTACAAAAGAGAAGAACAGGACCATAGAAAGAAGAAATGTGGAAAAAAAAAAACCTGAGATACAGTAAGGCAAGTACTAAATCCTCAAGCTCCATGCCTGGCATACAATGCCACCATATAAACACCAGCAGATTTGTGCGACTCTGCCCTATGGCCTTGGTGTTTGTAGACCATACAGCTTCTCTCATGGATTTGGTCCACTTGATGCTTTCAACTTTCCTTAGCAGATATTCTCTATGTTTGGCTCTCTAATATCCTCAGGTCTCTATTGCAGCCATGGATTTTTACCCTCATAGTTTTATGTAACATTATCTCAGAGGCTCAGGAGCTAAAAGTTCTTGCTAATCTTGCAGAGGATCCATATTCATTTTCTAGCACAGAGAGGCAGGAGGCTAACAACCACCCATTACTCAGGTTTCAGGGCTTCTAATGTCCTTGTCTGACTCTGCAGGTCGTGTATGTACACAGTGCACAAACAGACAAGCTGGAACATACAAGGGAAACTTTTAAATATTTAAAATATCTAACATAAAAAAGGTTAGTCGGTGTACCTCACTGCCAGTGATGTTTTAATAGAGTAGAAGGTATAGGCATGCTATAATCTAGCTGTTACCTAAAGAAACTCTGGTTAAGAATCATCTACATGACTCTTCTTCACAAGCGATTCTCACAAATGATTAAGGGGGAAGCAACTCAAGTGTTCACTAGCAACATAATGGGAAGAAATTTATATAATGAAATATTTACTAAGAATGAGGGAACAACTTCCTGTGTCCAGCACTATAACTGAGGCTCATAGATAATATGAATAAACAAGAAAGTCATTCATAAAAGATGCTATCACTATTGTTTCATAGAAAAAAAGACAGACCTAAGCCATTCACGGTTACATGCAAGGCACAGTGAGCACACCTAAGCAGAAGAGAAGGAGGTGGGTTAGGGAAGGGGAGACAGGAAGCTACTGGTTGCTGTTGATGTTTAGGTTTTGATTTTTCCCACATTGGCTTGGACAGTGGTTGTGTTACTCAGCTTTTCACTGATAACGGCTGTAACAAATACCTAAGATTATCAACTCAGACAGAGCAAAGGTTTCTTTTGGCTTGTGGTTTCAGAACTTACCGTCTATGGCCAGTGGATTGCTGCTTGGGGCCTATGATGCGACAGAGCATCGTAGTGGGGAATACATGCTGGAGCATAGCTGCTCACTGTACAGTGAGGCTGTGCTTTCGTCTCTCATAATAATGCTGTAGTCTAGAACCTCTGAGTGGATGATGCTCTCTAAAATGTAAAATTAGGGAAGGAGCTAGGGAGGTGGCTCGAGTGAAAGCCAGATGCAGTAGCACATCCAAATGAGCGGTAGAGACGAGAACCAGCCAGCCTGGCAAACAGACCTGTGAACGATGAGTCTCAAAACCTGTCTCAAAACCAAACGGAAGACGAAGACTGATGCCCAAGGCTGTCCTGTGACTTCCATGTATGCACTATGAACCTCCCTTATACACACACTCATTATACATACACGTGCATGCAAACAATGAAAAAATGCAAGGTTGCCACAGCAACCCTGAGCAGTCCTGGATGTGCCTTGTTTCCTCCTGGTACTTCTTATTCTGGGGGCTGTGGGATTCTAGACAGAATTTCTCTGGGTAGCCCAGGCTATCCTGGAACTTGCTTTGTACAGCAGACTGGCATTGAACTTGGAGATCTACCTGCCTGTGCTCCTCAAATTTGACTCCTTCCTGAACTTCGTGACCTCCTTTGCTTTGTCTCCTGTTTAGGACTGCTGTTTCAGTGTCCAAATGTTTCGTGTTGTGCTGCGTCCTCCTAAGGCCCCTTACTCACACACTCATCACTTTGCTTGCAAACCCCGCCCTTGGATGCCTCTGTCCTCCTGACAACTGTCTAGAAAGCAATCTGCAGAAGGCATCATTTAGCTGACCTCAATAGTAGCCATGCTCTTCCAAATCTGCCTTAGATTTGTTCCCCTCTGTGTCAAATATCTGTCCTTGCCCAGCGACCTTTCTTCAAACACTTTGGCTGGCATATCTGCCTACCTCTAACTAGATAGTGAGACCTTGTGGCCTCTTTCCCTTTTTTGCTATAAACTCCTTAGGGATAAGATTTGTTTGTATCTTTGTACTTTTCACTTTTTTTTTTACTTTGTACTTTGTACTTTGTACTTTTTAACATTATAGCGCAAAGCCAAACATAGTAACTGGCATTTTTAAAAGTTCAGTAGTTCATACTGAAATTTATTTATTTTTATTATATTCTTTCAAAAGACAGTCTAGGTCAGTGGTTCTTAATCTGTGAGTATCGATCCTTTTTCAGGGGTCACATATCAGATATAGTGCATATTAGATATTTTCATTAAGATATATAACAATAGGAAATTATAGTTATGAAGTAGGAATGAAAATAATTTTATGGATGAGGTCACCACAACACAAAGAACTGTATTAGAGGGTCACAGCATTTGAAAGGTTGAGAACCATTGGTCTAGATGAACAGAGACAAGTATATACTAATGAAAAAGTCCAAGATTTTTTATGAAAAAGAGATTTTGGTACATGTGTTTCTGTCTTTTAATTTTACCACATATTTTCATAGTACTTCTTAGAACTAAGCTAACTGTAGAGAGATTCTGCATTTTACTGATTTTTTTTTCTCAGCACTCATTACATATGTAGGAATAAAAGATAGTGAACAACCTTGAGTGCCATTCACTCTTTGACAGGGTTTCTCACTGGCCTGGTGTTCCCTAGGCAAGCTACTCTGGCTGACTAGCGAGCTCCCGGGACCTGTCCAGCTTCAAACCCCATCACACTCAGCTTGTTTTCCTTTCTTTCTTTAAAACAAAACAAAGACACATGTGCTCTAGAAATAGAACCCATGCTTGCAAAGCAAGCGTTTTATTGACTGAGCTCCTTCCTATCCCCTTACCTATTCTACTAAGAGAAAAGGAAGAGAAGCCACAGCCTGGAAAAAAAATATTTGCAAAGCATATTTTAAAATCCCATCTAGGGGCACTTTAAGCCCAACACTCGGCAGGGACAGGCAGATCTCTGTGAGTTGGAGGCCAGCCTGATCTACAAAGTGAGTTCCAGGACAGCCGGGACTACATATAGAACCCTTGTTTTGGAGAAGAAAAAAAATCCCATATAGGATAAATAAGTCTGTTTCAAAATTCAAAAATAACAATGTAAACAGTCATGTATAGTGACATGTGCTTATAATTCCAGCTACTCAGGAACCGAAGACAGGAGAATCACAAGTTTAAGGTCAGCTTGTGCAACTCAGAAAGACTATCTCAATTCAGAGGAGTGGAGGAAGAAAAGGAAGGGGAAGAAGACAGGAGACATTGTGGATAACAATAATATTCTAGCGGTATAAAAAGATGTTCAACATCTTTTCTCATCACTAGGGAAATTCAAATTAAAACAACAGTAAGTGTACGCATGCATATGTGCATGTATTTAGTTCATAACAGTAGAACAGGACCATGAGAAAGACTAGAGCCAAAGAAATGGTGAAAAGACTGGGAATAGCACTCAGTACAGTCTGTGTGGGAAGGAGTGGGGGCATAACAGAGGGTAAGAGGTGTTGCAGTTAAATATAAGACACACACAGATATGTGCATCTGCACATGTAGCATACACGTACACAGACACATACATACATATAAATAAGAATGGAAATCATTCTCTTTCCAAAAAATCAAATGCCCTCATAAAGTCTCACCAACATGACTGCCTAAACATGAGCTGAACAAGGACTCCAACAGACATGCCAAAGTGGATGGGGGAAAGACCACAAGACTGCTAACCCTACACAAAGAACTGCCTGCTGGTCACTAAGGAGTACTGTGAGTCCAGGGATTGATTATCCAATACCAAACAGTCAGTCCTGAATCCATATGTACAGCAACGTTATACAGACTGAGCTAGTGAACTACTCATATTTAGGAATATATATGTTTATTTCATGCATGCAATGAAAAAGCAGATATAAATTTGAAAGAGAGTAAGGAGGGGGCCTATGAGATGTTTGGAGGGAGGAAAAGGAAGGGGGAAAATATGTGATTATATCATAGCCTCAAAAGATACAAGAAGAAATTATACAATCTCCTACTGATTTTTACTAAGTGACAGGGGAAAGCTTCCTGTCAAATGAGTGAAAGATCAAAATAAAATTGCTTCTAAGTACAAAAAATAAAATACCATAATGCCATTGTTATGTGCTACACTATAAAGTGACTAAACTTTAAAGACTGACTGTACTGAACACTGAGTGTATGCCCCAACCAACAATAACATTAAAAAGAAAATAACTTTAAGCCTCACCATTAGTCCCAGCACTCAGGAGGCAAAAGCAAGTGAATCTCTGTGAGTTGGGGCCAGCCTGGAGCCTACAAAGAGAGTTTTAGGACAGCCAAAACTACACAGAGAACCTCTGTCTCAGAAAAACAAAAACAAAAAACCCTTTACTATATTACACCCAGTGTAAGATGGGAAAACTTTTAGGGAAAAAAAAAAGACAGATTTTTTTAACTGCTTATTAAGCATATGTCTTTTCTATTCAAGAGAGAAGAAAAGATATATCCATAAAAACATGTGTGTACAATGTCTGTGGCTACATTCTTTGTGATGATCCCAAACAGGAAACAACTCAAATGCCTAAACATGATCAGCTAAGTATCTGTAGACACATAATGTAATGCTATGCATTATGGTCAGAGCATTGAAGGTGATCTCCAAAGACTTATGGGAATTTAAAGTACCTAGGCTCCCCAAAATAGTCACGATTCTATTAATATAATATAATATAAAATATATTAATATAAACTCCAGATAATTCAAGGGAACCTGGCACAAAGCAAGCCAATGATTGCTTGTGCATAGAAAGCAGGAAGAAGAGTTACAAAGAGGCACCAGGAGACTTGAGGATAAAGATACAAGTACCGCTCTTCTCATACAACGTATCCTGATTAGAGTTCCCCCTCCCTCTCCACCTCCCCTCCCATCTGGATCCATTCCTTTATGACGCTCATTAGAAAAGAATGGGTTCCTAAGAGGCAATAACAAAATAAAGTATAATAAACAGAAACAAAAGATATCAAATCAAAGTTGAACGAGGCAAACCAACAGAAGGAAAAGAGCCCAAGAGAAGGCACAGGGATCAGAGACACACTTGTTCACACATTCAATAGTTTCATAAAAATACTATGCTGAATCCCTCTTCTGGCCTCCTCCAGCACCACCATACATGTGATGCACAAACATACATGCAGATACATACACATAAAATAAAAATAAACAAGTCTTTTTAAAAATTAAAATTACTCTGTGTAACCCACAACTGAACTAAACTTTCACTTTATATATTTAATAAACACTTCAGATACTATTTGTCAGCTTACATGTAAGCATTTTTATCTTTGTTAAAATCAATTCATTCTACTATTTTGAAATGTTTAACATTTCTAAAGAATATCTGGCTAGGTTTATGTCTACTTGACCCAAACTCCAGTCACCAGATAGGAGGGAGCCTCAATTGGGAAAATGCCTCTGTAAGATTGGGCTATAGGCCAACCTGTAAGACATTTTCTTAATTAGTGATCATCCCTGGGATGGTGGTCCTGGTTTCTACAGGAAAGCAGCCTGAACAAACAGCAAAGAACAAGCCAGTAGGTGGCAGACCTCCAAGGCCTCTGCATCAGCTCCTGTGTTCTGCAGTTTGAATTTCTGTCCTGACTTCCTTTGATAATGAACTGTGAGGTGGAAGCAGAAGCTGAAAAAACTCTTTCCTCCCCAAGTTACTTTTGCTCTTTGGTCATGATGTTTCATTACAGCAATAGAAACCCTAGCTAATAACTATGTGCATGTATTTACATACATGTGTACATATATGATATGCTCATATGTGTACAGTAAGTTTCTCTTCCATACCTAGTTTCTACATGCCTGCCTACAAGCAGATATTCATCGTAATTAGTTTCTTTGTGCCTGGTATGGCTTGAACGTGATGAACTGAAACTATGAACCAAAATTAATAAGATAAATGTTAGATAAATGTCAGATAAATGTTCACACTGATAAAAAAGAAGAAAGACATCTTTCTAGATGTTCTTTATGTCTACTTAGTCAAGGGCAAGTACCAATTCTCCTTGATGCATCTACTCACTCCAGAGGCAGCAGGTTGATCACTGCCTGTATATCTCACTAACATATTGCTACACCTGAGAGGTCTTTCCAGGTAGACAGCATCCTCACTTATTTTTCGGTTTAATGAATTGCCATGGTTCTCAGTTGTATGATAATTACCTAGGCTGATCCAGCACTGGAGGGTGTTTCTATTGCTTTCAAGTAATTCAGCAATGAGTAATGTCAACATACATCCTGGGTTTTTGTTTGTTTTGGTTGGTTGGTTGGTTGGTTGGTTGGTTGGTTGGTTGGTTGGTTGGTTGGTTGGTTGGTTTCTTTGAGACAAAGTTTCTCTGTATAGCCCTGGTTATCCTGGAACTCCCTTTGTAGACCAGATTGGCCTCAAACTCAGAGATCCACCTGCCTCTGCTGCATGAGTGCTGAGATTAAAGGCGTGTGCCACCACTGCCAGGCTCACATACCACTTCTTATTTGAGTATCAATGTCCAGAAAGTGATGAGCTAATACATTCTCATCCTTAATCTCTATAGCTCTAGTCTCCAGGGAGGTTGAACCAGTGTACCATGGCAGTTCATTTTTGCACAGATGCTAACAAAATTTATTATGGAAACTTTTGTATTTTTTTCATTCCAACAGGGAACAATGACATCTGAGTGTGGTTTTCACTTACATCTCTCGTATTATTGACATTGACTCTCCTAAGCTATTTAACTTTTCTATGAACTCTGTATAAATTTTTTTGCCTTTTTCTCTCTTAAATTGTTGACATGATTTGAGTCCCAATAGAATTAGGACCTAAGATAAAAACGTCAGTATTGGATTTTATTTGGGAAGGGATTCCAAGAAGCAAGAGTAAACCAGTGTAAGCAAGTGTTTTCTATGTGATTATTATAGCCCAAAAAGGTCTGCATCTATCAGATTCACTAAGAAGCATACTGAAAGTCTTCCTGAATTACCTTCTAAAGACGGGAGGCTTGGCATTTAGTTTCATGGCTTCTATCCACAGAGGCAGTTCACTAATTGAGAGCTGCCTCTGAAGCATTATATTTCCTTGAATTTCTGGACTGCTTTACAATGTTCAGGGAGCCTGATGGTCTTGAAGAAGGTCCAGAGACAAAAGGCTGGAAAAGCCAGATGTGAACTTGTAGGAGACTTTCTTCAGAAGAGCGGACTCAGAGGGCAGTGTCCACTGGAACTCCCACTGACATTAAAGGTGGACCAGTGAGGTGCAGGGCAACCAGCAGTAGCTTTTTTTTCTTGCTGGTTTTTGCTGACTGTGTGTAGTGAATTATCTATGCTGTCACACGGTTCCTCTATTTTACTTACATCATGCTTTTCTTTTTAAAGATTTGTTTATATATGGAAGTACTTGCAGCATTTTGAACAATGATTTTATTGACATTGACATGTAATTCTTACATCATACAATTTAACCATTAAAAGTTTGCAAGTTGGTGGATGTAGTGAGGTTATTGGTACATGATCTCACATAAAGCTCATCCTTGCTTAGAATTCTTAGTCTTCCTGCCCAGTGCACCACCATGTTCAGTCTCTCTTCACCCTGGAGAAGCCTCGAGCTCCTTGCCTAATCCTCTCCTCATCTGAGAGCAGTGCTAAATCTACCTTCTGTTTCTGCTGATTCTGCACACTGGACATTTTACTGACGTTTACCAGCTGGTTTCTTCCATTTGACTCATTTACAGCACATGCTGGTGAGCTATCTCCTTTCACTGATGAATAATATTTTATTCTCTAAATAAACTGAAATGTGTTTATTCATTTATCAGTTAGTGGGTATTTCCGTTAACATTTGGAGACTTATTGGAATATCTGGGGCTCACTGAAGGACTTTATGGGCAGCATGTTCAATTCTCAGTCAACAACCAGTCAACCAATAAAACAAAGATAACTCTGAGAACATTTGTAGGCAGTTCCTTTGTACAGATATTTGTTTTCACTTCTAATTTCATGCCTGGGAGACTTGGAGGAACTATTTGCCAATAAGGCTGCCCTGCTTTGTACTTTGACAAGCAATGACTGAAGGTTCCAGTATCCAGTCTCTCTCTTCTCTCATACAAACACAGAGAAAGAAAGACACACACACACACACACACACACACACACACACACACACACACACACGCACGCACGCGCGCACACACACACAGAGGGGGGGGGAGGGAGAATTCTGACTCATTTATCTTTTGTTTTCTGATGAAACCCATCTCAATTATCTTTTTCCTATTGCTTATGCTCTTGACTCATACCTAAGAAAGCTTGCATAAAGCCAAGATTATGAGCATCATTTCTGCATCCTGTGTAGCCTGCTGGAACTCTCTGTATTGTCCAGGCTTGCCTCAAATGCACAGAAATACTACTATATTTAAATCCATTTTAACTTAATTTTTGTGTGTGGTGTGACAGTTGAGGACCACTGTATAGGGCTATGCAGTGATCCCCAAATTAATGGCTAAAAAAATGTTTTCTTGTTCAGTGAATTTTCCTAACTCTCTTGTCACCATTCACCTGGTCATAAGATGAAAGGGTTAATGTGTAGACTGTAAAAGCTAATTTGCTTGTCTGTGTGTATCATGTGCCAATACCACGTGTATAATGTTGATAACTTTGTATGGAACTCTCACCTGGGAAAAGTAAGTTGTCTAGCTTTGATATTCCTTTTATAGATAATTTTGTTTGTCCTGAGTCCCTTGTGTCTTCCTGTGACTATCAGGATCGGCTGGCCAATTTCTGGAAGAAGCTCGTTGGCGTGCTGGCGTAGGCTGCAGTAAATCTTCAGAACACTCGGGCAGTAGTGCTATCTTACTGTCACTAAGTCTCCTGACCCATGAGCACATGCTATCTTCTCTTTACTTAGTTTTCTTTAATATTTTACAATATAACTTTTTACTTCTTCTGAGCAACTTATTTGTAGTTATAATTTTAATCCTTTTATAAACATAATTTAATACTGAATAAGCATATTCAATATAATCAATAGACTTAGCTACTACATGCTTTGTAACAATGTACCTTATGTGCATGTCAACACGTTCAGCTTTTTGCACGGGTCCTGGGGATCCGAACTCAGGCCTGTGTGTTTATCATTGACCACTTTATCTACTAAGCCTTTTCACTTACTTCCACGCCCTTTTAAAATATCACATTTCCATTGATTCTTAGAGAATTTAGCATACACTTCCAATGTGTTTTAATCATATTCACCCCCAGCTCCACCTCGCCCTTCCCCTTGGGTACACTCCCTACTCTGGTGGTCCTTCCAGCTTCGTGTCCTTCTTTTTTCCTTAATCACTCACTGAGTCTTATTTGCTCTGCTCATGTATTCATGGGTTTGAAGCCATCCCCTATAGTATGGAGGACCACAGTTCCTCAGCTAGAGGTAGGAGCTCATGAGCCACTCTCCATCCATTCTGGAAGGTCTGTGTGGCTGGAGCTGCTATGAGGTCATCTCTAGAAGACACTACTTATCCCAGCCCTCCCAGCCTCTCCTTCCTGTAATCTTTCCATCTCTGCTTTCATGATATTCCCTGAGCCTTGGGGAGAGGTGTGGGAAATGGCTGCCTCATTTATAACTGACACATTTATGACTCCACTTTCTGCACTTTAAGCAGTTGTAAGTTTCTGTGTGAACTACTGTCCACTCAACAAAGAAGGTTCTCCTCTGATGGTGCCTGAGAGCTGCGCTGAGCTGTGGGTAGGGAGAGACAAGTGGAGAGGCCATTCTGATTCTATGTCTGTTGACCAAAACAATATTACTAGGTTTCCATGTAGGGCTCATGAGCTCCCCAGCCATGGATCTGTCAGGTTTATAGCACCAGGCATTGGTTCTTCCTAAGGAGCAGGCCTTAAATCCACTTAGAAAGCCATTGGTTATCCCCATGATGCTCATGTCTCATTGTGCTACTCAACAGCTGCATGAGATTCTTCATGAGTTTTCTCCCATAGCAGCCTGCATAACATCTTCTGATACTCTGAAAGCCAGGCCGCAGGGAAACCCACTCTTTTTTTTTTTTGAGTTCCCATCTTTCCTAGGCTGACCTTGAACTTGCTTGGATTACAGACAGAGCAGCACTGCATGTGTAAATTCAGTGCTGGAGAATGAGACAGGGCATCCCTGAGGCTAACTAGCCAGTTTTGTCAGATCAGTGAGCACCAGGTTCAGTAAAACTGTGTCTCAAAAACCAAAGTAGTGAGCAATTGAAGATGCTTGACATGACCTCTGTCTTTCACATACACACATGTGTACACATATACTTCTACACATATGTATTCATGCACACATATATGTATACAAGTACAATCACATATACACACATAAGAAACTTATTTGTACAGTGATAGATATATTTCATTAAAATATGTTTTTGAAGGAACTGTGGACATAGTTTGGATATAGAGTGTAGATACCCTAATGACAGGTTGTCTGAGTTTAACTACCATGACTTAAAGTATGAAAGTATTACATCGATCAAGGGAACTAATATTTTTGAAGTACTTATAATAGCACCTAACATATACTAAATCCTAGTGCATGTACTTTAAGTAAAAAGTAATTAAACCTGAATGCATAGAGATTCTGCCTAAAACATCTGAATAGTTCCAGGAAAGAACTAAACCCTCCCTTCTTTTTTTCTCAGCTCACTCATGCCAAGTTAACTTTTTTTTCTGCATATATAAATGCTTGCTAATTTAAACAACCTCTCTCATTTTAAGATTCGCCGGCTCTCAGTCCATCTAATTCTGCAATCAATTTAAGTGGAACTCAGGACCTGACCCGGGATAAGAATGTTGTGAAACCACTGCCTTTATCTTTGCAGGTTGTAGGAAAGCCTTTTGTTGCAGGTGATGTCTTCCTTCCTTCCTTTACTTTTTTTAAAAAATACCAAAAGACTTGTGTGAAATTTCATTGACAAATATTTAAAAACAGATGGTCACGCTCCTTGTAGCTCCCGCTTAGAGCTGGCCACGGAGCTGCCTGAGATAATGCAGTGCTAGACAAAGCTCTGCTCTTGCTAGGCTCCGACCAGAAGAGTCAAATGAGATAGAGACGATACCAGAGCTTGATTCTGCTCAACAAACATTTCTTATGCTCCTGCTGTGACTAGCAATTGAGGTTATAAAAACAAAGAGTATCTCATAATCCAGTACAGCTGATAGGCCTACAAGATCTGTTAGTGTGCTGTAGTCAGCATTTCAGGAATAATTGTGGGTGGATCCTAAGAGGAGATTGGTCTTAAAAATGAGGAGGGAGTGCTGTCCAAAGGAATGGGGTAAAGACAGTTAAGATTCCAATGGCAGCAGAAACACATGACACAAAGAAATGGGGAGCTAGTGTAGAAGTACACACCTGTAATCTCAGCACTTCAGAGGCTGAGAGGAGGTTAGCCTGAGCTACATACAAAGATCTGGGGGAAAAAAAACAGGAGAGAGGGCTCCTGCAAGAAGGAAAGGAGGAAAATTATAACACATGTGCAAGAGCTTTCTTAAATATTGAGCTTGAAATATAAGATATACTACCCAAAGTGGCAGGCAGTGAGTAGTTGGTAGATGAGAAAAGAGCCACAGGAAGGCAGGCTGAGGAGCATGGAGCTTACCCTACACTATGGAACAGGAAATGACCTGTTATAGAATTGGAATCAGGTTGTTTTGGCAGTAACATGTCAGAGACAAGAGAAATGCTGCTGGGAAGTCATCTCACCAGTTTAAGTGAGGGATGCCAAGGGCCACAGCCAGCGTGGTAACAGGTCGGAAAAAGGAAGGCAAATGAGAGCCGTCAGGAAAGGAAATCAGATGGGCCTGGCAGAGGATGGTGTCTCAGCCAACACCCATCTTTCTGGGCTAATGGTGCCATCACCTGAGAGAGGAACTATGGAAGGAGGGACAGACTCTCCAGAAGATTGTGTGGACATGTAGAGTCTGAGTGAATGGAGCTGTTCATCACTCACTGATGTGTGATAGAGGAGAGCTACAACCTGTAAGTAAATCCATCAAGGTTAATATCAGCCATGAAAGATATAGGAAGAGGCAGGCTGTGAATGAAGGATGGAACCCTAGAACAATCAAGTGCCTAAGAATGAATGGTAACTTAAGGAGACAGAGAGCTCATCACTCTGTTGTCTGCATCACAATTTGCAAAACCCACCTTGTTTTCTCTTCCAACCCAGGATCTCTTGAACTATTTATCTCCCAGTTAGGTATGAACAAACTAAAGTCTTCATAATGGTGAGGAAAACATGAATGAAATAATAGATCAGTAAACATCTTAGTTACTACAAGTATCCAGTTGACTTCATAATGCAAGAATTATGCTAAGCAGTTAAGAATGCATGCTGCTACTGGCAAAATATGGGGGTTTGGTTCCCAGCACCTACTTCAGGCAGCTCACAACTACCTGTGACTCCGGTAGCAGGAGATCTGATGATGTCCTCTAGCCTCTGTAGCTATCACATGACTGTGCACAAGCCCACACTTAAACACACATGCATACACATGATTAAAGGTGAAAATGAAGCTTTACTTACTTACTTACTTTATTGATTTATTTATTGTTTTTAAGACAAGGTTTCTCTGTGGAACACCCCTGGATGTTCTGGAATTCTCTCTGTAGTCCAGACTGGCCTCAAATTCATAGATCTGCCTGCCTCTGCCTTCTGAGTGCCAGGATTAAAGGAATGTGCCACTACACTTGAACCCTAAAGTTGAAATTTAAAAAAGAAAAAAGACTTAGGCTGCCAACTTCTGAATCCCCATTAATCATTCCTAATATCCTCAGAAGAGAAAAAGCTGTTCACTCTTTGTCTTCTGGTGGACATTTACAGCTGCTTTTAAGATTTTATTTTAAAGAATTAGATATGAATTTGACTGGGGCTTTAACAGTTGCTTTATTGAAAATACAGTGGACACAGGGATGTTTGGTTCTACTAGGAACACTGACTCAGCAGACTCCACAAAATGAGGAATTCAAGATTTTCAAAAGAAAAAAATAATACAAGAAGTATGTTTTGGGAAAAAATGGAATTAGTATGGATTATAAAGAGGCCAAAAAAAAAAAAAAAAAGAACCTAATATGGCTGGAGAGGTGGCCTGGTGGTTAAGAGTGTGTGCTACCGTCATGGTACCTTCTCCAAAATAAACCATATAATTGGTCACAAAGCAGGCCTCAACAGATACAAAAAGATATATCCCTTGCATCCTACCAGATAACCATGGGCTAAGGTTAGTCTTCAATAATAACAAAAACAGTGGAAAGCCCACATTCATGTGAATACTGAACAACACTTTACTCAATGATAACTTGGTCAAGGAAGAAATAAAGAAAGAAATAAAAGACTTTTTAGAATTTAATGAAAATGAAGGCTCGTCATACTAAAACTTATGGGACACAATGAAAGCAGTGCTAAGGGAAAAACTCATAGCTCTAAGTGTCTACAAGAAGAAACTGGAGAGAGCATACACTAGCAACTTGACAACACACCTGAAAGCTCTAGAACAAAAAGAAGCAAATACACCCAAGAGGAGTAGACGGCAGGAAATAATCAACCTCAGGGCTGAAATCAACCAAGTAGAAACAAACAAACAAACAAAAAAACTATATAAAGAATCAACAAAACCAGGAGCTGGTTCTTTGAGAAAATCAACAAGACAGATAAACCATTAGCCAGACTAAAGAGAGGGCACAGAAACAGTATTCAAATTAATAAAATTAGAACTGAAAAGGGAGACATAACAACAGAAACTGAGGAAATTTAAAAAATCATCAGATACTACTAAAAAAGCTTATACTCAACAAAACTGGAAAATATGGATGAATTTTCTAGATAGATACCAGGTACCAAAGTTAAATCAGGGGCAAATAAACCATCTAAACAGTCCTCAAACCCCTAAAGAAATAACAGCAGTCATTAAAAGTCTCCCCACCAAAAAGAGCCCAGGACCAGTTGGTTTTAGTGCAGAATTCTATCACATCTTCAAGGAAGACCTAATACCAACTCTCTTCCAACTTTTCCACAAAATAGAAACAGAAGGAACACTACCCAATTCATTCTATGAAACTACAATCACGCTCAT
Organism: Rhabdomys pumilio; assembly: GCA_030674055.1. NCBI lineage: Eukaryota > Metazoa > Chordata > Mammalia > Rodentia > Muridae > Rhabdomys > Rhabdomys pumilio. Next base: position 72,926,185 of record JANHMN010000013.1, on the reverse strand, counting down.
ACCTAAACCTCACAAAGACCCAACAAAGAAAAACAACTTCAGACCAATCTCTCTTATGAATATCAGTGCAAGAATACTCAATAAAATTCTCACAAACTGAATCCGAGAACACATCAAAACAATCATCCATTATGATCAAGTAGGCTTTATCCCAGACATGCAGAAGTGGTTCAATATTCAGAAATCCATCAATGTAATCCAGTATATAAACAAACTCAAAAAACCACGTGATTATCTCACTAGATGCTGAGAAAGCATTTGACAAAATTCAACATCCCTTTATGGTAAAAGTCTTAGAAAGATCAGGAATTCAAGCTCCGTACCTAAACACAGTAAAAGCAGTATACAGCAAACCAGTAGCCAATATCAAACTAAATGGAGAGAAACTTGAAGAAATCCCACTAAAATCAGGGACTAGACAAGACTGCCCACTCTCACCCTACTTATTCAATATAGTACTGGAAGTCCTAGCCAGAGCAATTAGACAACAGAAAAAAGTCAAAGGAATACAAATAGGAAAGAAAGAAGTCAAAATTTCACTATTTGCAGATGATATGATAGTATACTTAAGTGACCCAAAACTTCCACCAGAGAACTCGTAAACCTGATAAACAACTTCAGCAAAGTGGCTGGTTATAAAATGAACTCAAACAAATCAGTAGCCTTCCTCTACTCAAAAGATAAGCAGTCTGAGAAAGAAATTAGGGAAATGACACCCTTCACAATAGTCACAAATAATATAAAATACCTTGGTGTGAATCTAACCAAACAAGTGAAAGGTCTGTATGACAAGAACTTCAAGTCTCTGAAGAAAGAAATCGAAGAAGATCTCAGAAGATGGAAAGATCTCCCATGCTCATGGATTGGCAGGATTAATATAGTAAAAATGGCCGTCTTGCCAAAAGCAGACTACAGATTCAATGCAATTTCCATTAAAATCCCAACTCAATTCTTCACAGAGTTAGAAAGAGAAATTCATTTGGAATAATAAAAAAACCCAGGATAGCAAAAACTATTCTCAACAATAAAAGAACTTCTGGAGAAATCACCATCCCTGACCTCAAGCTATACTACAGAGCAATAATGATAAAAACTGCATGGTATTGGTACAGAGACAGGCAGGAAGATCAATGGAATAGAATTGAAGACCCAGAAATGACACCTATGGTCACTTGATCTTTGACAAAGGAGCTAAAACTGTCCAGTGGAAAAAGGATAGCATTTTCAACAAATAGTGCTGGTTCAACTGGAGGACAACATGTAGAAGAATGCAAATCAATCCATTATTATCTACTTGCACAAGGCTCAAGACAAGTGGATAAAGGACCTTCATATAAAACCAGATACACTGAAACTAATAGAAGAAAAGGTGGGGAAGAACCTTGATTACTTGGGCACAGGGGGAAAGTTCCTCAATAGAACACCAATGGCTTATGCTCTAAAATCAAAAATTGAAAAATGGGACCTCATAAAATTGCAAAGTTTCTGTAAGGCAAAGGACACTGCCAATAAGACAAAACAGCAACCAACAAATTGGGGAAAAATTTTTATCAATTTCACATATGATAGAGGGCTAATATCCAATATATACAAAGAACTCAAGAAATTAGACTCCAGAGAACCAAATAACCCTATTAAAAATGAAGTACAGAGCTAAACAAAGAATTCTCAACTGAGGAAACTCGAATAGCTGAAAAGCACCTAGAGAATGTTCAGCATCCTTAGTCATCAGGGAAATGCAAATCAAAACAACCCTGAGATTCCATCTCACACCAGTCAGAATGGCTAAGATCAAAAACTCAGGTGATAGTAGATACTGGCGAGGATGTGGAGAAGGAGGAACACTCCTCCATTGTTGGCGGGATTGCAAGATGGTGCAACCACTCTGGAAATCAGTCTGGCGGTTCCTCAGAAAATTGGACATAGCATTACCTGAGGATCCAGTTATACCACTCCTGGGCATATACCCAGAAGACGCTCCAACATATAACAAGGACATATGCTTCACTATGTTCATAGCAGCCTTATTTATACTAGCCAGAAGCTGGAAAGAACCCAGATGTCCTTCAACAGAGGAATAGATAGAGAATATGTGTTATATTTACACAATGGAGTATTACTCAGCTATTAAAAACAATGAATTCGAGAAATTCCTAGGTAAATGGATGGAACTAGATAAATATCATCCTGAGTGAGGTAATCCAATCACAAAAAAACACATGGTATTTACTCATTGATAATTGAATATTAACTCAGAAGCTCGCAATACCCAAGATCCAACTCACAGACCACATGAAGCTCATGAAGAAGGAAGACCAAGTGTGGATGCCTCGGTCCTTCTTAGAAGGAGTAACAAAATACTCAAGGGAGCAAATATGGAAATAGAATATGGGACAGAAACTGAAGGAGGGGCCGTCTGGAGACCATTCCACATGGGTCTCCATCCCATGTGCAGTCACCAAAGGTAGATGCTGATGTGGATGTCAGGAAGTGCATGCTGACAAGAGCCTGATATAGCTGTCTCCTTAGAGGTCTGCCAGAGTCTGACATATTCAGAGGCAGATGCTCACAGCTAACCACTGATCTGATCAAGGGTTTCCCAATGGAGAAGTTAGAGAGAAGACTGAAGCAGCTGAAAGGGTTTGTGACCCCATGAGGAGAGCAACAATACCAACCAACCAGGGCTCCCCAGGGTCTAAACCACCAGCCTGGGAGCACATCGGGAGGGACCCATGACTCCATCTGTATATGTAGGAGAGAATGGCCTTGTCAGACATAGGTGGGAAAGGAGATCCTTGGTCCCATGAAGTCTGAACACTGAGTGGGGGGGAATTCGAGGGTGGGGAGGTGAGAGTGGGTGGTAGGTGGGGGCACATCCTCATAGAAGCAGGAGGAGTGGGAATGGGATAAAAGGTTCCTGGGTGGTGGGGGGAATGGGGTAAGGGGATAAAATCTGAAATGTAAATATAATATCCAATTTTTAAAAAAAGAAAGAAACTGAAGGAGGGGCCGTCTGGAAAACATTACATCTGGGTATCCATCCCATGTGCAGTCACCAAACGTAGACACTGATGTGGATGTCAGGAAGTACATGCTGACAGGAACCTAATATAGCTGTCTCCTAACTTAGAAGTCGGCCAGAGTCTGACATATTCAGAGGTGGATTCTCACAGCTAACCTTTGAACTGATCAAGGGGTTCCCAATGGAGGAGTTAGAGAGAAGGAGCTGAAGGAGCTGAAAGGGTTTGTGGCCCCACGAGGAGAGCAACAATACCAATCAACCAGAGCTCCCAGGGTCTAAACCTCCAGCATGGGAGCACATAGGGAGGGACCCATGGCTCCAGGGGGGAAAAAAAGAGTGTGTGCTACTCTTTGCAGGGACCTGAGTTCAATTCCTAGCCCCCACATCAAGTGGTTCACAACTGCTTCTAATTTCAGTTCCAGAGTATCCAACCTGGACACATGCACTCACCTACAAGGCCACACGCATACACACACACACACAATTTTTTTTTAAATAAAAGTAAATCCTATTTTCAAAAAAGCATTCAGTATATGTCACCTACTTCAAACACAGAGTTCTTTGACTTACGGTTTGAACAAGCCATTTCTTTAAACTATTTCTGCTTTGATAATATTTATTAACCACTGTTGATTTTAAGTATAATTTTATTGCAGATGTATTTTTTAAAGTTCTTTTAGCAGTATCTATAGAAGTACTTATTAATGATGTCTATGTTGCTTCTGACTAACTAGAACACCTGTGAGTCTGTGCAGAGGAAACAAGATGGCTGCGGGAGATAAATGGTGGACTTGGGCAGTGACATATAGTGTGCATTATATGGCTTTCTCTCCTTTTGTATGTTTGAAATTTTCTGTGAGGTCGAGTTAAAATTCCATCAAGCTTTCCCTTATTTTTACCTACTATCTCCAAAGACTTCTTCAAAAAGAATTCTAAAAGATTTCTCAGTGTCCCAGGAAATTAATCCTGGGAACATCTAATTTTTAAATGTATTGTAGTCATTGACATGCCTGACATTTAAGTTTATTTAGCGAAGGCAGTTGTTCTGATGGTTGTAGCTGGTTTTATGCAACTAGGCTGTCCTATCTGTGAATTTTCCTGGAATGCTCAAGTATGAGGTTTACCAGATGTCTGCCACTTCACAGTGTCCTCCAAACCTCCATACTGATCTGTTGCCTTTCTGTTCTACAGAAGCAGCAAATGGGACCAGTGGCCATGGTGGGAAGAGCAGCACGTCCAGTTCCACCCCATCTCGCCCCGGGAACTACTCCTTGTCACCAAGACCTACCTACACATCCATAGATCAAGGTAGTGTGTGTGTGTGTGTGTGTGTGTGTGAGAGAGAGAGAGAGAGAGAGAGAGAGAGAGAGAGAGAGAGAGAGAG
>JANHMN010000013.1:72875177-72902822 GCA_030674055.1 Rhabdomys pumilio | reverse complement strand
AACCCTAACCCTAACCCTAACCCTAACCCTAACCCTAACCCTAACCCATTTGTTAAGAGTAGAAAGGCCTTGAGTATACAAACAGGCAAGACTGTAGAGTCAAATGCCATTTGTGTATCTAGAGTGCAGTGAGAGGAGAGAAGGGAGGCAGGGTATGTCCCCCAACCCCCAGACAAAAGGGACTACAAATTCAATGGACTCTGAAAGTAACTAACAGGATTTTAGCCAACTTTTACAGTTTGTGCTTTATTTATTTGTTTGTTTTTGTTGTTTTCCCTAAAAAGGGACTAAAGGAGTAAAAGAATTATGTGCTGGCTAGTTTCCTGTAAACATGACACCAGTTAGAGTCATTTAGAAAGAGGAAATCTCAGTTGAGATAATGCCCCTGCTAGCTTGGCATGTTGTGCATTTTCTTGATTAGTAATTGATGTGGGGGGGGGGGGGCAGTGCCCTGTAGGTGGGGCCTCTGTGAGCTGCTGGCCCTGGGCAGTATAAAAAAGCAGACTGAGCAAGCCATACAACAAGCCAGTTAGCAGCACCCCTCAATGACCTCAGCTTTAGTTCCCACCTCCGGGTTCCTTCAATGACTTCCCTCAGTGATGGACTACAATGTGGAAGTGTAAGCTGAGATAAACTCTTTGCACCCCAAGTTGCTCCCTGAGATCTTTTAGCATAGCAAGATAAACCCAGATAAAAGATATTATGGGACTCTTAAAAACTGGGAATATTTTAATGATTTAGTATATTTTTTTTGATTCATGTGTCATATGGTGGCAGGGTTTGGGTGGGGGAGGAGGGAGGCATGGAACTCGTAGCCTCACAAATGCTAGGCAGGAACTCTATCCTGAGCTATATTCCCAGCCTGATTTTCATCTCTTTTAAGAATTAGTTTCTGACTGTTTGGTTTCATACCAAACTTTTGCAGAAATCTGTCTGATCCACAGAGATGGTGAATGGCTAAAACCGAAAGTTTTTTTGTTTTGTTGTTGTTTGTTTATTTGATATCTCTTTGATGGAAGAGGCAAGGAATAAAAATTGTGTATTTAAAAAAAGAGAGAAAATTGTTGCCTAAAAAAAAAAAATCAAGAGTAAGGATGTATGTCAGAATATACTATTTTCTCCAAGTAGCATAGTGCAGGATTGGGACAGTCCTAGCCCATCTTCACTGGTGCCTGGATATCTGAAAGCTCCGTGACTATTAACATCTCCAGCTGGTATTGGCCACTATTCTGGTCACATTTTTGGTCTGTGGTGGCTGTAGACATGTGGCATGTGTTCTTGGCTCTATTTCCCTTCTAGCCCCACATGGTAGACAATTTGCTTGAGAGTAATAATTTTTTTCTCTTCTTCCACAAAAAGGACCCTAACTTAATATTCAAGTTTTCCTTCAACACATCTAGATTCTGCATTTTCCAGTAAAGAAAAGTGGAGACAAATCCCTGTGATTGTGGGGAGGGAGGGTGGACCAAAAAAAAAAAATCCCTGCGTAGCGTCTACGTATGTTTAGGTGTCTAAGAAAATTCCTCACTCAAGATGTTTAGAGTTGGTTTTGGGGGATGCTCATGACTAGAGTACCACCCATGTCATCTCCCAGAGAGATGGATATCATTTAGAAAAGACAGAGGTTCCTGGCTAACTGCCCTTTTAGAACTTAGTGAGTGGCAACTTGTCTCAAGTATTCTGATTCTTCCTAAGTTCCCATTCATGCCCAAAACAAGGTACATTACTTTTTAAAGATTTATTTATTTTATTTATATGAGTACATTGTAGCTGTCTTCAGACACACGAGAAGAGGGCATTAGATCCCATCACAGATGGTTGTGAGCCATCATTTGATTGCTGGGAATTGAACTCAGGACCTCTGGAAGAGCAGTTAGTGCTCTTAACCCCTGAGCCATCTCTCCAGCCCACAAGGTGCATTATTTAGGCAGCTCTAACCCAGAGTCCTTGCACATCTATGGGTATCCTGGGTGAGTCCTTGTATATCTATCTATAGGCTTCCTCGGTGGATTCTGCTGTCTACTTTTTATTGTGGATTTAGTAAACTATGACAGACTTGGTCATGATTGTTTGGAAAAGAAAATTTTATTTAAGCCAGTAGAACTATCGTAGACAACTTAAACTGTTATGAAGTCAGACCCAATAAAGGTGACTTTTCTCAGAGCAGCCATTTGTGAGCACTTATGAGCATTTCCAGATTCTAAGCTTCTGTTTATTTTAGAAGGCAAAACATGAAAGCTAACGTAGACACTAATGACAGTGATTCTGTTTATGAGCCAGAAAAGCTAAGTACAAGAAGATTATACTTTTGACTTTTGGTGCTTGAAACAATTTACAAATTTAGCACTTATTTGTTGCACAAAATAACAGATTTCATTAGATTTCCATATGTGTATATAACATGTACTCTCATCTGTGTGCTCCTTACTACCTGCCTCTCCCCTGTCACAGACCCCTTCCACATCCCAAATATCCTTCTGCTTTCATGTTTAATTTTTTATGATTTACATACTTAAAAAATAATTAAAATGATGAACATGGACAAAATTGAATATAAACATATGCAAATACAACAAACTACATGTAATATAGATAATACAATCACACAGCAAAAAAATAATTAGTTCAAACAATTTTTTTTAAGACAGGGCCTCACTTTGTAGCCCTGGCTGTCCTGGGACTCAATATGTATACCAGGCTGGCCTCAAATTTATGGATATCTGCCTTCTATTGCCTTCCTTTAATGGGAATTAAAGGCATATACCCATCTAAATTAGCTCAAACTTTTTTAAAAAGTATTTATTATTTATTTAATGTATTTGAGTGCACTGTAGCTGTCTTTAGACACACCAGAAGTGAGCCACCATGTGGTTGCTGGGAATTGAACTCAGGACCTCTGGAAGAACAGACAGTTCTCTTAACCTCTGAGCCATCTCTTCAGCCCTAGCTCAAACTTTTAAAACACAGTTTTCTCACTGTGCATTTACAATGTGATATTTTTTTTAATTATGGAAAACAGCAGACAAAAGTTCATACATACAAATTCACCAAATTACATATTATGTTGATAATATACCAGCACAGCAAAAGAATTAGTTCAGATAACTTTTTAAGGTTTATTTATTTATGGATATGGGTGTTTTGTCTGCATATACATCTGCACACCAGAAAAAGTCATTGAATTCTTATAGATCTACAGTTATAGATGGTTGTGAGCCTCCATGTGGTTGCCGGGAATTGAACTTAGGACCTCTGGAAAAACAGCCAGTGCTCTTAGCTGCTCCATCTCTCCAGCCCTAGTTCAGATAAATCTTGATTCTCATTGTCTACCTTTTTAAGAACAAAATGGCTACAGATAAATGTTGAATTGTAGTTAAGTATATTTGTGGTTGGTTAGTCCTGCTGTTTCACTAGCTCCCAGAGTTGGTTGGTTGGTTGGTTGGCTGGTTTGCCTTTTTTTCCCCCCTCCTTTTGTCCTGAAATTAACTTTTTATTTTCCAAAAAGCTTTGAATCTTTTCCTGAAGAAGGTATCTAAAAGCCCAAATCTGGGCATTGGCATAGGCATACTCATTGCTACTGTGTGCCATCTTAGGCACACTTGGTAGACATCCAGAAAGTATGTGTGTCAATTCATACATATATATATGTATGTATGTGTATATATATATATATATATATATATATATATATATCCTCTTCACTTCTCTGTATACATTTAAATAATGAGTTCATATTGAGACCTCCAATTCTAAAATAATCCCAAAATTCATCCTGGCCTTTCTCTTTTCCTTTTTCCTTACGTGTAACTTTTCCTCTCTCAGGAAGAAGCCACACTCATTGGACACACATTCATTTGGACCGTTGACTTGATTATGTACCCACTTGTCCATATCCCTAAAGGTTTTGTGTGTATTCCTTTGTCCTCAAACTTACACTTTGCAGCCAGTAGTGGCGTGCGTCACATAGTGTCCTCCTCCGGCTTCACCTTTGCAGTTCTACTTCCTTGATGAGCAAGGGTTCACTCGTTACTGCTTGACTCCCTGGGAGTTGCCTTTGGGTATTCACTGCTCTCTGAGGCTCTAAAAGCCTCATGTATAGTGATATGTTCAGCAAAGTGTGCATATCCCCAACCCCAATCTCTGTTCTTTCCACCAATTTCTCACCCATACACCTGCAGTTAAAGAACCATCTTTTTAGTTTGGTTTAGTTCAGAGCTTTCCTTTGTGTGTTTATGGATTTTGTAGAGACATATTTTTTTCTACCTACTCTTTCTTATTGTTTTAAGAGGGGTTTTTTTTTTAAGGTTTTTTTTTTTTTTTTTTTTTTTTGTATAGTTCCATTTTTTTTTTTTTTTTTTGTGGATGTAACTTGCATTTCCCCTTTGGTTCCTGGTGTTGAACATGTGCTACATTCTTACTAAGAAGCTGAAGCTGCCACTGCTTACTTGCTAGGGACTCATTCTCAGATGGCCTGACTCTTTCCCACTTTGCAGACAAGAGTAAGCTCCTGGAATTGTCCTGCTGGCTTACTGTACTCCCACAGAACCTGTTTCCATTTGGACAGTGTCTCCTCCATGCCACTGGGGCCTTTGTCTCTCTGCTCTCTGTATATTCAGACTTGGCATAGCCCTGATGACTACCTGACGAAGTCAATGACCTTTACATAGTTACTGAGTGCTGAGTGAGTTCCATGGGGCATCTACCTCAAGAAAGTGCCCACCTGTTGCTTAGTGTCCTTTGGAAACAGTAACAATAAAACCTGACTATTTTCAGGTAAAACTGAAAATAATCTCCAAGAAAAGGCTCCTAGGCCCCTAGAGGAATGGCTCAATGGTTAAGAATGTTGGCTGCTCTTACTGAAGACTCCAGGATTCAATTCCCACCACACATATGGTGGCTCAAGTTCCAAGAGAGCCAGCGCCCTCTTCTTTTCTCCATAGGCACAGCACTCACATGCATACAGCAAATAAAAATCCCAGCACTCAGCAAGCAAAGGCAGACCGACTTCTGTGAGTTCCAGGCCAGCTGAGGTTACCCTGTCTCAAATTAAAAAGTCTTGAATTAAGATTAGTTTTATGACTCCTTTTCTGGTATGATGAACTTTCATAAAATAAAATATTTTCCACTTTTGCCTCCTGTTTTACTTAAGGCTGCTATTATAGTTTGTAGATGCTAACTGCATGTAGTTGTTAGCTAGTTCATGTTGTTTTGTTAAAAGGGTAAAATTAAATCAGTATAACTCATAAAAATCTCTTTATTTCAAAAGAAGGTGGCTTGTGAACAGCTTTGAGATGTTTGTATGCCAAACTTAGTTATAGACAGAGCCACTGAACCATACTAAAGTCACACAATTTCTAATTTCTTGAGAATACGGTAATCATGGGTGTTTGTGTTTGTTTTATTCACTGAGGGCCTCCCATGCTCTTGTCTCTGTGTGTTCCTGTATAAAAGTATTTCCAATAGGTTCTGGCAATGTAATTCAGTGGAAGAGTACATGCCTGGCATCTGCAAAGCACTGGATTTGTGTTTTCTATGCTAAATTTGGAAAAATAAGGATTTTGTGTTATATTACTTTATTCAATATCTGCAAATCAAAGCTTAGGTTTTTTTCCTAGCAGCCTAAGGTAGACATTAGCACTTTACCTACAAAAAGGAGTTAAATAAAATGGGTCTTAAGCATTCAACAGCTTTTACTCCTGGAATCAGAGCATTCCTTGGGTCTATTCTGTAAGCTGGGTATGGTGGTGCAGGCCTCTAAGCCTTCACTGTCTAATCCTGGGAGGCAGCGCAGGTTCCTGAAATGCCGTCTCAAAACACAAAAGCAGCAGAGATGTATTTCTTGTTTTTTATATCAGGCCATGAGACATGGCCTAACAGAAGGGGGATCTGGCATTTCCTCTCTCTCTAAACCTCTGTGTGGTTAGTGCCCAGTATTGGTCAACACTGAGCGTGTGTGTGAGAGATACACAAAAAATGTGTAAAAAGAGAAACTTTTTTCTCCTTGGCAGGTGTCCTTGTAGACCTGGGTCTGGAGGAAAATGGGCTTGCTCATCAGAGAGCAGAGAAATATGTTGTTCGCCTGGACAGTGAGATTCAAAGCAAGTTTGAAGTTTTCATGAGGCGGGTGAAGCAGAACCCCTACACACTGTTTGTGCTGGTTCATGACAACTCCCATGTGGAGCTAACGAGGTGATTGCTTCAGAGGGAGCAGATCCAGTATTTCTTCTATAGCAGTAACTGTCATCTAAGGAAATCCTTTAGTCACAGTGTGAAGGTGCTGAGACCCTCACAGTCGGTGTCTTCTCATTGGTAACTCATTCCCAGTCATCCCTTGCCCCTGAAACTCTGCTGTCCAATTTATGTTGAGTTTCATTTTTATCATTATTGATTTATTTTATGCATGTACATTATTCATGTAGCACTCATGCACACATAGATGTCAGAGGAAACCTGTGAGAATCAGTTCTCTCTTCCACTGTGGAGCTCCTGGGACCAAACATGCGCACGCACATGCACACACTTACACAAAAAAATGAACATAGAATAGAATAAGATGTGCATGGTAACCTGGCACGCCCAAACTGAAGAGCACTGTGAAAACTTTAGCAGTGTGGCTCTCTGGGCTCCTAGACCTCCTCCCAACCCTCTTCCCATTCTTATCCCCGCTAAGGCGGGGAGGACGCAACTGTGGGTACAGGTCTCTGCAGGGCTGGAAGCTTTCATAGTAAAACAATCCAAACAGATGAGCCACTGTGGGCTGCATGGCTGACCGCTCAGAATAGCTTAGAGACAAATTGAAAAGCCAGGAAGGGAAGAGTCCCCAACATATGTCTGGAAGGGTAATAAAAAATAAGACATGATCTCATTATATAGCCCAAGGTGGCCTTGAACTCTTAATCTTGCCTGCCTCCGCTTCTCATGTGCTTCCTGATTACAGGCGTGTACCACCACACCCAACTTCTAGTCACATTCTTATTAGATCTGCTCCTCTCAAATAAAATAAGTGCAGTGTCACCCCCATGCTGCCCTGCTTCTGTATCCAGTCAGCTGGGTGACAAGCACTGATGTGACTTACTATCTCTACAGTGTGATCTCAGGCTCTCTGTCACATGGCGAGCCAACCCACGGATTGGCTGATCGAGTTATTAATTGCAGAGAAGTTCTAGAAGCTTTCAACCTCCTGGTGCTCCAGGTGAGCTCCCTCCCATACACACTGCAAACCCAGCAGTCTCGAATCAGCTCCAGCAACGAGGTCCACTGGATACAACTGGACACAACGGTGAGTCTCCTGCAGCCATGTGCAGTTCCCCGGGAGGTAGAATCTGGAACTTAACATGGCCATGGCTTTGTAAAACACAGCACAAACATGCCAAAACATCTAATCAACATTTTTCATATGATCACAGTTTTTTGAAATGGGATCGTGCTGTTTTGCCCTTTCTGGCTCTAATGGCCTCGCCTCATTCTTCTGAGTGCTGGGATTATGGACACTATACCTTCATGTGCTAATTGCAGTTATTATGACACTGACACCTAGTGAATGGTAAACTACAGAAAGTTCATTGGCTGGCTAGTCTTTAGGAATGTATGCATAGTGTAGATAAGGAACTAACCATACTATATAGCCTTTAGTATCCAGATGTAATGCTGTATCCCTGTATCCCAGCGAGATTGTGAGTTTAGGGTCAGCCTGGGCTATATACAGAATATTGCCCTATTTCCAAACGAATGAACAAGTAATATTATGCCAGAGCATCCTTGACAACCCTGAGTTACCTGTGTGACTTTAAATGATTAACTGTGACATGCCAGTGAGATTTCAGTTTCTACGGGTGCTAGCCCATTCATACAGCCCTTTCATAGCAAGTGTGAGACTCTCAATTCAATCCTTATACTAAAGAAGAAAAAATAAGACTAAGTTTACCCGAGGCCTAAATGCCTTGTTTCCTTGGTTAGACTAAGGTTATGATCTGTGTCCCCGATAATTACCTTCCCTTTCCTTACTGGAGCTTCCATTTTGGTGGGTTCTTCATCTTTTGGTTGGAACCAGAGTAACAGGGCTGGCACCATGGGCAAGCCTTCCTGCTGAGAGTAGTCTTCTCAACACTGTGTCTATCAGATGGTTCTTTGCGGTTTTGGTTCTAGTATCTAATATTTTCTACAGCCTATAAGCGATACGGTAAATACATTATCAAAGACATAAGTTTCATAAAAATGATAGATCTTAGCCAATGTATTGTGAATTTCTTGTGTAACGATATTAAGAGCTTTGGGTACTTAAAAATAAGTGTGTTTAAGTCAGAAAATGCAGACATGTCTTATACATGAATAACTACTTCTGAGCCCTGTTCATCTCACACTGCTGTGAAGCTGGGACCTTGAGCCTTCAGCAGTGACCTCAGTGTGAAAACTCTCACACTGTGGCCACATCACACCAAGACTATTCCAAGTTGTGACTTTGCTGTGATTTTGGTGCCAACTGTTAGATGGTGTTAGACATCCCGAGCAGCTCAGAACAAACCACTCCAGACCAAACAGTTCCGGGGGGAAGGTTTGGGGGTTATTCAGGAGATAGGGCAAAGGTGAGGGGAAGAAGAGAGCGAGGTCAGGGTCTCTGCCTGTTTTATATGGGCGGTGATGTAGCCTCTCCCAGGTAAAGGTGAGGTAGCCAGGTGGATCCTAGGAATGTATGGCAGTTGCCTTGGCAACGATGTAGGGGTCGCCTAGATGTGATGTCACTGGGTTTGAAGCCTGATACCAACATACCTCCCTTTTTCTTATTATAAAGAGAAGAAAAAAGGGGAGGGGAAGCCAGTGGTGAAACGGGAGTTGGGGCGCAGTGTCTTTTAAACTAGTTCCTGCTGTGTAGGGGCATAGTCCATTGTGGGGAGTAGCTGGCTGGGAGTAGCTGGCTTTCACCATCAGGGTCCACCCGGTAGATGTGTGTATCAGGTTCCTCTGTGGACAGCGGCTGGTAATCCTGTAACAGGAACTGATTAATAGTTTGGTTAGAAATAACGCCAGGAGGATGACTCATTTATATGAGTTTTTTAAAAATCTCAGAACTGGAGGTCTCACGTTCCCTAAAAATGGCATTCTTGGAGGAACTGGTGAAGACCATCTTCTTTAGCTGTCAGGACATCTGGTCCCCATCAGTTCTGAAGCACCACAGCTGGAATCCCTCGGGTCTTGTATGTAGAAAAGAGTGTGATCCTAGCAAGACCAATATAATCATCTGGCCAGTTTCTACAATAATCTATCTGATCAAAGAGAAAGCAAGTATAGAGAACATACTATTTAGATGAGACAGCAGATACAGGGAGTGATAGCAATTTGGATTGGTTCTTGGCATCCGGCTATGGAGCAGTTTCCTGACCCTGTTTGGAGAGACTGTTTGTTATCTGTGGAGGTCTCTTGAACCTCGGATCTCCAGATGTAAGGGCTGCCTTGGATAGAAACAGCAGCAGGGGGAGGACGAGAAACCCATGTCTAGTCCAGTGCGGTTGAGCTTGGCTGCTGGAGTGGAGTCTCATTTTCTGGGATTGAGGACAAGGTGAGTGATTTCAAAGTCCTCTGGAGCTTAATTGGAGCATGGTCCTGTTAGGGTCGATGTATATAAAAAGTTGATTTTAGATGGAGGGATGAAAGGCTTAAGGTGAGACAAGTGGACCCAATGAGGGAGTCCCTCAAGTTTAGCAGCTGTAGGGGTCACAAGAATTATCTTAAAAGGGCCCTGCCATTTGGGAGAGAGGGGTGAAGGCTGATGATCTGGAGGGGAGAGAAGGACTTGGTCTCCAATGTTGACAGGCAGTGGACAGGAGACAGTGTGTGGTCGAGGTAGATGGTGGTCAGCAAAGTTCCACAGGAGAGAACGGAGGTGACAAAGTAATGGAGTGAGTAGATGGTCTGGGAGGGGAGAGCATTTAGGTGAGAGACCAGGAGTTAGAACTGGACGTCCATATGTGAGTTCAAAGGGTGAGATGAGGAGAGGCCGCTTGGGGAGAGCTCGTAGCCTGAAAAGAGCCAGAAGTAAAAGTTTTACCCAGTTAAGATGAAGTTCCTGTGACAACTTGACAAGAGTGGTTTTTAAAGAGCGGTTAGCTCTTTCTACCTTCCCTGAAGATTGAGGGTGATAGGGAATGTGAAAATGCCAGGGGATGTCTAGGACCTTAGATAGAATTTGAGAAACCTGGGAAGTAAATTCAGGACCATTGTCTGACTGGAGGGAGGCTGGGATACCAAATCGGGTGATGGTCTCTCGGAGGAGGAGATCAGAGACTGTCTGAGCCCTTTTGTTAGTTGTGGGAAAAGCCTCCACCCAGCCTGAGAAGGTGTCCACCAAAACCAGGAGGTACTTGGCATGTTTGACAGCGGGCCATGTGGGTAAAGTCAAGTTGCCAGTCAGTTCCAGGAAGGGAACCTCTAGCCTGATGGGTAGGAAAAGGGGTGCTGTGATACCTTGAGTCAGGATCTGACATCTGACAGATTCTGCAAGAAGCAGTGATAGATTTTTAGAAACTTGAGTCCTCAGTAGGCTGTGGATGGGTCTTAACAAAACAAGACAATGCTTGGCTGTTAGGATGAAAGAACTGGTGAAGACAGGACAGAGTTTGACGAGTGTCAGGGGGTGAAGGTGGGGATGTGGGTTGCAGTGTTAGAATGTCCTGGAGAGGGTGGGATGAGTCTAGACCCCTAAGGGCCACAGCTCTAGCTGCCTCATCAGCTCGGTTGTTCCCCTTGGAGACAGTAGAGTTGTCTGTCCTGTGGGATCTGTAGTAGACAATTTCAGTAGCTGTGGGGAGATGGGAGGCCTTTAGCATGGCCATAATTTGGTTTGCATTAGTTACTGATCCTCCTTTTGTGGTAAGTAACCCGTGCTTCTTCCAGATAGCAGCGTGGAATAGGAGGATATGGAAAGCATATTTGGAATCTGTGTAGATGTTGAGGGATTGTCCCTGTGCCAGCTAGAAAGTATGGGTAAGGGCTATTAGTTCAGCCTGTTGGTTGGTGGTATGAGCAGGAAGGGCCTGTGCCTCCACCACCTCAGTGTCTGACACAATGACATAACCAGCTTTCCTGGCTCTTTCATGTAAAAAGAGCTTCCATCTGTATACCAGGTATAGATGGCTTGAGGCAGTGTGCCCTCCTGTATGTGTGAAGGATGAGGTAATAGTTCCCCTAAAGTTTCAGTGCAGGAGTGAGATAGGGAGTAGTTAGTATTAGGTCAAGGAAGAAGATTGGAAATATTAAGAGGTGGGCATGATTGAAAGGTGAATGTGGAGTCCTCTATTAGAGCTACCTGGAGAGAAAGAACCCTGGAGGGAGGTAGGGTCTGTAAGCTTTTATAAGTTAGGAGCTGTGACAGGTTGTGAGAAGAGAGGACAGTTATAGGTGATCCCAAGGTTAGTTTCTTTGACTCTCGAATAAGGAGTTCGGCAGCTGCTAAGGTACAAATACAAGGTGCCCGTCCCTGGATGGTTCGATCTAGTCTTTTTGACAAGTGCAAAAGATGGTCCCAATTGGTGACCTAAGACTCCAAGGGCAAATCCCTCCTTTTCAGTTATGTAGAGGGAAAAAGAACGAGTTAGGTCAGGGAGATGTAAGGCTAGGGCCTTAAGGAGAGCCTGTTGGAGCCTTTGAAAGGGCTTAGTAACAGGTTTGAGGTTTGTGAGTGGGGCCTAATGCTGCTTCATATAAGGGGCAAGAAAGTACAGAAAAGGAAGGAACCCAGGAACGCAAAAAGCTAGCCATTCCTAGGAAGGATAAAATCTCTTCCTTTGTAGAAGGAACAGTTAGAGACTGAATCAGATTCTTTCTATCTAAGGTAATAGCCTTGTGGGTTGGGGTAACTGTTAGTCCCAAATAGGTGACCTGAGGAGTAGACAGTTGGACTCTAGAAGGTGAGATCATGTAGCCTCAACTGGAAAGGAAATTTAGAAGAACAACTGTGTCAGCCTGGCTAATCTCTAAAGAAGGGCTACAGAGGAGGACATCGTCTACGTAAAGTACAATCTTAGATCTAGGGAGAGATAAAGAGAGCAAGTCAGAAGCCAGGGCCTGGCCAAATAGGTGTGGGCTCTCCTGGAATTCCCGAGGTAGGACAGTCCAGGAAAGTTGGGTAGAAAAGTGGGTATCAGGATCTGTCCAGGTAAAGGCAAATATGTCCTGTGACTGGGCCTCTAGAGGGATAGAGAAAAATGCATCCTTGAGATCTAGGACTGAGAAATGAGAAGTCCCTGAGGGGATAGTAGAAAGAAGTGTGTAAGGGTTAGTCACAACAGGATGGAGGGGAACCACTGCAGAATTAATGTGTCTGAGGTCTTGAACCAGGTGATAGGCACCATTAGGTTTCTTAACTGCTAGTATAGAGTGTTAAAGGGCGAAGGAGTTTTTTCCTTAAGAGGTCAGAAATGATAGGCTTAAGTCCCCTGAGGCTCTGGAGAGAGAGAGAGAGTATTGAGCTTGGGCGATGTACCTGGTAGAGTCCAGTAACTGGATGACAACAGGAGAATGATGTTTAGCAACAGAGGGGTTCTGGACATCCCAAACTGGGGGGTCCACCTGAGAAGCTGGTAAGGGAAATAGCATGTTAGTGCCAGTAGGTTGACTGGCTAGAAGAAGGAGCAGAGGAACTGATGGCGAGCTTGGGTTTAGGCGAATTGGAGGAGCAAAGGAAATAGAGGCTCTCAACTTAGCTAAAATATCCCTTCCCAATAAGGGGACAGGACATGTAGGCACTACCAAAAAGGAATGGGTGAGAGGTACACCCCTAAAAATGCAACTAAGTTGGGGGTCTGGTGAGGAAGGTAAGGTTGTCCTCCTACCCCAACAATAGGAAAATGTGAAGGTGAGGTGGGTCCCCAAAACTCCATCAGGACTGAGTAAGTGGCCCCAGTGTCCAAGAGGAAGGAGATGGGTCTTCCACATACCATAATATCTACCCGAGGCTCCCTGCTAGTGATAGGCGTGGTCGGGTCGAGAGAGCTCGGGCCCTGTCAGTCCTCCATAGCCAATCCTAGAAGGTCAGCTGAAGGGTTTTCTGGGAGTGATGTCCCTCTGTTTTGGGCAACATGAGGGCAATCGACACCCCGGTGTCTCTTCTGACGGCACCTAGGACAGGGTCCCCTTGGCTTGCTGGGGTTGGGGCCAGCCTTTGCCCAATGACCATGTTGACCACATTTATAGCAGGGGCCTGGTGGTCCCTGAACCTTCAAAGACCAGGAGTCTGAGGTAGCGGCTGAGGCTGGTCGGATAGCCTTTGCCAGCATGCGGTATTTCTGTTTTTGGCTTTCTCATCTCTCTCATGGTACACCTTGAAGGCCAGCGCCAAGACTTCTGCCTCTGGAGTTAGGGTCCCCCTCTCCAATCGCCTAAATTTAACTTTTATGTCAGGGTAGCTCTGGGGAAAAAAGTAGGTCATCAGAAGTTGCTTACCTTCTGGGTTCTCAGGGCCCAGATTAGTATATGGCAATAAAGCCTTTGTAAAGCATTCTAAAAACTGAGACGGGTTTTCCTGTTTGTCCTGGACAACCTCTTGGAGTTTCTCAAAGTTTACTGGCTTTAAGGCTGCCTTTCTTAGGCCTGCCGAAAGGTGTGTTGTAAATCTATCTCTAGCTAAGATCCCACCTGAGGAATTATAATTCCATCAAGGATCCAGGTCAGGAACTGCCTCAGATCCGATTGGATATGTTCTGTCTGTCTGATGAATCTGATCTGCATGCGTTTTTGCCTCTTCCCAATCTCACCCGCATTCATCAGGAAGTAAATTGTTAGTGAGAATCACATGAACATCATGGAAAGTTAAGCTATAAGATTGAGTGATGTACTGGAACTCTTTAATAAAGGCGGAGGAGTTAGAGGTATAGGACCCCAGTCTGCTCTCTATTTGAGAAAGTTCACTCAGTGAGAAATGGACATGTACTCTGACCAAACCATCAACTCCAGCCATTTCCCTTAGAGGAAGGACAGATGCTGGTTTAAGTGTCCCTGGAGGAGAAGGAATTGGAGGTTTGGCTGTGGCCTTAGAATGCGTGATAGGAGGGGTAAAGGTTGGAGCCAACGCAAGGTAATTAGAGTGGCCTGCAGAAGGAAGGGAGGGATCTGGAGAGGTCAGGCTAGTAGACTCCGAAGTATCCTGCTGAGAAGAAGAAACTGAGGCAGCAGTTTGGGTTTTTGACAGCATGGAAACAGGTCTGCAATGGAAGGGAGGCGGTTCATCAGCTGGATCTAAGAGTGTGGTGTTGTCTAATGGGGGTTGAGTAGGTTTCATGGCTAAGAGAACCTGAGGTGGGGAACAGGCAGAACACATGGAGGGATTAGACGAAGGTAGATGAATGCTTGGATATAGGGAACCTCTTTCCATTCACCAGACTGCTGGCAGTATGTATGAAGACCCTTTAAAATGATTGGGTCTAGCATGCCATTAGGTGGCCATTCTAAACCATTATCTAGAGCGTACCAAATCCAGACCTTATTGCAGAGGTGTAGCAATTTGGAAGGCCTCAAATCAGGTGTTAATTTTAGAGATTTGAGGTTTTTCAGGAGACAATGCAGTGGGGTGTCTGGGGGTGCAGCCAAAGACAATGTAGCACCCATTGGGTGATGGGGGGAGGGGCTTGCTGAGCTATTCTTATTGGCGTCCCAAAAGAAAAGTCAGTGACAAATCAGGCAACAGCCTAGATACCAGGTCATCACAAGAATATCTAGGGGCCTTGGCAAACTCCTGAAAATCGCCAGAAAGCAGTTCAACCTGGTACCAGGATTTCCAACTGCTGCAAGAGCTTGGGCGGGGGGGTGGGGGGGGTGTGAACTGCTTCCAAGGAGGGGAGTCACCCAAAATGGCCAAAGTCCTAAGTCGTAGGTCAGCCAGGAGGCCAGTCATATGGGCTGGGGCAGTGAAACGCCAACCCCTCAGCCCAGGGAAGGCTGGCCAGGCCCTATCTGGGCATCTAGGGTCCCTCCTGTCAATTGGAAGCTCCTTACCAATCAATATGCTGGTGTGTGTTTGTGGACTCTCTCAGTCTGGTATCAGAAAAGGTGGAACCGTGAGGTCTGTGTGAGCCTGTCTGGCTGCCTAACCGACGTGGCAGAGCATCACATGGGGGACCGCAGTGGCACAGCTCACGTGGTGGGAGTTCCGTGAGCCTGTGGCGGGTGGAGTTGGTCTGCAACAGCTGGTCTGCAGCAGCGGTGGAAATTCACACAGTCAGAGACGGCAGGTAGTGGTGGAGGCAGCGGCAGCAGCAGGCCATGTGGCGTTGGTCCTGCACAGTCACAGCAGCCAATGGCTGCACAGTCACTGCATCTCGGGTCACAGCACCCGAAGTTTTTGTTCCAGGCCAATGCACCAGTGTTAGACGGTGTTAGACATCCACTCAAAGCTTACAAGAGACCACTCCAGACCAAACAGTTCTGAGGGGCGGGGAAGGGAGGTTTATTCAGGAGATAGGGCAAAGGTGGGGGGGGAAGAAGTAAGCGAGGTCAGGGGGCTCTGCCTGTTTTATATGGGCAGTGACGTAGCCTCTCCCAGGTAAAGGTGAGGTAGCCAGGTGGATCCTGGGAATGTATGACAGTTGCCCTGGCAACATGTAGAAGTCGCCCAGATGTGATGTTACTGGGTTTGGAGCCTGATACCAATACCAACTATGTCCGATCACTGACTTGTCAAGCCCCACCACCATCCTCCTCCTGCCAAGTGCAGGCTGAGCCTGTGACCTCATTGTACACAAGTGGGATTGCCAGTTGACCAGATACAAGGGAAAAGTATCTTGAACCTAGTGATACTGTGTGGTCCTGGGAATCCTGCAGTCTCACTGGAGGGTAGCTATGCTGAGGGCTGGAAGTCAGCACACTGAAGATTCCTGACTCCTGACCT
The DNA here is from genome assembly GCA_030674055.1 of Rhabdomys pumilio. Lineage (NCBI taxonomy): Eukaryota > Metazoa > Chordata > Mammalia > Rodentia > Muridae > Rhabdomys > Rhabdomys pumilio. The sequence continues at coordinate 72,886,948 of JANHMN010000013.1, read as the reverse complement.
CACTGCAGCTCACAGAGAGCAACACGAAGTCAGTGCAGCTGTCTACCAAGGAATGAACAGAGTGCACATAGACAATGGAATATTGTTCCACACAAGTATGAATGCAAGTCTTCCATTTGCATTGGATGGGGCAAGAAAGCATTGTGTAGAGTGAAATCGTCAGGCACAGAAAATCAAACACTGTGTTCTCACTTGATATATGGGAACTGAAAACATCTTAAAGAAATAAAGAGTAGAGCAGTGGTTAGCAGGAACTAAACAGATGGAGGTTGGCAAGGACACAGAGAGAATGACTAGCAGTTAGACAAGAGGAAGAACTTCCCATGTTCTGTAGTGCAACAAGAGAACCATGAATGAAAGTAATTAATTGACTATTTCAACACCTAAGAAAATAGTAAATGTTCTCAACACAAAGAGATAAAGGTTTGAAGTGATAACTATGCCAACCACTCTGACATTATCAGTATACATTATATACATGTACTGAAATGCCACACTATGTCTCTGAATGCCACAAGTATGTATAATTTCTGTATGTCAACTAAAGATAAAACCTTTTTAAAAGCATATTTTTTTGCTCTAACAAAACAGTTCTCCAGTATGTGTCCTTTTGTTGTGACATTTGTCCACAGGGGAACTCACCCCCATGATAGAGTGACTTGTTTCTCCTTTTCTGTTATTCTTTCTCGTGATAAGAAATAGGTTTTATGTGATTTTCCTTGAATTGTCCCTGTGGTTACAGTTCTTACTTTAGGTATAATGGTGGCATTGGGGCCATATTTTAAAAGGAGTGGTTAGTGATCTCTAGTGATGCCCTTACTTGTGATTCTGGGAGTTTGTTAAAGGCATCCAGGAAGAGGGAGTTGTTATTATACTTTAGAAATAAAAGGTTATTACTTCTTTGTTCTAGTCTAATGTCAGATTCCTACCTGAAGTCCACTTCCTTGTCCTTGGCCCATGTCAGATTCTTGCCAAGCAGCCCCAAAGGCTCTCTACCTCTCTCCCTTTTTTATTTCATAAACAAACCTATGCCTTCCTTACCCATAGTGGAACATGCATTATCATAAGCAATGCATTTCTGTCTTAGGTTGGTAAGGCTCTGTACAGAATTTTACTCGTCTTTGGCTTGCCAGTCTGGGAGTCCATTTTCAGGTTCAAACCATGTACTTTGGCTGCTAACATGTTGATGTTAAAGACAAGCTTTAACACGATGGGCAGGAATAAAAGTATTCTCAGGACAAAAAGGAGTAGCATGATCAAGTTATAGATGCCATTCTTGAAGCTTGACCAAAATAGAAATACTGACCTCAGGCCATTGGTAATTTTATCAGCAGTATCTGCTGTATCAATGCTCAGCAGAGCAGTGTTCTTTAAATTCATAAGCTCACTATGCAAAGTTAAAACATCCAGAGAGGTGTTAGAATTATGCCAAGTACACTGCAAGTGTCTTTAAACATTTTCCTAATTATGAGTACCACTGTAAATTTTAGAACTAACTTGAATCCAATGGTATTTGGCATGACACTCAAGATGGCTCCTTATTCTTAAACTCTGAACCTCCTTCCAATAATTTGAATAGGATAAAGAACATCAATCCATTGTTCCAAATGCCTGTCTAAATCCTCTTGTATATTCAACATAGTAGCATTTTTTGCTAAGTGATTAGCAAAAGTAGCTATCTTAACTTCTCGTGTCAAAGCAATTGCAGAAGCAGTGGTGCTAGCAATTAATGTAATTAAAGCTGTTATACCAGCAATAATCAAGCCCACTACCCTCTTGCTTCTTCTTAAAGCCTGACTCACTTCTTCCAGTACTTGCAAGCTTTTTTCAGAAGACCAAGGTTCTGTGATACTCAGGGCAATAAAACAAAAGCTGGTTGATAGACCTTCGTAACTGACATACTGGATTTCAACACATTAACACAATTAAAAAGTGTACAATCAATGCAACATACATTAAATACTGTAGAAGAATCAAAAGTAATTTTAACTTGACAGTTAAAAGAGCCTTAACACATGTATTAATACTTGTTTGAAACAATCTTAGGCTAGAACAAAGAAGAAATTTCAGGCAGGAATCTAAATTTTAGGCTAGAACAAGAAAGTAGGCTTCAAACATGAAAATGACCTTGGGCTAGGACAGGGAAGTAGGCTCAGATGTTTTGGTCATCCTGATGAGCCTTTAGAAACAGTGATCACAGGAGTGTTCACTTTGCTTATTGCCTTGCTTGTTCTTTGAACATTTGTGTTTCTTGTCTTGCTTTTTCCTTGACTATTTATATCTATTGTATTGCTAGTTCCTCAACCTAGAACTGACCTTAATACTTGCATGTAATTAAAATTGTATAAAAACAAAAAGGAGGAAGGGGGAATAGTGATTTCTGGGGAGGGAACATCTGAAATGTAAATAAATAAAATATCCAATAAAAAATGAAAAAACAACAACATAAAGAAATAAAAGGTTAAAAAAAATCAGGCTATGGAGATGCTTGAGGTAGTGGTGCTTGCTACACAGGCCTGACAATCTGAGTTTGAGCCCTGGGGCCCACAGAAAGGTAAAAGGAGAGACATTGTTAGTTTTGACCTCCATGTGACCCCTGGCATGTGCATGCTAACAACACCCCATGCGCAACCAACTCACAGTTTTTAAAATGTAAGTTTTAAAAGATTACTCTTAGAATCAGACATGACAAGCACATGCTATCATCCCAACTACTTGGGAAGCTGAGTCAGAAGGATTACTTGAACCCAGGCTTCACCTTAAAAAAAATAATAACTTATTGTTGTTGTTGTTTGAGACAGGCTTTTTCTGTATAGTTCTGGCTGTCCTGGAATTTGTTCTGTAAGCCAGGTTAGCTTTAAATTCAGAAATCTGCCTGGTTTTGCCTCTTGAGTGCTGGAAAAAAGCATGGGCCAGTGTATGGCAAGTAATAATATTAAACTTATTTTTACTGTAGAAGAGATCACCACAGCTAAAGAGCACCAAACCCTGAATATTTGAGGTTTTTAGTTTCTTGTGTTATGGAAATGTCAGAAAAGAGAGCTACTCCTAGCCAGAAAAGAAGGTGTCTGCCCTGTGTATCTGAACCAAAGGAAAAGAAGCCCAGGTGTGGTTTCCTAAAGGAAACATGTCAGCATGCCATTAATCATACACTAAGGCCACAAAAATGCACCATTTGTGTCAAGTTCCACAGCCGCTCTTACCTCCCACCAAGCTTGTTCACTGCTCTGCTCTGTGTTCAACCAGGAGGACATGGGCTGCGAGAAGCTATACTTTGGCTTGAATGAGTACAGCAAGTCTCTGCAGTGGGGGATCACCAGCCCACTCCTGAGATGCGATGAGACCTTTGAGAAGATGGTGAGCACCCTCTTGGAGAGGTAAGGAAGGCTGCCCTTGGCTTTAGTATATGTCAAAAACAGTTGAATGTCCGTCTGGCCGTGTCACAGTGACTTTGGTGGTGCTCATGCAAGTGACATGGAGAGGCCAAATAAAACAGTTTTCTCTAAATGGCCTTCTACTACCACCGGTTTCAGATGGTCCTCCAAAGAGAACAAGGGCAGGGTGTCCTACAGTACGGGCCAGTACCATTTTTTCACACCCCAGATTGTCTCCTAGGCAGCTTCACTGCAGAGGAGAATCTGTGTGTTGAAGGCCACTGCCCTGGCCTCTAGCCAGTCTCCTGACATTATATATCAGGTTTGTTCCTCTTCACCTGCTCCCTGTGGGCAAGTATCCTTAGACAGGTCCTTCAAGCTAAACTTGGGAAACTGTGGTTACAATGGAACATAGTTAAGGAACGAAAAGCATTTGAACATGTTCTGTCCTGAGGTCCTGACCGTCAAGGCTGAGAGTCTTATTTCTTCTATTTTATGGATAATCCTCCCTAATGTGTCAGGCTTCCCTTGTTCCTCAGTTCCAGGAATATTTTGTGTTTGTTTTCTCAGAGCCTGATTGACAGACTCAAAGGAGGGTAACATCCCTTCCCACCCTCTGTGTGACCGTCCCATGGGCAGTGAGGTAAATTAGACCTCCTGGTAGCTCTGGTGTCTTAATACTGAACCCGGCTGGGTGGAGTCAGCCCTTTACCAGTCTGCAACATTGTCTTGAAAATGTTTTAAGAAAAGAGAAAAAAGCCACAGGCCTTCAATCCCAGCACTTGGGAGGCAGAGGCAGGTGGATTTCTGAGTTCAAGGCCAGCCTGGTCTACAGAGTGAGTTCCAGGACAGCCAGAGCTACACAGAGAAACCCTGTCTCGAAAAACAAAAACAAACAAACAAAACAAAACAAAACAAAACAAAAAACAAGAAAAGAGAAATAAAAATAAAGATAAATGGATACACCCAGGCCAGCAAGATACTGCTGTGTCAGGGAAGGAGCAGGGCTAGGAGTGGAGCCAGCACTCACAGCTGTAGGGGGACAGACACCTCCCCATGTCATTAACTGTCATGTGCTGCCCTTCCTAAGACATTCCTACCCAGTTCTTTCCCCTGCTGAGAATTTGTCTTCAACCCAGCGCCTCAAGAGTGCATTTTAAAAGACGGTTCCATCAATTTCCATTATAGATTTTATAATGCAAAACCACAACTATAGTTTAATGCAAACAAATGGGAAATTTCACCATTAAGTCATAATTTTGTCAAAGTGTGGAGTGTAAAAGTCTGTGTTTTGAAGTTAATCTTTGTTCTAACTTTGGCTTTAAAAAAAATTGCCAGTAAAGTAATCGTAAGCTTTAAATATAGCTCTTTTGTGGTTTCCTCCCCTCCAGCATTCTGCCCAAGCTAATAATATCTATGACTTATTGAATCACTGGCAGCATTAGCCCAGGACTGTGCTTTTCTCCACCTAGTAAGCCCTGAAGTACAAGAAGACATGACAGAGACCTGAATATAGTCTATACCAGTCTGTCTCCAGTCAGTGATTGAGAACAAGCAGCTGAATTTCTCTCCTTCCCCACACTCATCCCAGTGAAAGGTGGAGAGGCGAGAGTACTGACTACCTTTGGTCCGTCCCCTCTAAAACTCTTCAAGGCCATGGTACTCATTTGATGGCTCTAACTGGTATTTGACCCTAGGCTTTTCTAGGCAAGCTTGTGAACATTTGTTCAATTTTAAGGAGAATTAGAAAGTAGAGCAAAGGTGCCTGACCTGCTGCTGGGCAGCTCATGAGCTACCAACTAGTGGCCAAGAAGAAATGGGCCAGACTCCTCAGTACTCTACCAGGTTCGGCACCTCAGCCAAACCCTGCACAGCCCTGCCAGTGTACTTTCTCAGCAGCCAGTGTGCCCTGTGCCCTTTGGTCATCAAGTCTCCCTTCCAGAGGAAGAGCACCAAATGACACATCTATTTTCTACCTACCTGGAGCAGCCAGCATGACCACTGTGACTGCCACCTGGCAGTCTAGATAGGGAGAACAGTAATGCTAAGATTCCCAGGCTCCCTTAATCAAATAGTCACTGTAATAAAACATTCGCCACTGGGGGTGCTCTTTTTCCAGCTAGTTCCAACTAGTTCACCAACTCACATTTTTGTTTTTGTTTTGGGGGCTGTTTGTTTGGTTGGTTTGGTTTGTTTTTTGAGACAAGGTTTCTCTGTGTATCCCTGGCTGTTCTGGAACTCGCTCTGTAGACTAGACTGGCCTCGAACTCACAGAGATTCACCTGCCTCTGCCTCCCGAGTGCTGGGATTTAAGGGCTATGCCTCCACTCACCAACTCACATTTTTATGAGAAGATATATTTCTGCTACCCATAGAGCTCAAATTAGCGATAATTCATGTGTTGGTATTCTCTTCTGTGTTTTTTTTAAAATAGCATCTCATTAAACTGGAATCTACACATTTTGTAGCCCAGTCTGAGCTTAACTTCTCCATCCTCCTGCTCTGGCTTACAGGTGCTAGAGTTACAGGCAGGCTCTTGCACTCCTACTTCGGTTATCTTTTCTTTCTTTCTTTTCTTTTCTTACGTCTGATACACCAAAAATAATGACAGCAGTGTCTCAGTTTCCTTTACTGTAGTCACATCGAGAGCTGAACTGGCAGTGCTTCCTGTAGCAGCATGAGGGATTGTGACTTGTTCACAATTAACCTGTACCAACCAGTGTGTCTTAGTGTCCAATGAGCATCTGTATTTCTGGTGGGGGGAGGGGATGTTCAGCTGTGAGGTCTGGCAGTTCTAACTTCCTGGTCCCGGTGCTGGCCCACATGGCTCTTTGAGAAGGTGGAGTGACTAGACCAGCCCCCAAACTCTAAATTTCCTTTACCTGCCCCCACAGGTTATGCATGCATTACAGGTAGAGCCACTTCTAGTAATGTAGGATCCAAGGTTATTCCGCACAGTAACCGCTTCCTGCTGTTTCCATCGGCATTCTATTGCGCATGCCTTGCTGTTCCTGCTGGCCGCTGCTGAGCACTACGTCCTTGCGTTTTGTCGTAGGTACCCCCGGCTGCATAGCATGGTCGTGCGCTGCTATCTTCTTATCCAGCAGTACTCAGAGGCCTTGATGGCTCTCACCACCATGGCGTCACTCAGAGACCACAGCACACCAGAAACGCTGAGCATTATGGATGACCTTATCACCTCCCCAGGAAAAAGCAAAAGCGGGAGAGGACACATGCTAGTCATCAGAGTGCCTTCCGTGCAGCTGGCGATGCTGGCCAAGGAGCGGCTGCAGGAGGTGCGAGACAAGCTGGGTCTGCAGTATCGCTTTGAGATCATCCTGGGGAACCCTGCCTCGGAACTCACTGTTGCAACTCACTTTGTGACACGATTAAAGGTTAGTAAAGGGCAAGCATACTGTTTGTTTGTTTCCTAGGACTCTTGGGTAGATGAGTTGAGTAAGTTTTGCACATGTGTGACTTTGACCTCCCTGACCAGGCTAAGGCTAAACTAAAGGAAGCACTGGCTTTTCTTAATTGACACCAGTTTCTAAAAGAGCCCATCAAATCCTTTTTCTATGCATTTACAGTTAGTCTCCATGCAAACACTGAGATGACTAGTTTGCCCTGTGGTTCCCAACATTGATGGAGATGCCTCTAACCCACTGCTATGTATTTTCTCACCCTCTCGACTAATTTCTTTTCTGTGCATCTAGCCTATGTGTCAGCTGGAGGCTGCACGGTAGGTAAAGTGTTCCCCTTCATCTTAGCACTCCCCTAGAACAACTCTAGGCTCTCTTGCACATGGAGCCCCAGCTTGCTTCTTTGCATATTCACTCTGACCCTAAGCACCCAGGCTTTGGTGGGGGTGACTGCAGTGTCCTATGGAGGGGCTTGGTGCATGATCCAGCCAACCCCTTGCTGTCTCCGAATAGCCAGGGACTGCCTGCCCGACCCTTACACCTCCTGACAGACACGGACCAACTATCTTAAGTCCTTGCCTTATGCCTGGCCCAGGTTTTCCTTGAAGACTTTTACAAGTACTTGTCCAAGCCACTAGAAAGCATTTAATCAAATGTCCACATACAGATGGGGGAGTGGCAGAGCTAGCTACCATATGTCTGAGTCAGACTGCACATTAGATACCAAGCTAAACTGAGTTATGGCTAACCTAGTTTGGCACTCACTGGCTGGAGTGAAAACGCATGGTCCACCTTGCTGCAATTTCCTCTCTGCAAAATACAAGATTTAAACCATGTGATTTCCTCAAGCTCTAACTTTGAGATTTTTTTAAAGAAGATTTATTTATTTGTTTTATGTATATGAGTCACTGTCGCTGTCTTCAGACACACCAGAAAAGGGCACTGGATCCCAGTACAGATGTTTGTGAGCCACCATGTGGTTGCTGGGAATTTGATCTTTGGAAGAGCAGCCAGTGCTCTTAACTTGGAGATTTTTATTTACTATTCATAAATAACTTTGCAAATGTTAGGTTTTTCTGTTATATTATCTAACCTAAACTGAATAACCTAAAATACTTGATAAGCAACTAGAATAATAAAATTATCTCCAAACTGAAACTCATACTCAGTAGAATTTGTAACAGTTCTGTTTCAGAAATATGTTCCCAGCTTATGGGCAAAGACTGGACTTTCCAATCTGATTAACAGAGAGGCTCCTCCAGATGTGTAGAGGAGGTCGAAGTGTGTTAACTCGGGGCTGCCTCTTGGCATTGCTTCAGTGCAACGGCCATTTGTCGTGGTGATTTTCTTGCTTTGGGAGGGTCATGGGGAGATAATGCTGCCCGAGTGGCCTTCCTATAGAGCTGGTTGAGAAATGCAGACACTTGTGGTTTTGCTGTCACTGAGGCAGTTTCTGTCATCTAAAAACCGGTCGTGACAAGTGATCAGGTAGTCTTTCTACCTGGACTTTCTTGTGAGTAGATGCATGTCATGAAGGTTTTAGCGATGAAGAAAAATTGAATTATGGTCAAAGGCCATGCTGTAGAAATTTCCTATGGTGAATAATAGTGCCCCTGAAGGCCTCCTGACAGTGTGTCACTGAGACACAGGCTTCGGCAGCCTGAAAACACTAAGGAACTAGAAACAAGAGCTATCCACACAGCAGCACTCTGGAGAATCCGAGGCTGCCGCTGAGCCACACTAGGACTACAGGATGTTACTTGGATTAGCCTTGACTCTCCACATCTAACTCCGGACAATTCATTGTTTCCCTTGAGTGCTGGGGGATGGGACTGATGTCCTTCTGAAGAAGGTGTTTGTTTGGAGGCAGGATCTCAAGTAGCTAAATGTACTATGTAGCAGAGCATAACCTTGAAACCTAGTCTCCCTCCTCCTCCTCCCCCTTCTCCTTCTCCTCCTCTTCCTCCTCCTCTTCCTCCTCCTCCTAAGTACCACTATTACAGGCATGTGCTGCCATGCCAGAGTCCCACAGTGTGTGTGCCCACAGAAGTCAGAAGAGGAATCAGATCCCCCTGGAGTTAGAGTTACGGGCTTGTGAGCTGCCTGACATGGTGCAGGGAGCTGAACCCCGCTTCTGTGTTCTTTAACTGCTGGGCCATCATTCCAACCTGAGAATGTGTTTTTAAAAAATATTTCTAGGTTGATTTTTTTTTAATTAAAGTTCCATACAAAATATTTGACTATGTCTTCCCCTCCCCCAACTCTTCCCAGAGTATCTCATCTTCTTACCCACCCAACCCAATTTCCTTTCTTCCTTTCTTTCTTTCTATCTTTCTTTCTTTCTTTCTTTCTTTCTTTCTTTCTTTCTTTCTTTCTTTCTTTCTTAAAGCAAAACCCACAAAAATGAAAACCAGAACAGATAAACAAAAAACCAATGAGACAAAAAAGCCCATGAAAGGGAGGGGGGTGTCCTGTTTTGTGTCAGCCAGCTACTCCTGGGCATGGAACTGACCTGGAGTGTGGTTGATATACCCAGTAACACTCCATTGAACTCAGAGACCCACTTGTCTCTGCCTCTTGAGTGCTAGAATTAAAGGGGTGTAACCAACACACCCTGAAGAACAGCTTAGTCCTTGTTTGGTAAAGCATTATCAGAAGTGCCAGTTAAGCCCTGCTGGAAAGATGACGTAAAACCTACTTACACTCGATACATGTAATGAATAATAATCTTTGAAACCTATATACTTGAATTGGTCTATTTTTTTGCTGTTCTAAACTGGAAACATCTGGGTGCTGACAATGTACGTTAGCTGTTGGATGCCGAGGACGTACGTTAGCTGTTGGGTGCTGAGGATGCACGTTAGCTGTTGGGTGCTGAGGATGCACGTTAGCTGTTGGAGTGCTGAGGACGTACGTTAGCTGTTGGGTGCCGAGGATGTACTTTAGCTGTTGGGTGCTGAGGACGTACTTTAGATGTTGGGTGCCGAGGACGTACTTTAGCTGTTGGAGTGCTGAGGACGTACGTTAGCTGTTGGGTGCCGAGGACGTACGTTAGCTGTTGGGTGCTGAGGACGTACGTTAGCTGTTGGGTGCTGGGGATGTACGTTAGCTTTGGATGCTGAGGATGTACGTTAGCTGTTGGAGTGCCTGGCACACATGAAGTCCTCTATTTCATCCCTAACACTGCAGAAAATCAGTGGTTGTGACACACGACTGTAATCTCAGCCCTTTGGAGGCGGAGGCAGGAGAATCACATGTCCAGGTTTATCCTCAACCTCACATCAAGTTTAAGGCTAGCCTAGGGCATGCAAGACCCCATTTCAGGAAAAACCAAAACAAGCAATTACAGATCCTTCATCCTTGAACATCTTTCAAAGGTGGGTTTTCCTTGTACATTATACAGCCATGTTTTCAAAACTGATGCCCAAGTCATTAAAGGATCAGCACGGATAAATGTTTGTGGTGTGTGTGAAGATTGGGTGCTTTGTAGGTGCTTGGTGGAATCAGGAGCAGATAGCGTCCCTCTTCAGTAAGGGCAGCTGGATTTGCTTCTGACCCAGCCTGGTCAGTCCTGCAGACTTTGGTGACCTCCTGCCAATCATTGCCTGTCAGGCTGGGTGGGGAATTGAGTCTGCAGTTTTGTGTCTGGGCAAGTCCTACCACTTAGTTATACCCCTCATCCTTTTACCTTTTATTTTGATATATGTTTCGTTACGTTGACCACAGGGTGGCCTTGAACTTGCAAACTTCTCCCTCAGTCTCTTGAGTAACTAGGATTACAGACCTGTACCTATGGGACAGTTATTTTTAAAGTCAAGAAAGGGAGAAGGAAAAAAAATTAACCACCAGAATTGGGGCTAGCTTTATTTGCTAGATTAAAATGTTTTGGATGAGTTTTAAGAGTCTTTCTCAAGTCTCTAACAACTAAAGCTGGCCTTTCTCGTCATTGAATCCTGAGAGTCTGTCTGAGCCAGCAAGTGTAGCCAGTTTTACATCACCAGGAGGATACTCTGCTGTGTTTTTCCAGCTTGTGGAGCTAATGCATGAGGTATACCAATACCTTTCATGCTATTGACATGAAAACTGAAGTCCATGCTCTCATAGAAATGTTTTTTGCATACCTTGAAGGTAGCAAATGCAGAGGTGGGTGTGGTGCACATACCTGTAACCCAGCGTTTAGGAGATGGAGACAACAAAATAAGGGTTTCAAAGTCATCCTCAGCCACATAGGGGATTTGAGGCTAGCCTGGGCTACATGAAATCCCATCTCAAAGATCAAAACCCTATCACAAGAATAAAAAACAAGCATTCCAATACAAGCAGTTTCCACACTTACTAAATGCTGTTAGGTAGCCTGGTGTGTCTGAAGCCTGTATCCAGAAACCTTTAGAAACTATACAAATTTGAATGAGGAGTTTTAATAATTTCTTTTGTATCTCTTCTACAGTCCTGGAGAGGAAATGATCAGGAAGAGTGGATCCCTCGGACATACGAAGACTTGGAAGGTCTGCCCTGCATAGTGATATTAACTGGCAAGGACCCTCTCGGAGAAACTTTTCCCAGGTAAGATGTGAGTCACTGGTTCTGCATCTCCTTGGGCCGAAGGCTGAACTTCCAGTTGATTGATGAACCTATTCCAGTTGTCTGGCAGTGATTGTTTCATGCAGGGACAAAAAAAAAAAAAAAAAAAAAAAGAGCCTCGTTCATTTTCTTTCAGATTTCCAGAACTACTAGTTCTGGAATGGGACTGAGCCACAGAGGAAAAGTGGTTATACCCCAGAGCAAAGCAGCCAGAAAGGCTGACAAGGAAAGACAGGAGAGATAGACAGATAGATGATAGATAGGTATAGGTATATACACATACCTACATACATGTGTGTGTGTGCTATATATCAAATATATATGCTAGATGGATGGGTAGACATACAGATGATAGATAGATAGATAGATAGATAGATAGATAGATAGATAGATAGAT
>JANHMN010000013.1:72827654-72869158 GCA_030674055.1 Rhabdomys pumilio | reverse complement strand
AGAGATAAACACAGGTGAGGCCATGACCAAGGCATGAGACCCAAGAGCCAGAGTTGCTTCACCCTCTGGTGTCTAGGGCACCTAAGCTGCAAAGCTGTCGTGGGCATGAAGACAAGATGCCCAGCAAGTAATTCCAAGTGAACTGTGGCTCTCAGCTTCGGGGGCCTCTCCAGTGTGCAGCCAGCTGAGTTTCATACAGCTTTGGTAGGTTCATTGCCTAGACAGGTAAGCCCTGTGGTTCTTGCCAGATTTGCCCTGTGCTTCCTGGCATCACAGCCTTTGATTTTACCAAGATGTGGCTACAGAAGTCATGTGATCTCCCCCTGGTTGGCCAAGGCATTCTCTGTTGCTTCCTATCCAGTATGCTTAGACTGCAAAGAAAATGCCAACTACAACTCAAGGTTAACTCTGGGCAAAAATCAAATGTCATTTATATTAAAAAGACAATAGCTATACTCTAACCATGGGCTTTTTCCCAATGTAGTTCATGCTACGTTAGAAAATTATTACATGTTATTGTACGTGTGTGTATGGAAGGGGTGAATGGCCACTCGCATGTGTTGAGGAGAAAGGACAGCTTTGGGGTGTCCATTTTCTTTTCCCACCACATGGGTCCTCTACTCAGGTCACTAAGCTGGCAGCAAAGCACCTAATGAGTTAGCGTCAACTACATTAATGTGAACTTACACATTAGTAATGAATATCATCTATTGTGCATACACTGTGTGCCTACTACCACTGTCTTAGCACCTTGACTCTCCCATCCCTAATGTCTCTGAGACCTACAAGAACCTGGTACTTTGAGGGGTTAAGTTTGTGCCTAGAGGGGTGATTACTAAGGGTTGGGACAGGATTCAAGCTCTGGAAATGCCCAGAGGCTGGCACTGGCACCTGGGTCACTTGTCTTCACTGCTCTTGGGGGTCCTGTGAGGGGGACAGGAGGGAACAAGTATGTGCTGGAATATGGAGCACTTAGTAGGTCTAATGTACCACATACACTAGAACTATGTTCATTGCATCCTAAAACTTCAGGCAGCTTCAGGCTGAAATCCCAGCTAAGGCAGGAGGGAGATAGAATCAAGGCTTGCCTGGGCTCTAGCACAGATCCAAGCTGAACCTGGTCAACCCAGTGAGAACGTGCGTTACTCAGGGTTCTCTAGAAGTACAGAACTGATAGAGTGAATCTATTTATATTAAAGTGGGATGTATTTGAGTGGCTTACAGGCTGCAGCCTGCCCAGTGCACAGTGGCTCTCCCAACGGAAAGGCCAAGAATTTGAAAGTTGTTCAGTCCACCAGGCTCGATATCTCTGCTGATCTTTGGTCTACATTGGAATTCCAAAAAAAAAAAGTAGGTAGTAATGCCTTAGCAGATGAATAGAAGAACTTGCTCGCAAGAATGAGGACAAGCAGACAAAAAGGAAAAGATTCCCTCTTCCATGTCCTTTGCTGACTGGCGTGGCCCAGATTTAAAGTGGGTCTTCTGACTTCAAACGATCCAGTCAAAAAAATCCTTCACAAGTATGCCCACCTACATGAGTTTTAGTTGATTTCAGATGTGGTCAAATTGACACCCAAGATTAGCCGTCCTTGTCGCCAATTTTTATAGAAAGTCGGGGCCATGGCTCAATGGTCAGGTTTCTTGCTTGGGATGTGTGATGCTGCCCGCTCAGCCCCTGCTATTGAGAAACAATAACCATATTATCCAGGGCATCAGTGCCTTAAAACCCCACACTAAAGCTGAGAATTTTGATCATCCGTTAAAGTATGTTTTTAAGGAGAATTGGCAGATTAATCTAATGGCACTGGAGCTTGTGAACTGGACATGTAGAAACTAATTCAAGACCAGTGAGGGAAAATCCTCTTCCCAATGAAGTCTGAAGGAATCAGTTTGGTTCCTTCTACTCTGGCATAAAAGAGCTCCCTTCTCAGAAATGCCTCCCTGGGCTTTGTGCTTCAGGATGGAGGTGATGCAGGTATTTACTTAAACAGGTAAATATACCCGTTCAGGGGTGATGCTGAGGAGGGAAGGAGGTGGCCCACCTGTCTTGTCCCCTGCCCTGCCCTAGATCACAGTGATAAAAGCGAACTGAGCCAGTCAGAGGGAGAGCCCTGGCCTGACATCGAGACCTTCAGCAAAATGCCTTTCGACATCAGTGTGCACGATCCCAAGTACAGTCTGATGAGCCTGGTCTACAGCGAGAAGCTGGCTGGGATCAAACAAGGTCAGTCCTGCAGTCAGGCTTGGCTATGTGGAGGTCAAGGGGACTCTAAATTGGGACTTGAGGTGGGCCAGGAAGACAGTACACTCCTTTGAAAAGAGCATAACAATTCTGTTTTTCACTCTTACGCATGAACATACACACACATACATCTTGATTTTTAAACTTGCTTGTCAGGGCTCAAGTTACATAGTCCTTTGAAAAATTTTTATGAGAAATGAGCATTTCTTTCCAAGTTTCATGTGTGTGTCATGGAGATAACTGTTACTCCTCTCGTTATGTGCAGAAGTAATAAAGGAATACAAAGTTGAGGAGCCCCGGAAACGAGAAACCATGTCTATGATGCTGACCCAGTACGCAGCCTACAATACCTTCCACCACTGTGAACAGTGCCACCAGTACATGGACTTCACTCCCGCCTCCCAGGTGCAGCCTCTGCCCTCGCCTGCCAGCTCTGCTGCCCCTGTAGACCCTCTGGGAAGTGTGGAGGGTGAAACCTGAGACTCCTGGCTTCAGGCCCCAGAGAAACTATTACTGTCACTCAGCACTTGTCTCCCCCCAACCCCCATCTTCCTCCTGGTACAGGAACTCACTGTTTAGGCTGGCCTCGAACTCACAATCCTCCAACACACTGAATGGAATTACAGGCATGCCCACCATGCCTGGTTTTATTTTCTTCTATTTTGGGTGTTAGATATACGTATATCCCAGGGCCTCGAAAGCATGGTCTAGCACTCCCAGCCCTTAGGCATCTTTTTGCCTAGTATAGCTTTATTCACAGAAGGAGAAACAGTACCATGCTATTTCCCCATGTCCCCATTTCTCTCCTGGAGCTTTGTGTCTTGGCAGTGAGCACCCGAGACCCTGCTGCTTCAAGGCTGTGCTGAGCAAATTTTCCAAACCTGGTTCTCAGGACCATCCTCCCCCATCCCCTGCCCCTTAAAAGCATATTCTGAAATTCAGTAGACACTAGATAGAAAGAATGCGTTAAAAACTAGGTTACAGGTAACTGTTTACCTGCTGCATCCGTTTGTTTCTTGGTGGGTTACTAGTCTGATGACAATGTTTTAAATTGTGTATGCATGTAGGAGTTGGTTCCCTCACTACACCATGGCCCATGAATTATAGGTGTTTAGAAGTTTTGTGAATGAAAACCCCTCTTGACATTTCTGTGGGATTATAATACAAATACAATATCTCCATATTTGTGATGTAGAACAAACCAGAGTTTGGAGAGGGGATCTACTAATTTTTCTGAAATATAATATTTAGGTTAAAACTATTAGGAAAGCTTTGATTTAAATGCTGATGAAAAATTGTTATCCTTCCATTAAACCAATTATTGGCTTCGCTGTACAGCCCATAAAGACCCATTTTATAGTTATTCATGGAGATGGGTTCCTGAACATGTGAACTTCCAAACAACTTTACAGACAGGTTGGATTTATTCTTGGCTTTCATGAATCACATGGTCTTTCCCTGATGTCAGAATTCTGCACTAAATGTTGGAATCCCTTCATCCTTCATTGTAACCAGAAAAATTAGTGCCACAGGCACATTTTTAACTCTAGCCCTACTATTTAAGAGCCGATAAAGTGTTCAGTCTGACTCACAGCAGAACTGTCCTGTGACTGGTGTCTGGAGAAGGTATATAGCAGGGCAGCCCATAGAGATGCTTGTCTTTAACACTGAGCATTTTTCCTAAGGGTGCATAGAATACAGCAGTGCCAATGGGACTTACTCTGGGAGAGTCTTTATTGGGGCTGCATAGTTGGCTCCTGCACCAGGAACAGCTAGCTTACATGTTGTTCCTCACAGCCAGAATGTCTGGTGGCACTTATTCATGTCAGTTATTTGTGTCAAAAATCTAAAAGAATGGCCTGGACGTTTGGAAACACATGCTGACCTCCCTCGCTTTCTTCTTTGCAAATCTAGATGTCTGATTCCACCCTTCATGCATTCACATTCTCCTCTTCTATGCTGGGAGAAGAAGTCCAGCTCTATTTCATCATCCCCAAGTCCAAAGAGAGTCATTTTGTCTTCAGCAAGCAGGGCAGACATCTGGAAAGCATGCGGCTGCCCCTGGTTTCTGACAAGGTGGGCAGGGTGTTGAATGTGAGGGCTTTGATCCGTGGGTGGAGGTTCTCTGAGCTGCCAGCATCTAAGGGTTTATTTTCCCATTCTGTCTCATTTTTTCCTTTTCACAGAATCTAAATGCAGTCAAGAGCCCAATTTTCACACCTTCCAGTGGTCGCCATGAGCATGGACTCCTAAACCTTTTCCATGCTATGGAGGGCATCAGCCACCTTCATCTCCTGGTAGTCAAAGAATATGAGATGCCACTATACCGAAAATACTGGCCCAACCACATCATGCTGGTGCTTCCTGGCATGTTCAATAACGCAGGCGTGGGTAAGTGTGCCCTTGGGATGGGAGAAGGGCTGAGAAGACAAACTGAACTCCATTGTTTTCCAGAGGTTGCCTTTGGGAATTGCCCTGCCCTGTGACCAGAGGTCTTTTTTTTTGTTTGGTTTGGTTTGGTTTGGTTTGGTTTGGTTTGGTTTTTTTGGTTTGGTTTGGTTTGGTTTGGTTTGGTTTGGTTTGGTTTGGTTTGGTTTGGTGGTTTGGTTTGGTTTGGTTTGGTTTGGTTTGGTTTGTTTGTTTGGTTTGGGTTTTTCAAGACAGAGTTTCTCTGTGTAGTCCGGGCTGTCCTGGAACTCACTCTGTAGACCAGGCTGGCCTTGAACTCAGAAATTCATCTGCTTCTACCTCCCAAGTGCGACCAGAGGTCTTTTAACTCTGAGTTCTTCCCTCTCCCCTGTTCTGTAATTTTACATGCCCTAACATTTTTTGCTCAGTTTTTCAGAATGTTTAACTTCTGAAGACTAGTAAGGACTAACTCTCTGGAATACTGAACACCCTGAGGAGGATTAGGGAAGCCTTCTTAGTGTAGACATTCTAGGGCCATAATGTATCCATGAGAAGAGACATGTCCTTACCATGGGCAGTGATCATTTACAGGGTCCCTCCACTGTGTTCTGCTAGGCGCACAAGAGAAGTCTAGTCTTGTCAAGATATCTACCTGTGACACAGTGCAAGTGTCAGGCAGGCTCAACCCTGCTTTTTCACAGGAAAAAGAACATCAAGACATTTTCCCAGAGAGGAGCATCACCTGTTGAACGTGGGCACTAGGGTGTCTAGATCACATTTCCCATACACAGGAAACTATTAACTGAACCAGTGTTTCAGAGCCATACCCTTGGGCACCCTGTGCTGCAGTATTTAAGTTTTTCCCATTTGTTTCTGTCGGTGTCTGAGGTGGTCCTTAACTGTGATTTTAATTTGCAGTTCCTTAATGATTTGTGACTGTAATCTTCCTCTTACCTCAGTGCCGGGCACTGAAGTTCAGGCCTCTCAGATGCTTAAGTCATTTCCTGCCTCAGTCACCTACATAGTTAATACCACAGCACGTGCCACAAAGCATGCGTGCTGAGCGCTCCCATGTGTTTAGGCTGTGTCTTTAGAAAAATGTCTTCCAACATCCTCTGCTCATTTCTTCACCTGGATCACTCTGTTAATTTACAGAGGTCTTTTATATTTCAGTATTAACTCAGAAGATGTCATTTTATATCTTTACCCATTCCAATGTTAATAATGCCCTTGATGTACTAAGCTCTTAGTTTTGATGGAGTCCCATTTGTCTCTTTCCCTTGCTGAATGTTGTCCCCACACACAGACCACTGTCAGCGTCTCTGTCATTACTCTGTTTCCTTGTAAATGCTCTATCATGCTGGCTTTTGCTTTGGTCACTGCAGCATTTTAATTAATTTCTCATGCAATAAGGACACAACTTCATTTTTCATGTGGCTGTCAGATGCTCCAGACCTGTTACTGAGAAGAGATCTTCTCCACTGAAGGGCATTGGCACCCTTGTCATATATGTTTATTTCGGGACTCTATATATATCTGTCTTTATGTCACTAGCACACGACTTTAAGTTTCAAAAGGAAGAAATATAACACCTGCAACTTTAAAAAAAATGAACACGTATTTGCAAACTTGCATGGTCTATGATGATGTATGTCATACAGAATAATCAAGTCAAGAGTATATGCATCTCCTTTAGGAATCACTTTTATGTGTTGGGACTTTTGTATTCTTACAGTCATTTTGAAGTGTATCATGTGTTGTTTTAAACCAACTTAATCCATTATACTACAAGAAACTATAACTAACTCCTCCTGTTTGGTGCTCTTTTTTGTTTTTTGCTTTTTTTGTTTGTTTGTTTGTTTGGTTTGGTTTTGGTTTTTCGAGACAGGGTTTCTCTGTGTAGTCCTGGCTGTCTTGGAACTCACTCTGTAGACCAGGCTGGCCACAAACTCAGAAATCCACCTGCCTCTGCCTCCCAAGTGCTGGGATTAAAGCATGTGCCTCTACTACCTGGCTTCATTTTTTTTTAATTTGTTTTTATTTCATGTGCATTGGTATTTTACCTGCATTTATGTCCGTGTGAAGGTGGTGGATCCTCTGGAACTGGAGTTATAAACAAGCATGAGCTGCCGTGTGGGCACTAAGAACTAACCTGGTGCTCAGGAAGAACAACCAGTGCTCTTAACCACTGAGCCATCTCCAGCCGACTTTTTTTTACAGGCCATTTTTGTTGTTGTCCATTTCTTGCATTTGAAGTACGTGACGACATCCTTCGCCTGACATTCTTTGCCTCGGTCCTATAAAAAAAATCTAAATGCTGTTTACTATTTTTAAGATTAAATTATTAAAACTAATTACAATGAAATTTTAATTGGAAGTTTATAAAAATGATTTCCAACGTCACAATATTGTAGCCATTTTCAAGGGCCTGGAAGACTTTAGTCGTCCTTTAGGCTCACAATATGCCATCGCTATTACCAGATTCTTCAGAAGTTCTGAAGAAACACATTCAGATGGGCAGACTAATTGGCAGACTTAGGATTCCATTCTTATTATGGCCAAAAAATATCTTGTATCTCATATTGTCTTTATCTATGGGAATTTAGGTTGATCCCATTATTGAAGATGTAAACAGACATAAGACTACAAGTGTCTCTTCAGTAAAATGGTTCTCTCTCTCTCTTGGAAATACACCAACCAGTGGACTTGCTGGATCGAGTGGTACTTCCAGTTTCCGTTGCTTTAGGACTTGGCACATTTTCTGTAATAGCTGCTACGTCACATGTATGAGGTCCTTTCCCTCTGCACCCTTGTCAGCATGGGTCAGTCATCTTAAGGATACATTTTAGAGACAACCAGTCTGAGGTGAGATGCCATCACTCAAGCTTTGAGTTGCAATCCTTGATGGATTTGAGCATCTATGGATGTGGGCTATTTGGAATGGATTTGCTAGATAGACTGGCGATTCTCCTGTCTAAAACTCTCAAGTGCTAAGAGTAAAGTCAGGCAGTCTTTCCAAGCCAGTCCACGTTCTAGTTTAATTATTTGCTACTCAGATTTTTGAATTCCTTGTTGCATCAGTAGTTTGCAAGGATTTTGTCCCACTCTGTGTGCTGTCTCTTATTTTTGTAGGTTGTCTCAACTCTGCTGATTTGGCTTCAAAAGCTTATATCTTAGTTTAATATAACCCAGTTTATCTATTTTCACCCTTTGAGCTGCTACAAAATCATTGCCTACATCAATAAGACCTCCACTTTGGTTGCAATCTGAGGTGCCCTCCGGTTCCATTAAGAATAATTTTTTTCTGCTTCTATGAAAACATTTAAGAAAATGCATTACGTTGTTGATCTTTAGGAAGTATGGTTATCTACAAAACAGTGTTTCTCACTGTACTGTCTTTTGCCTTCTTGGCTAAGTGTATTCCTAAGTATTTTACTCTTTTTCATGCTATAATAAAACTAAAATCCTTAGACTGTTCCTTTTAAATTACTGAATTATCTCATCGGTTCTAAGTTTTCTGTGTATTTTCTCCATATGTGACATATGGTCAGGGAACATCACCTTACTATTTCTTTTCTTTTTTTAAAATTTATTTATTTATTTTATATATATGAGTACACCATTGTTCTCTTCAGACACACCAGAAGAAGGCATCAGATCCCATTACAGATGGCTGTGAGCCACCATGTGGTTGCCAGAAATTGAACTCAGGACCTCTGGAAGAGCAGTTGGTGCTCTTAACCACTAAGCCATCTCTCCAGCCCATCTTACTATTTTGTAATTCAGTTCACTTTACTTGCCTAATTGTTCTGGCTAGGACTTCTAGTACTATTAAGTGAACACAGGCATTATTTTCTTGTTCCTTATCATAGCTGGAAAGTCTTTGGTCTTTTACCACTGACTGCCATGTTTGCTGTCAATTTTTCCTATGTGATCTATATTATGTTGAAAATTCAAAGTATTCCACAGACTCTTGAGAGGTGGATGTTCCTAAATTCTAGTATTACCTTGATCTAATCCTGCTGTTTGGGGTTCTTCCATACATTAACTAATTACCCTTTTCATTATAATCTACATTTTGTTTCATTTTGCTTCATTAGGTTTCATTTTAAAATTTTAGCTAATTCATCTTATCATTAACATTCTTTATAGTACTTCCGTATGCTAGACACCATCCTGATCACACACAACTCAGTCATCACTTCTTAGTGGTAAGGAAACCCAAGCTCAATGGAATGAACGCATTCCCCAGGCAGCTTGGCTCTGGTCTTTTCTCTTGCTCTGTACCATACGCCGACTGTACTGCCCTATCTTTTGCAAAATGCAGATCTAGGATGGGTGCCCGTTTCTTGAAGCTTCATAGGTGTTGTTGCCACTCTCCATGGCTCTGGCTTACTGTGAGGCAGGTCATGAGTAGCTGCCTCTAAGAGCAAGCTCCTTGTCATGTTCTAAGGTACTAGTCAGCATTTCATCTGCCATCTGAGGTGTCCTCTGTCATATCAGAGAAGTAGAATTCTTGAAGTATATTCCTCAGAGCGCAAGTCATTCACCACCAGATTTGTTTCTGGCCTTCACTACTTAAACATGTGAATCTACAGTAATGGGTTCCAGGAATCTATATTTTAAAATGCACTTCCCAGGGACTTTTTTTGGAGATTTTTTAAAAATTATGTGTCTGGGCACAAGTGCAGGTGCCCATAGAAACTAAAAGCATCAGATTCTCCCTAGAGCTGTGTGACATGGGTGCTGGGAACCAAACTAGCATCGTCTGCATCTTCTCTCCAGCACACCCCACTCCTGTATGATCAGGATACCAGTGGAGGTGATGGGACTAGTCAGAGTGAAGGATGGAGAGCCGTGGTTGTACTGCCTTCCAGGTGCTGCTAGGTTCCTCATTAAGGAGCTGTCATATCACAACCTAGAACTGGAAAGGAATCGCCTGGAGGAGCTGGGAGTCAAACGGCAGTGTGTCTGGCCTTTCATTGTTGTGATGGATGACTCCTGTGTCCTGTGGAACATACACAGTGTTCAGGAGCAAACCAGGTAGTGGTACTTCCAAGAAGTTGTGGGGGGGGGGGGGGGGGGGGGGGATGTTTATGACACAATGATCTAGACAAGATATTTTAGCAGTAGTTACACTTGGAGAAAATTAAGAGATACATTTTTCCTGAGCAAAGTGGGTCGTGAGACTGCTCTCACTAGCTCACTGATTACTTACGAGATTTTATTTTAAAGAGAACATATAATTAAGTCCTGCACCATTTCCACATCCTGGCATTGCTCAGCTGCAAAATCTGCTCTGGGCCAAGTACAGTGGTAGATACACTTTCAGTCCCAGTGCTTAGGAAGACCAGTCTGGTTTACATAGCAAGTTCTAGGCCAGCCAGCACACATAGTTAGTCTATGCTCCCCAACAAAACTGTTCTGATACTGTGATTCATTTATACAGACCCTGACATGTAAATAAGACCCAGCTCTGCTTAACTACTGATGTGAAGAGAGGAAGTTATGTCACCTCTAAGCCTATCAGTGGTTTTCCTAGAGCAGGGGTGACTTTCTAGGACTCCTTACAGATGCTAGGTAGTGGTTAGTAAAAGAGAATGCTAAATAGTAGAAAGTATGTTAAATTGCTGCTAAAATTCAACATCATCTCTAACAAAACACTGATTTCCCATCATTTCTTCTATGGACTTGAAATCAGTGAAGTGTGCATAGAGTTCTTTATTATATGTAATTATCAGAACTGGATGTTTCTGTACCTTTAACTCCTGATCATACCTTTAGCAACTCAAGTTCATTATTCACTTTGAAACATGAACTAGATTACTTCTGGTTTTTTGCCATAAAGGCGGTAAGATCCATCACCAAAGGCCAGCTTCTCTGACTTAGTCATGACAGGCAGTATGACTGGACTTAATGTAAATTAAGTCTTATTATATTCTTTACAGGAACACACACACACACACACACACACACACACACACACACACACACAGATACAGTAGTATTAGTTCTTCATAAACTAACTTTACATTTTATAGCCAGCCTACAGAAGCAGGAATTTCCAGTAAGAATGTGTCCTTGAAGAGTGTCTTGCAGCATATTGAAGCTACACCAAAAATTATCCAGTACGCCATCCTGGGCATACGGAAATGGAGCAGCAAGCTGACTTCGCAGAGCCTAAAGGCCCCGTTCTCAAGATGTCATGTGCATGACTTCATTCTCCTCAATATAGACCTAACTCAGAATGTCCAGTATGACTTCAACAGGTAGGCCAGGCTCATGGATCAGGCCATCCTGGCACCTACCAGAGGGTGTTGCCCACTTCAACCTCTACATTGTTTTTATTTTGCCTTGGACAATAAGCCCCTTCCAGATAACTCAACACTGGAACTCCTTATGTGGTCCAGGTTGGTCTCACACTGCAGATGACCTAGAATGCCCTAGACCCTTGATACTGTTATGCAAAAATAGAAAACACGGGTAAGCCACCTGATTATTTATCAAGAATTCAAGTAGAAACAAAATCTGTTAAATCAATACTGGTCAATATATAGACCTGTGAAAGGCAGATCCCTTTAATTAATCATACCACATTCCCGAGAAACCTGAACTGGCCAAGGAATAGTATTAGAGACCATAAAGTCACTCTTACTATCCAACCTCAACCTATAGCTATTATTAGAATACCTACTGCTTCATCCAGTGTGTAATCAGAAGTTTAAAACCACAAGACCTCTGGCTTCCCTACTGGGACACACAGGATGTTTGATAGGTTACCTAAAACCCTGTGGCATAACAGACAAACTTCTTTCCTCCTTCCTTTAAAGCTTATAATGCTCAACTCAGTAGAGTGAGGGCCAACTCCCTAAGGACAAATCCATGGTTTGGGCCCTCCCCTCATGTCTGTCACTCTTTTCTCTGTTTAGTTATCATAGTTGAGATATGGTGGGCAGTCAAAGAAACTTACTGTGGTTATGATTTAGGTATTTCTGTGAAGATGTTGATTTTAACCTGCGAACAAACAGTAGTGGCCTCCTCATCTGCCGCTTTAATAACTTCAGTCTCATGAAGAAACACATTCAGGTTGGAGGCCAAAGGGACTTTATCATTAAACCAAAGCTCATGGTAAGTCTTGTAACGTTTGATGCTACTGTTGAAAAGAAACACAAGTGCTTTCTATAAATCGCTTTGTCACTACAGTCCTGGCATACAAGCTTGACTGGACAGGGAAGCAACCCTGCGGGGAGGGGTCCTCGTGTTTGCTGTGCAGCGTCATTTCTGTCAGCAAGGGCTCGGCCAGAACAAAAACTTCACTTCTGACAATTCAACAAAATTGTTCCAGAGTTAAGCCTTAAAGATTACATCAAAGTTTGCTTACTTACTTTTTTATTGGGTTTTGTTTTATTTTGAGACAGGTCTCTACATAGCTGTCCTGAAACTTACTGTGTAGTCCAGGCTGGCTCCAACTCAGAGACCTGTCTGTCTCTGCCTCCCAAGCACTGGGACTAAAGGTGTGCACCCAACTGCAAAGATTGGCTTTCAAGATAGAAGTCTTTATATTGTGAGAACTCCTATGTAACACAGGAGAAAAATACAAATAAAACTGCTTCTCTGGTCCATAGCTTGTCTTTTAAAGAAAATACTACATCTCAAAGCATGAAACTGAGTATTGTGTACACCCTTCCCAGGGAGTCTTACTGCTAGCTGATCACTGCAGCTTGTCAACTAAGCTCAAGCTGAGAAACACCCAAACACTGTATTCATTAAATACAGAAATATTCCAGAAATTCTTGCTGTAACTTAAAAAATATTATACTACTCCTAAAGTGGGAGAATGAAGAAATAAGACATTTGAATCCATCAGTCAACTGCTATTAATACAACAATCCCTCTTTAGTTGCTAGTTTTTGTAAGATACATTTTTTTGTATGTATGAATCTACCTTATATGTGTATGTATGTGCACATGCCTGGTGCCTTTGGAGGCCAGAAGAGGGTGCTGAATCCCCTAGATCTGGAGTTATGATGGTTATGAGCTACCATGTGGTTGCAGGAAGCCTTGATCCTCTGCAAGAACAGCTAATGCTCTTGACCACTGAGCCCACTCTCCAGGCCACAGCAGCCCTCCCTTATCTGGAGCTTACCACTGTCAACCATGGCCTGAGAATACTGTGCTTTGAGTCAAGAGACCACATATTTTGTGCCTAATTTAGAAATTATAGTGTTTGTGTGTATAACCATTCATGTAAGGTTCGGTGCTGTATAATTTCAGGTATTCTTTGGGAGTAATGTATCTGAAAGTTATTAGGATGCAATCCATTATGATCTTAAGATATTTCATTCACTGACAAGCACACTTGCCATGATCATCTGATTTCAGGTTTCAGAGAACTTAGCTCCCATCCTGCCCCTGCAGTACGTATGTGCTCCTGACAGTGAACACACATTCCTGGCAGCCCCTGCACAGTTCCTCCTGGAGAAGTTCCTTCAGCATGCCTCATATAAACTCTTCCCTAAAGCCGTCCATAACTTCAAGAGTCCTGTGCTGGCCATTGACTGCTACCTAAACATTGGACAGGAGGTAAAGGCGGGACTGTCTAGCCCTGGGTGCCATATCCATCTCTTCCCCTTTTTAGTCCCACTGAAAACTTAAGATGGTTCTAAGAGAGCCAATACAATATGATTCAAAGGGTCCCACAGGAACAGAACTAGCCAGTGGCATGGTTACCCCTGGTGTCAACGGCTCTGAAGAGCCTGCCTCAATGACTTGGAAAGAAGCAGCTGCTTGCTCTACTTGCTGTGATTATGTACATTCAGATCCAGTTCTTGACAGGCACAGTCTCTCAGCATATGTAAGAGCTCTGAACTACTGAACAAGTTCAAGCTCTGAGACCTTCAGAGTCTCCATGCTTCCTTCACGCCCCTCCCTGGTTTTAGTCTAGTATTTTAACTGCCACTTGCACCTCTAGCTTTCTGCAACTAAGTTTTTCCTTGGGATTATCTGGAGAGTATATTTTATTATCTTCAATAATAATAGTAAATCTTTAAAAACAATAAAAAATCTACATAAGTTTACAATATGAAATGGTTCCGTGGATACAGGTGCTTGCTGTCAATCCTAACAAATAAGCTCACTTCCTGGAACCCAGATAGTGAAGAGAATGGATCCCACAAGTTGTCCTCAGACTTTCACATGTGCATTATGGCATATACATGGTCAAAATTAAGAAAAACAAAACAAAATACAAGACATTTTCCTGTGCTTGATTTTTAGGCCATTTTCTTGGTACATACTGACCAACACACCTTTGTCCACACAAATTCTTTTAAGTCCTAGTGCATTCAATTTGGGAAACTAAATTTAATTTAATGTTAATAATTCATGCTTTGGGTTAAGCCATTAATTTTAAAATAGGAACATTAAACCCATATGATGGATAAGCATGAAGGCACATATCTGTAATCCCAGCATTCCAGAAGCTAGCCAGAGCTAAAGAGAATTCTGCCTTAAAACACAAGAACCAACCATGTGTCCATATAATCTCAATACCAACAGCAGCTAACATTTGCTAAATACTGCATATTAATAATTCAAAACTACTTCAATCCATCAGGTTTTTTCTTTAACCTACATAGATAAGGAACTGTTCAGTGCCATATAACTACTAACTGAAGAAACCAGTGTTTGAATTCAAGCCATATTTAAGTGACTCCATTCTCTGTATGATTCTGCTTTCTGTAATTTTTGTGGTTGTCTTCTAGACATGGAAGCCTAAAAATTAACTCACGCTACTTTCAGCTTCTTTCAGAGTGAAACATTCTCTCTTTCCTAAGCATGCTTTCTCTTATCTGTATGTGCACCGTGTACATGCCTGGTACCTATGTGTGTGTACCATGTACATGCCTGGTACCCATGGAGGCCAGAAAAGGATGCCAGATCCCTTGGGACTAAAGGCACAGGTGATTGTGAGCAGCCATGTGGATACTGGGAAACAAATCTGAGCCTTCTGAAAAAAACAGCCAGTGCTCTAAACCACTAAGCCAACTCTCTAGCTCCAAAATGTAGGACTTTAAACACACACACCTTTTCTTAATATTTGCTGAACAATGATTTACTATAGTAAATTAATGAGATACTTAAAAATATGGAAAATCACTTGGCAGTGGTGGCCCATGCCTTTAATTCCAACACTTGAGAGTCAGAGGCAGGAAGATCTCTGTGAATTCAAGGCCAGCCTGGTCTACACAGTGAGCACCAAGAACAAGTTCTAGGACAGTCAGGGCTATAAATAAAAACAAAACAAAAAAAAACCCTTCTATCTTGAAAGAAATTGAGAGAGAGAGAGAGAGAGAGAGAGAGAGAGAGAGAGAGAGATTGAGATTTGAATACTAAATAGTAAATACAAAACTTGAATAACCAACTCATTCATTGGTGAGAAAGATTTGGCTCCTTCACTTTGCATCCCAAACTAAAGAGGAAGGCACAGCATTCCTTACCAAAAGAATAGCCCTTTTATTTGCTTTTGAAATGTCTCTGTTTTTTCTGTTTACAGGTAGCTATATGCTATGTTAGTTCCAGACCCCACTCCAACAATGTCAATTGTGAAGGGGTGTTTTTCAGTGGACTCCTCTTGTACCTCTGTGACTCTTTTGTAGGTGCTGATCTTCTCAAGAAATTTAAATTTCTAAAAGGTAAGTCAATGAAGTATCTTGAATGTAAATGCTATTCTCTCTCTCTCTCTCTCTCTCTCTCTCTCTCTCTCACTCTCTCTCATACACACACACACACACACACACACACACACACACACAGACACACACAGACACACACACTAATAAAGAGTTGAATGCCACATAAGCAGGCAAAGTTTGGGCCAGTAATTTAGATACGTTGATTCTAATCTACTAATGTTATTGGGGAAGACCATGCTCTGTTATCTTAAGATTAAATAAAGTGCAGGCGAATAAGATCTATGACTTTAAAAGCCAATTTTTATGTGTGGGTATGTGTCCAAGTGCCTGCAGAGGCCAGAGGGTGTCAGACACCTTGGAACTTAAGGTTGTAAGACATCTGATGTAGATGCTGGGAATTGAACTTGGGTCCTCTGCAAGAGGTAGAAAGGCTCTTAACTACTGAGCCATCTTCTATGACTTCTTAAACAGGCTTTTACTGTTATTTATTCTAGAAACTCATGCTTCTGATACCTAGTTAAGACAGAAACTAGGTTGATTCTACGTATGCATGTTTATAAGTAGTATATACAATCTAAAAATCATTTGATTGGATTACATAATTAATTGTACCTCCTAGATACTCTATGAGTCTGGCACAGAAATTAAAGTGTCTTAAAAGGTATGCATCATAAAAAGGTACAACTTACCTAAGAATAATCTACAAATCCAGCATCATAAATAATCCTGACAAGATGAACGTAAGCCAGCAATAAAAGTGACACTCTAAACACTGTATGTACAATGAAAACGGGGTTTTCATTGTGTGTATGTAGCAGAGTGGTTCTCAAATAAAAGGGAATGTGCCTCAAGAAACTTTTGGTTGTCACTGTATATGTATGGGGAGGTGGGTATTCAGCAAACGGTGGGCAGGAAGCTAGGGATATACTATTCCACAGAGCACAGAAGAGCAGCCAACACACAACACAGTGCTAAGGCTGAGAGACTCTGTTCTAGAAAAAGACAAAAGAAACACTGGTTCCATCAGTCACTACAGGAGGGGAGGCTGAAGCTGAAACCTCCCTCTGTAATCGCTTCATGCTCCTTGAAACTTTTGCAAAATTACTGGAGATGAAGTATCTAGAGGCTAGAGAAATATTTCAGGGTTAAGAGTACTGACTGCTCTTCCAGAGGTCCTGAGTTCAACTCCCAACAACCACATAGCAGTTAGCAACCATCTATAAAGGGATCTGATGCCCTCTACTAACATGCAGGCACACATGCAGACAGAGCACTTATATAATAAATAAATAAATGCTTTCTCTACCTGTATGTTGGTTTCCAAAGGTAGTAATGTTCTTACCAATGCAATCAACTTCCTCCCTGAAGGTGCTACCCTGTGCGTCATCTGCCAAGACAGAAGCTCCTTACGTCAAACAATTGTTCGCTTAGAGTTAGAGGACGAGTGGCAGTTCCGCCTCCGGGATGAGTTTCAAACTGCTAATAGCAGTGATGACAAGCCTCTCTACTTTCTTACTGGACGCCATGTTTGAGTTTTTGAAGAGACCAAAACCAACAAACAGACCCCTAAGGGGGTGGGACAATTATTGGGGATTTTTTTTTCCTTTAAAGTACAATCACTGTGGAGCAAAGTGCAACATATTTATCTCTTCTCCAAAGAACTCCCCAAATGTGACCAAGGTCTTTGGGGGTACTGTCCCTTCAGTTCTGCTGACAGGACCCTGGCTCGGGTCAATGCTACAGTGGGCAGTTATGCAGCTACTTGGGTGTGCTCTGCCTGTGGGAGCCCAAGGATATATTCTGGAGAACAAATGTGGAGTTCGCATTTTTTTTTTTACCATACTATTTTGGGGACAGGAGACTGACTGTCAGCATTAGCCAGCCTGAATGTGTTACATGAGACCCACACCACTGGTGTGGAATGAATTGAAGATTAACACTTGAGGTCTGAACCCTCAGTTTCTCTTCAGATCTGTACTTTGGTACAGAATTACTCAGGGGTCTGAAATGATAGAATGTAGAAGATATTTGTATTTAAAAAGAAGTAGCTTGTCTTTCTCTGTGCAGTGTTAGTTTAAGATTTATAATCTTATATGTATTGAAACCTTTGGCAAAATTTCCACAGGAGTTAAAAGTTTACTATTTAAACTGAACAAAAATCAGTAAATGCAGAGCAGGCACTGTGTGCATCTATGAAGGTTCTCTGAGCTTAACTCCTTTGCTTTTCCAACTTCCAGTCTTTAAGCACACCATGTCTATGAAAATGTAGACAGTGATGCATTCGTCAGTTATGCCGTACCACTGTGTTGGATCAAAGTAAGCAGCTGGCACCTGGAAACCCACATGGCATGCTGGGATTCTATTGTGGAGTCTAACTAGCTGGTTTCATTGGCTCAGGCTTAGCATCCGTTAAACAACTCACTGAGTGACAGCTGCGGTGCACTGACACATAGAAATGAGTGGAACCACAGACCAAGTTTTCCTTATAATTTTATCAGTGACATTTTCCCTGAGTAAAGAAGACTCCATGAAGTGTCTTTTGGACTCATTAAGTTAGCAGGTAGTGTATGACTAATATCAACAGTTGGAGGCATAAGTTTCTATGTATTTCTAACCAAATATTTTAATCAGGAACATTTTGAGAAAATATTCTACAATAATCAATCTACTGGAAGTTTACAATGAAACTGATCTATTTGTGGTCTCTTCAGATTTTTCTCAGCCCATGTGTATGATTTTATCTCCAGTTAAAACAGTCACTTTTAATTGAATCTGTCTTAGGACCTGAGACTACTGAGAGCCCTAATGAGCCTGCGTTACTGCACGAGTTAAATACGGACCTGGTTATCCAGGGATAACAAGGACTAACGAGCTAGTCAGAAGATGGAATGTCTTAGATGGAAACGGTCTGCAGATCTCTTGGTTTTAATATAGCTACTTATGTTACTTGATGTTTTAAATGTATTTTAAATGGATAATTCCTTTTAATCCCACTTTTAATTGTCCTTCAGAGGACCTTGCCTTATTATATGCTTACTCCTTAGCTTTAGTACAGCAGAATTTCAGCAAACAGGTACGTTCTAGGGAAGTCTGAGTTAGATATGAATGTATCTAACTTGTTCCTGCTTTGCTGAAAGGATCCAATGCAGGTAATATCAAGAAAGCCACTGTTTGTGCAATATTCCAGTAAGACTATGTAAGGTGAATAAAATACTTGAAATAATTTCACAACCATTTTATGAGGGGCAGAGGCCTCTTAGAAGTTCTTACTGGCTTATTCTTTTTGGACTAAGTTACTTTAATACAAGTCCTCCATGTTAGGGCTACAATCTACAAGTGATCATGAACTGTAAATACTACTCAACTCTGTTCAAGAGAAATACTAGAAGAAAACCAAAAGGCCATCACTCCAATAGTTGAAAAAGCTCAATTCACCTGCCTCTTTGTCTCCAAAGCCTAACTTCATTAAGGTTTGGATCTTTTAAAATTACCTAAATCAGTATAATGTTCTAGAGAATGCTAGGTTCTCTTCAAGAATGAAATTGCACAAGGCCAGGCCACCGGGATTTGTTAATCCGTGTCTTGGTGTATTTCGTTTTACCTTTTTCCATCCCTGAGGACACTGAAGTAGGGCAGATGGACACTAAGACACTGAGGTAGGGCAAACCTGGTAACTTACCTGCAGACCTGCTGAACCTTGGTGTGCCGATCCTTCACAGAGGTTAATACTGAGTGTAAACTAAAACTTAGAAATGCTGTAGTCACGTCTTGGCTGTAATTCATACATCTGCTTCTTGTGATTGTTAGAAAGGGGGCATCTGTGTTACTGTTACTGTAAAACTTTAACCAAAACTTGGTGAATTTCACTCACTAGTCAGTCTACCTCACATTTTGCTTATGACTCTGAGTTGTCTTAAGTTGTGTCTACAGTATGCTCTTGTCCCTTCATTTGGTGAATGTATTAAAATTCCTTCCCACTCCTCAGCTACGAAAAAAGTTTGTTTTCTTTAAATCAATTTTTCCAAATGTTAAAAGGTGAAATGAGTTCCATAACTAACAATGTCCAAGGAAAGGCTGGAAGTTCTGTTATCATGCCTACTATGACTCTAAAATTCTACTATTTTGGCACAACAATCCAAAAAAAAAAAAAAAATGACTAAGTAAATAGCTGACTATAAATAAGCTGAATATAGCTTGCTTACAGCAACTGTATCTACCACAACTCTACTAGAAAAACTGTAGACTGCTACACAATTACAGGTAACAGACCTATGTAGAAAGCAACTGCATTTACTTTGGTGAATTCTCAATTAGGAGTTTTATTATTAATCTTAGTCTTTTTCTAAATTCCATCTACTCTTACCTACTCTTAGAAAAAAGCTCTAATATGTAAAGAACATTTATAATAACAGAATTTGAGACAAAACCACTCATCTAGGCCAAAGGCCATCAGAGCAGCAATAAATATTTTCAAGTGTAGTGACAGGCAGAGGGAAGCAGGCTTCTATATCTGCCAAAGTAACCGCCCTGGAAAGTCTAACAACATGCCAACTGCTGAGTTTCTGAGGCTGTTTCCTTGGAAGCTATGAGAAAAATGTACTACTATAGTAATTGACTCAGCAACCTTAACTCTCAGTAAATTGAAGCTGATTCCATGTAACTGGGCAGCCAGGCCAGGGAAACAAGAACCAATACATTTCACAGTAGGTCTGAATTTATGTTCAAGCTCTTGGTAAATGTACTGAGTTCATGACAGATTATTAAGTGTGATCTTCAAGTCTTGCTTGAGAAGTCATCCACACTGGTAAGGGCATAATCCATCAAAATACATGGTTCCTATAATAATGCTTGATCATTTCAGAAAGGACAGACAACTATCTGAGGGCCAATAACAACAATGCATATATATAAGCAGCAATCATACAAATTTCCTCTGAAGTCTGACTATGGCCACTGCCTCTAACAGTTTACAGATGCTGCTCTTTTTCTAGAACCATGGAGACTCCCTTCTCAACTGTGTTCTGAGAGTGGTGATCCCTCTTTGGTTTCTGAGGTTGTTTCCTTGGTTTTCATCACTCTTCTAGGATTCTCTTTTCTTGCTTATGCCATTGCAAGTACTCTCAGATACTGGTGTTTCTCACAGGTCTCTAGGGTTCCTTTTACTACCCAGGATGATCTCATCTCAACCATCAAGTAAGTCTAAACCTCTCTTAAACTCTAGCTCCACACATACAACTGGGAAGGGGTTAATTCCACTTCAAAGTCTGTAACCACCTTAAACCTTGACCAAAACTGAACCTGCCTTTCCCCATCAAATCCTCCCAATCCATACCCTAATTTTCACTCTTAGCTTCCAACTTGTCTGCTGAAAGGCAAACGGAAACTCCCGCTTACCCCAACACTTCACTTTGCCACGATGCACTTCTGTAGTTAGAAACACCCATCTCTTCACCTCCATCCCTATATTAAGAATTTAGAGTTCAGTGTCTCAACAATTTTTACAGGCTGTCCGTATAGTCCTTTTAAACTCCACAGTCTCTTTACAGGCTGTTCGTATAGTCCTTTTAAACTCCACAGTCTCTTCTTTTAAACACTATTTTGGGCTGGAGAGGTGGCTCAGTGGTTAAGAGCACTGGCTACTCTTCCAGAGGACCCAGGTTCAATCCTCAGCATTCACATGGCAGCTCACAACTGTCTGTAACTATACTCCCAGGGGATCTGGTACCCTCGGCGACATACATGCAGGGAAAACATTAATGCACATAAAAAAATAAGTAAATCTTAAAAAAAAAAAAAAAGAAAGAAAGAAAGAAAGAAAGAAAGAAACAAACAAACAAACAAACAAACAAACAAACCTTGTCTTATTGGGTTTTCACAGTGCAACCCTAAACACAGGGTCTGACACACTCAAATGGTACTATTCTTAGAGAAACACCTAGACTGTCAAATTTGAGGGGTTGAGTTATTACTATTGTTGTTGTTACTACTAATGTGAAAAATATCTGTGATTTTTCTTCTCAGTAATAACAACACTTAAAGCCACCAATCGGTACAAAAGGTACTGCTTTGCCTTTAGGTCTTCGGCAAGCAAGGCCTGCTAATCCAAGTAGTGTTAGAGTTCACATGGAAATGGGACCTGTGTTAGTGAAGGTAACAGGACCAGACAAATAACACTATCCAAAAGTTGCACCATGCTTACATCAAGGTACTTATCAGGCAAACAAGGAGAGAGGGAAGAGGACTAGAAGAGTCTACCTGTGGAGGCTTACATATATGTAAATTTAAAAGAAAGAAAGATAGAAAACACAGAATAATAGCTGCACATGCCTTTAATGCCAGCATTCGGGAGGCAGAAGCAACCAGATCTCTTGCATTCATGGCCAGCCAGGGCTACAGTAAAACCCTGTTTCAAAACCAGAAAGATAATGATATAAGTGAGATGATGAGGAGATGACTGAGATGAGGAGGAGGATTAGATGAAGAGGAAGAGGATGAGGAGGAGGATGAGTGGGGCTGGAAGGAGGAAGCACCTTTTGCTTTTGCACAAGTCCAGAGTTCAGTTTCCTGCCCCTACGGGGGTGCAGCTCACAACCATCTTGTAAATCTACATCCAAAAAATCCAATGCCAGGGCACCAGGCAGGCATGTGGTACACATACATACATGGAGGTACTCACACATTCAATAAAATCAAATGTAAAATCTTTAGAAAAAGAAAAGCTGAATCACTGCCTTTAAGACAGAATGAAAATAATTATACCCCCACCATTCTACTCATGTAAAGAGTACAGTTTGACAACACTCCATAAATAATAAAAGAGCAAACCTACAGGGGGATAAAATGTACACCCGACTATTAATCGTAATGTGAGTCCCTAAATCTTAATAGGTTTTCAGTGGCGATATGATCGTAACAGCCCATAAAGATGATCTAACTGAAACCACAGTGGTGCTTCACTCTTGTGCTGTGGTTCTTTCTTTTAAAGTTAATTAATATTACAATATTCACAAAGAATTTGCAAGCTAGTGAGAACTACCTTTAAGAAGCCTGTGTTTTAATCGTATTTCAGTCTCAAACCTAAGAAACTCCCTGGAAGGGTACAAACATTCAACACAACATCAGGTACATTTATCACTTAGAAAAAGCTATCAAGAATTTTATTATTTTATTCTACATTATATACAGGTCATAAAAGGCCACAGCAGTTTTTCAACATATAACCCTTTAAAAGTAGAGGGCACTATGAAGGACAGACAAGTATCAAAATGAAGTCCAATAATGAGGGCGTATACTCAGTGCAGAATTTCTGAGGAATAACAATGCAGATACCAAGCCATCCACATTTAGTTTACAACCTTTCTAGTTCTTTGTGACTCTAGTCATCTATGGCTCCACATGAGAGAGAGCTTCCCTGCCACTATCAGTGCCAGAAACATAGCAATGGAAATACTTGCTGTTATTCAAGTTCTTTCACTTGGAGCTCTCCTTTTCTATGGGGTCTCCTTAGAGTATACTTCAGTAACTTCAAATTCTAAGTGTGTAATACTGTACTCTCTTTGAAAAGTAACTCAAAAGCATTGGTTTTCACTTTGAAAATACAATCTTTAAACCTATAACTGGTATCGGCAGAACAATATAAAAAAATACAGTACCAAGCTACACTGGTATATCTCCATATTAAGAACTTCAAAATATACTTATCACTGAGACCATAGTCCTTGCATTAATTTTCAGTCCACTATGAACAATTATCTGCTGCATGTAAACATGTCTAAATAACTATAGATAAAATACAATCATAAATTTCTGTAAAAGATAATAAAATATCTTCTTTAAAAAAACAAAACAATAATAAGCTATTACTGCAATGTTTCCAATTTTATGAAAATGGAACAACCATACGGTTGTTGCCAGTCCTGAGTTCATTTGTAAAAAAATGGCCCTAGTTCCTGGATAAAGTCAGCAACCAATTCGTTCTCTTCAAAAGATGTCTTCTGGCACAGTAAGCAAGATCTGTATTAGGTGGTATTCTGTCCGTTGATAAAATTATAGACCAGAAACTGACCAGTGCCACAGTACTGTGTTGCAAACAGCTTCCCGTCAGGAGTGGGATCTGAGAACGCAATTTCTTCTTTACTCAAATATGAGCCATAAATAAAGTTACTCCTATTAAAACAAAAAAAGGAGGGGTGGGAGAAAATAGGTAAGATTGAAAAATTAATCTTTGTTCACTGAAACTGAACAATCCATCAAATTCATTTAGACAAGGGAGACACGGTGCTATGTTATTCTAAAAAACAAAATACCTGTTCATCTAAAATATTACAGTTTGAAGTAGTAAGATTTTTATAAAAGCAACAATTATAAAGCGTTTTCCCAACATCTTGTCATAAAGTACTCAACAAGTAAGAGATGAAGAACTCCTCACTCAATCGGGTGTGGTGTTAAAGACCACACTGCTTCTGTCTCTCAGAGGCCAGGAAAAGGTAAGTCTGTCCTCAATAGCAGCAGTGATAATTCATCAACAGGAAAAGAAGTAAGTGACCTGACTGAACAGAAGACAGAGAACTTGTTCTCTGGCAGAAGATGTGATCTAGCATAAAGGAAATACTGAGGTTTTACCAAAAGGCCTATTAAGATTTAGTAAATTATTTCAAAAGTTACAATCCAGATTGATATTTAGAATGAACTGTATTAGCTATCTATGTATTAGCTTTATTCCTGAAATTAGCAATCCAAACTCCAAGAAAACAACAACCCTATAACACCAAGTTGAGCACAATGCTTAGAATAATTACCAAAAGAGTTGTAAGCTAAAAACTATAAAATATTGTCTAAATAAAAACCTAATAAGGATAATCCATGTTTAAAAATCAGAAGACTCAGTATAGTTAAGATGTTATTGCTGTACACACTGACTCATAGCTGTCTTCCTTGGAGGAACTGACAAGCTGATCTTATAATTCACAAAGAAAGGATACTAAAAAATTGAAACGTTTTTTTAAAGAAAAAAAACCAAAGGACTATTTCCAAATATGTCACATAAAACTACAATCTTCCAGATGTGTAATACTGACATAAACACAGATACATAGAACAATGAAACAAACCACAAGTCCAGATGTAAACCTCTGAAAATATACCCTGGCCAACAACTATTTAGAGGCTGCATACAGCTCCTGTAAGGAATGATGAAACAGTAGGGCATCCATCCACATGGCAAAAGCTTATCTGTGGCTATCACTCATACCAGCATAAAAGCAGCAGAGCCAAAGCCTCAGTGTAAAGACTGAACTATGAACTCCTAGAAAAACAGACACACGTCTTTGGGGCCATGTATTAGACAATGGCTTTTAAAATATGACAAAACAAATAGAAGAACATGAAGATCTCATCAAAGTAAGAAGTGTGTGTGACCAAAGGGCACACCCAGGCATGGTGTTACCATCCTAGCATCTGCAAAGCAAGGCAAAGGATCAAAAGTTTTAAGACCATAGCTGAGGTCAAAGGCGGTTAATCCCGGCACATGAAAGGCAGAGAGCTCTGAGTTCAAGGTCAACCTGATCTTCACAGCAAGTTCCAGGACAAAAAGGGACACTTAGTTTAAAAAAAAAAAAAAAAAAAAAAAGCCCCAAGGCCTGCCTGGACTTTATTGTGGTCCTTTATACATTATCAAGAAAATAAAAAGACAAAATGGTGGAAAATATCTATAAACCATATATATGAAAAGAGACTTGTTTCCACAATAAATAAATGATTGCAACAAAGAAATGTAAACAAGCCTATTTAAAAGCTGACACAAGTTTGAATAGGTTCTTTTATGTGTGTCTGACAGAAAAAGAGACAGAGACTTGAGAACACGCATGTGTGCACACGTGCACACATCTGCGTGTGTGTGTGTGTGTGTGTGTGTGTGTGTGTGTGTGTGTGTGTACGTGTACACTCTTAACCTTTGAACCCTCACTCCAGTCCCAGCCCTCATTTACTGTTGTTGTGACAGGGTCTCACACTGTATAGCTATGGTTGGACTGAAACTTACTATGTAGAACAGGTTAGCCTTAAACTAACAGGAGATTCAGCTGCCTCTGCTTCCCAAATGCTGGTAATAAAGGTATTGGCACATACCATGCTCAGTTTCCCATCTTAGTTTTGAGATATAGTCTCACTAAACCTGGAGTCTGCTGTTTTGCCTAAAATGGCTAGCCAAGAGCTCCTGGGATCAGTATGTCACTGGCCCCCAGCACTGGAATTATAAGTACATGCCACCACATCCTGCTTTTACACAGGTGCTGAAAATTTGAACTTAGTTCCTCATGCTTATACAAAAAGAACTTTATCTACTGAGGCATCCACTGCCTCTCAACAGGTTTTTGTTCTAAAAAGGAAGTGAAGGACTTGGAACCCTCAGATATTGCTGATACAATTATAAAAATGGTGCAAGCACTGTAAAATAAAGAGTTTGGCAGGCCCTCAAAACATGGAACTCAT
The DNA here is from genome assembly GCA_030674055.1 of Rhabdomys pumilio. Taxonomy (NCBI): domain Eukaryota; kingdom Metazoa; phylum Chordata; class Mammalia; order Rodentia; family Muridae; genus Rhabdomys; species Rhabdomys pumilio. Next base: position 72,843,325 of record JANHMN010000013.1, on the reverse strand, counting down.
TAGTTCTACAAGGTCCTCAAAACTGTACACCTAAGTGTACAAAACTGTACACCTCTCAAAATAATATACATTCATACAAACACTTGTGTATGTCATAGCAATATTATTCTTGATGGCCAATAACCAAAACCACAGCAAATGCACAGCTGATGAAAGAACAAATAATTATACTCTACTGTTTGACAATCATGAAAAAAAAAAAAAAAAAGCAATTCCTAAAAAAAGTTTTTAAAATAGGGTTGGTAATGTACAAGGACAAGGACCTGAGTTGAATTACCAGAACCCACACCATAAGCCAGGTGTGGTGGTTCATGCTCTGATTCTAGCACTACATGGTGGAGACAGGCAGATCCCTGACATACACTGGCTATTCGGCCTTGCCTTCTTGGTGAGTTCTAGGTTAGTGAGAGATTCTGTGTCAAAAAACAAAGATGGATAGCACCTGAGATTGTCCTCTGGTCTCCACAGATATGTGCATGCCAAAACATACATGTATACATGTACATACAAACACACAAAAACCAGCAGACTGGTAAATGCTACCACAGTGACAAAGCTTGAAAGTATTATGTTATATAAAATGTTCAGAATAGAATACATTCATACAGAGATTAGACTGGCAGCTACCAGAATCTAGAGATGTGAGAAAACGAATCACTTCATAAGTTGGTTTTTGGGATGGAGAGGGTAGGGAGTAGAAATGCTCCAAAATAAGATGACATGATAGCTTATCTGAATATACTGAATATAGCTTATCTGAATATACTAAATTTCTCTGAACGGCATATAGGTGATTTAAGGTTTAACTCTCAAGTTCGCTGGTGACACCTTCAGAGTGTGATACACTAGAAATGGAAGAAGACTATTCAGTGAAAAGGCAGAGGGTTTTTAACAGGGATCTTATTCACGATCACTGGAATAATTATAATATTGCTGTTTCAATTTCTTTCTGAACAAGTACAACTTATACAGTTTGCTGCAAGATTTAAAAAATGAACAATACTCTCACTCCCTTAGGACTGTTTTTACTTAATTAGCTAGTTTCAGGCTTTGTAAAGACCAGCTCTGAGCTGTTATCCATTAAAATATACATAGTACATAGTCCTTGAATCCTTAGTCTTTCACCTGTAACAATAATGGATTATTTCAAACATGTTCCCATAGGAAACAGCTGATGTTCTATAAACAAACAATAAACTGACCTAAAACAATTTTTAAGCACTACAGATTGAACCTGAGGCCTGACACTTGGTGGAAAACTGCTCTACCATCTAGCTACCTGCTCTGCCCCCAAAATCTCTTATGGATGATTAATTTTAACCTTCTCCACTTTATCTTTTATCTAAGGGACTTTATTGGAAGAAAAAAAAGTGGTTCCAAATAATAACAGAAAGATGACATGGAAAAGAATATAAAAATACTTTAAAAAACGTTTTAAAATGTATTATTTGTGTGTGTGCGTGTGTGTGTGTGTGTGTGATAGAGAGAGAGAGAGAGTGAGAGAGAAAGAGTGAGAGAAAATGTATATATATATATATATATATATATATATATATATATATATATATATATATGGAGGTTATACAACTCTGTGTGAGTTGATTGCCTCCTTCTACCTTTATGTGGGAATTAAACTCGGGTCACCAGGTTTTTTTAGTCAGTACTTTTACCTGCAGAGCCATATCACTGGCCCAAAAATAATATTCTTATGACGATTTTCTCTGAAAGCTCATTTCCCAAACACTATCCACATTTCTCTGGTTCTGTTTAAAAATCTCCAATAGTGAACATAGGTTGAAATGTGTCTGTTATATTGGACTAATTTTACAGTTAAACAAAAAGGATGTACAGACCTGGTACACTTAATACAAAATTTACAATTAATACAAATAAAAGTTACACAGTTACAATTAAGTACCAATTTTTATACTGAAATGCTAAACTACTACAATGACTTGAGGAGTCCGTAAGCTACCTGAGGCATTCAATCATGCGAGAAGCTATCTTCTTCCGCCGCATCATGCTGAACACCCATATCCGACTGATCCCACATATTGCAGGCTCTGGCAACGTGGAGCAGCACCAGGCTTTTTGCCTTTCAAATCCGACTTTTTCTTCTTCTGACTTGATGACTGGAAGTTTCTCTTCTATAACTCGATAGCCCTATAAACGTCAAAAATGTGAAGAGATAAAGGTAGCAGTTGTCTAATGTAAATCTTGCTGATGCAAGGTCATAAAGGCAGCTCACAACCATCTGTGACTTCAGTTTCAAAGGATTTATGCCCTCTTTTGGCTTAGAGGAACACCAGGCATGCACATGACATACAGACATACATGAGGGAAAACATAATTTTGAAAAGATTGTGATAAAGTATATATTTGTGTAGACAGTTATGAATGTGGTAAAGATGCGACACTAATTATGAACCAAGTACAACTGAATACATGAGCAAGAACTTGACTGAAATAAGACAGATTTCAGGTCTGGCTCAAGTGAAACTGATTAAAGGGTCCAGAAACTTCTGTTCTCTGAGGTTGGTCTTTAGTGCTATGTAAAACTCACTATGTGACCACATCACTGATTGCAATTTGTTTTTTATATAATTTGCCTCCTTAACACAAACCAACTGCTCACTTAAAGCTTAACTAAACAATGGACCTACTGAAGGATGACAAAGTTTCTACAGAGACACAGACAGGAACTATTTCAGGCCCCTCAACAGTTGTTCTGTCTGCTTTTATAGTATGAAAGCAGCTGTCTAAAAGTATGAAAACAAATGGGTGTGACAGGATTATAATAAACTGTATTTACAAAAGCAGCCACTCTGGGAGGTGGTGGCACACGCCTTTAATCCCAGCACTTGGGAGGCAGAGGCAGGCGGATTTCTGAGTTCGAGGCCAGCCTGGTCTACAGAGTGAGTTCCAGGACAGCCAGGGCTACACAGAGAAACCCTGTCTTGAAAAAAACAACAAAACCAAACCAAAACAAAAAAAGCCAAAAGCAGCCACACATGTATGATGATTTGAATAAGCTTGGCCCAGGGAGTAGCATTATTAAGAGATGTGTCCTTGTTGGAGTATGTGTGGCCTTGTTGGAGGAAGTGTATTGGTATGGGGGTAGGCTTTGGGACCCTCCTCTTAGCCACGGGGGAGCCAGTGTTCTGTTTGCCTTTGGAACAAGATGTAGAACTAACTCTCAGCTCCTCCTGCCCTACGCCTACCTGGAAGCTGCCATGTTCTTGCCTTGATGATAATGGACTGAACCTCTGAAACTGTAAGCCAGTCCTAATTAAATGTAGTCCTTGTAAGAGTTGCCTTGGTCATGGTATCTCTTTACAGCAATGGAAACCCTAACTAAGACAGCATGGTAACACATGCTTTTAATCTCAGCACTAGAGAGGCAAAGATAGGAGGATCTCTATGAGTCCAAGGCCAGCCTGGTCTACATGGTGAGTTCCAGAACAGCTAAGGCTACCTATTGAGACCCTATCTCAAAAGAGGGGGAGGGATGAAAAGAAGAAGGAAGGAAGGGAGGGAGGGAGGGAGGGAGGGAGGGAGGGAGGGAGGGAGGGAGGGAAGGAGGGAGGGAGGGAGGGAGGGAAGAAGGAAAGAAGGGAGAGAGAAAGAAAGGATGGATGGATGAATTCCTACGTGGCTATGGTAGTATACACCTATAATTCCAGCACTCAGGAGGATTCCAAGTTTGAGGAGAGCTTGAGCTACATAGTGAATTATAAGCCAAGCTGTATTACATAGTGAGACTATGTCTCAAAAAAAAAAAAAAAAAACAGAAAAATTAATTTCTACACAAGATACAACTCTACTATCGTGCAGTATTATACATAAGTCTTAAATTTATACCCCTATCTAAAATGTAAACAGATTAGGACACTATTTAAGATCACACAGTAATAAGTTAGTTTAGATATCAACTATATATGAGCACTCTAGAAGTCACTTACCCACTGGATATGTTCTGCAATTAGGCAACCAACTACTTTTTTGTCATTAGAAATAAAGAGAAGTGTTTTAGTTCTGGAATAGCACATCAGTGGAGCCTGTTGGAAACCCAGATCATTGTCAACCATCTCTCTAATTTCATCAACCTGCCAAGTAAAGAAAAATACTTGTTTTAAACAAAGAAAACATTGCATACAGGTAAAAACTACTCAATAAGCTGAATACATAAACTCTCTAAAGAGCTTTTTGTTTTAGGTGGGGTTTTCTGTTGTTGTTGTTATTTTTTGGTTTTGTTTTTGTTTTTGGTTTTGGTTTTTGAGAAAGAATTTTGTTATCTTGTTATGTATCTCCTTGCTGGCCTGGTGCTCAATATGTAGCCCAGGTTGGCCTTGAATTAGCAGCAATTCTTCTGCCTTAGCCTCCTAAGTGTTAAATCTCAGGCGTGTACCACCATACCCAGCTTGAAGAGCTTATATATATATATATATATATATATATATATATATATATATATATGTATATACATATATATATATATATATATATACATATACATACATACACACACACACACATACTGATTTTTAACACTAGAAGCAACTTGGGAAAAAAAGGAATCTAGTGTTTTGCAAACCCAGCAGTCTAGGAAGCAGGCTGGGTAGGTGAGAGCATCAGCACTAAACAGGTAAGAACATTAAGACTACTCCCTTAGTAGGAACACCAAGCATCTGCAATGGTTAGAACATATGGGAACCTTAGCCAGCAAGCCACTTTTCTTTCCAAGCCTTGGTTAGAACTCTCAACAGTAAAATTAATGGAACAGAGCAAAGAAATTCATGTTTCCTATCTAGCAAGAATCTGAAAGGAAGACAAGTCAAGAACTGAGCCCATTCTAATCCAATATCCCTTTGGATATTTTAGTACTTCATTTTGTAGAAACAAATTCAAATATGACATAATCTTATGTCAAACATCAAACATCTAGAAAATCATGAGCAACAGAGGTTTGACCCTTCAGCATTAACACACCATCAAACTGCTGCTTCCAAGCTCAAGCTCTTATAGGCACTAACAAAATCAGAACTCTATAGGGGCCTGCACACTAATTCTCCAGTTAAAAGAACTTAAAATTGCCAGGATGGTGGCACATTCCTTTATTCCGAGTATCTGCAAGGTAGAGGCAGGCAGATTTCTGTTAGTCTGAGGCCAGCCTAGTCTGAGCAGCAAGTTCCTGGCCAACCAAGCTGCACAGTGAGACCCTATCTTGAGGGGCAAGGGGACAGATTGCAAATGTTCCATCTAATGACCATTCCCTTCACTAAACCTAAAATACAAATAACCTCTGGGTTGTTCCATACTCTCATTTCCACTGCACACACAACAAAGTGCATCCTTTAAATCAGTGATGGAAATTTATCCTGCATAATCTGACATCCTATAAGAGTGTCCTTGAGTGATTCCTAGAGAAAGGTTGCTCACAATTCCTTCTATTTTAATTTTAAGCCTATTACGGGTTACTAACTAGTAATATAATCAACTGTGGGCTTTCCCCAAGAAGCTTAATTAAAGAAATTAATAGTTATTGAGACAATTCCTAGTAAGCAAAATCTGGCTGTCATCTAAGTTACTGTAGCAAAGTTCCTACTGTGCATTTTTGAATGACAACTGGAAATTTTTCATACTTGTATTCCATTACTTACTTAGTGACTCCTCAAGCATTTGCCTTTATGCAAAGATCAATCCTTTAAATATAAGACAAGCTGAACATGATTTATGACATTCTATGTATCATCAGGGCTAATCTGGTCTCTCTAATTCTCTTAACAGATAATTGATCTAAAGACATAAAGAGCACAGAATATATTTCTTATATCAAATAAGACATTAGCTATATTTTCAAATAATATGTGTTTTCTTAGCCTCCTTTTCAGGTGACATAGTCCTAAATTTAAAGATGTCCAACTATAAACCTAGAGAAAATATAGCAAACAAATTATGTCCCTTGTGGTTCTAGACATTTTAGACACATACTAGAGTGTAACTAGGTTTTTATATAAATAACTAAACACATACCCACATTAAAAATCTTTCATGAAAAAAAGTAATCTAGAAGACAAGTAAGTTACGTTTTTTTCTTTTTTCATTAGTGGCGATTAAACTCTAGAGGCCTGCACTTAAGTTTATGCCATGGCCCCTTTCAAAATGTCCTGTAAGACAAAACAGGACCATGCTTCCTTATCTAACTCATTTCTCAATAAAGTAATTCTATGAATTACTGAAGACATAATTATGCCTTCCATGTAATCATTCACATTGTTCACAAGAAATATCCAATCTACTTCATAAATTTTGTATGTAGTAAGGTTTAGCATATTTTTCAATTCATTTCAAATGAATTTATTCATTTTTTCTTTATGTGGATTACCTTCTTTAAATATTTACTGTTTTCAGAATTGGTACTTAATGTACAAAACCCGCAATGTATTATCCTCTTAGTCATAGTCCAAGTTTTCTGTATGGAATTTCACTGAAGTTACCTTTTTCAGAGCATACTTTGGGTCTTCAGGAAGAACCATTATTATCCTACCGTCAGGATATTCAGCCAGAATTCTTTCTTTTTTCCAGCCCTAGATATAAAAGAATGAATTTTATGTATCGTACATAAATTTTTCATTCATTCATGCACAAGGCAAAAAAATACCTCCACTTGTCTAAAAGTTGCAAACATGAAAAATACAAGTTCATTAATACTTAACTAACAAAGCATGATAAATTGTTTTGTTAAATTTACAACAGATTGAACAAGCTAATTTCTAGTTCTCGTTCACAGATATGCCATACCACAAATTTTCTAATTTATCATTTCCCATCTTAAGCAAATTTTGAAAATCACACACCAAAAAAAAATAAATTAATTAATAAATTAATTTAAAAAGTCAAGTCCCTTAAAGTCAGTGATTCCCAGAAGTGAAAGGATAACTCTCCCAGATAAAAGAATTTCTGGATAAAAGAATTCAGCTCTTAGATTTTGTTGTAACATGGTTACCTCCACAAACACTTGTATTTATGTCTGGCATGCCAAAGACCTCCAGGAGGTTTCAGGTGAACTGATTTGCATGCAGTAGCCCACTATGAAAGGAACAGCTTTTACTCTTATTGTTCACAACTATCAAAGCCACAAGAAGGAGACTATAAAAAAACATAACTACCTTCTAAGAATCTAATAGGGAAGGAGGCTACGTTGTGTGTATCTGAAGTTAGACATACTCAAAAAAAGAGGTAATAAACTCTTCTTCAGATCCACACTCGTGGTGATTAATGAGCAGAACCTGCATGAAAAAAACAAAACAAAACAAAAGCCACTTAAATCTAGTAAGATGGGACTGAACCAGAGGTTAAAACTAGGAACTTCGAAGTTCAAAATGATTACAGAAGGAGTGAGCTATAACTAGTTGTTTCATTAGTCTTACCCAAGCAATGTTATGGAAAAAGGCCTTTTAAAAAGCAATTTGTAATTCTATTTAGGAAAAAATTCTTTTCTAGCATCATCTCTAAAAATATAAAAAGTTTAATAAAGAAAAGAACAGCTAATTTTTTGATATATTTTGGCAAGGCTGAAAGGATAGAAACTGATTTTCTAAGTTATTTTTTGTTTTGTTTTTGTTTTTGTTTTTTGATGGAACAGGAGCAGGATCTTAGCTGGAGACAAAAATCTCTAGCAACAAAAGTCAGCATACATAAGACCATAGAACTACATACTGAAAATTCAAAATCTCCTTAAAAAATAAGTATTCAAGAACAAGTAAAACTGAAGTGACTAAAATAAACTAGGGATGGAAAAATTATCTCAAGATTAAGAAATCAGGCTGGAGAGATGGCTCAGCACGTAAAGAGTACTTGGTACTCTTTCATAGGACCCAGGTTCGATTCCCAGAACCCACATGGTAGCTCACAACCATCTGTAACCTCAGTTCCTGGAGATCCAACAGGCAGGTACATAATACACATACACACATACAAACAAAGCATTCATACACAGAAAGTAAAATAAATCTAAATTGTTTAAAGATTAAGAAATCAGAATAATAAAAAGCTCAATCAGAATCACATACATATTTAAATATAACTAAACAATTTTTAAAGGCATAAAAGATAACACTTCTTTTTAAAAAGGAACTTACATTAACATTACTTCTTGGGAAACTTTTGAAACCAATACATTTTATACAATGTGAAAGGGGAGTTATTGTTTTTGTTTAAATCAAACTGTAAACTATGGGAGGAAGAAATCAAACTATAAGTTCAATAAAAAACTACATATTTAATTCAAAGTATATAAAATTTCAAACTATATATACTTCCTAAATTGAATTATCTAAAGATAGTTACATACATTATTCATATTAATTGCCTTTAAAAATAGCAAAATTGGTACAATTATATTACATTCCACAGATATTATTTTTACATTATTTTAATAACATTTTAGTACAAATTTTTCCTGTGAAATAATTAGAAATGTGCATGTCTGTCTATAAAAACCATCACAATTAGATAATTTTTAATTTAAATATAATTGTTTTGTCATGTACCAAAATCAGCTTTTTGTATGTAACAAAGAACTGGGAAAGACAAAATTACTATTACTTGGACTTCATTGAGTTTCATGAGGGTATAAATAAGTGAAAACTTCTGTAGTAAAAGCTTACATTTTCATTGTTTTAAATATTTATATTTATTTCATGTGTCTAAGTGCTTTTTGCTCACACCTTGTGAGTGCCTGCTGCCCTAAGAGGTCAGAAGAACATGTCACATTCCCTGGAAAGGCAGTTAATGGATGACTTATGAGCTACCATGTGGGTTAGGAAACCAAACTTGGTCTTCTGAAAGAACAAATGTTTCTAACCATTGAGCCATCTCTCCAGCCCCAAGTTTGGATAAACTACTACAACTCTGGATCTGTTTCCTATTCTAAACAATCTAGAAAATGTCTATCACCAGACAAATAGTAGCACAGAACAGGCACTAGGTAACTCAGGAGCATCCATTCTCTCTTCTTACTAGTATGTACAAATAAAACCAAAGCACTACTCAGCTAATCAACAAAATGTTCCTGAAGTACAGTAACTACAATCCTGCACAAAGATAAAACCAACCACATTAACTCAAAACACTTATGTAACTCAAGCGTAGTGAATACTGTGCCAGTATCACTAATAACCTGACTCTTTTAGAGAATTTTTAAGAGTTGAAATCTGTCTCTTGGTTGAAAGGAAACAGGTGAAGGATATTTATTTAGAAAACTCCACCCAATAGGCAAGCCATGTTCGAAAATATATTGTTCTAGTGTACTGCATTTACACTTCTCACTCTAGCTCTAAGTATGTTACATATATATTACATATAACCCTCTGCTACCAGGAAGTATTGCCCAAAACCTACATTTTTGTGATCTAGCCATTTGGATGTTACAAAACATTTTATATTTTTTTGTTTTTAAACAATGTCTTGCTGTGTAGACCAAGCTGGTCTCAAAACTCATACATCTGCCTATCTCTGGATCCCAAGTGTTAGCATTAAAAGCTTATGCTAACATACCAGCCACATTTTATATTTCTAATTTATATTTCTCATGAAAACCCTTATCTATCTATGATGAGGTTTGAAACTAGAGCTAAAAGCCGCGGTGGTGGCGCACGCCTTTAATCCCAGCACTTGGGAGGCAGAGGCAGGTGGATTTGACTTAGAGGCCAGCCTGGTCTACCGAGTAAGTTCCAGGACAGCCAGGGCTATACAGAGAAACCCTGTCTCAAAAAACCAAAAAAAAAAAAAAAAAAAAAAAAAAGAAACAAGAGCTGATAGCATGATAAGTAAATGTTTCACTTTGAAACTTCAACCCTAGCACACTAGTTGGGATTTTGTTGTTGTTTTGTTTTTTGGGACAGGATTTCACTGTGTAGCTCTGACTGTCCTAGAACTCACTCTGCTGCTGCAGAGATCCATCTGCCTCTGCCTCCCAAGTGGTAGGATTAAAGGTGTGTGCCACCAGCTCCCAGCTTAGTTTGGATTTTTTTTTTTTTTTTGGTTTTTTTGAAACAGGGTTTCTCTGTGTAGTCCTGGCTGTCCTGGAACTCACTCTGTAGACTAGGCTGGCCTAGAACTCAGAAATCCGACTGCCTCTACCTCCCAAGTGCTGGGATTAAAGGCATGCGCCACCACCGCCCAGCTTAGTTTGGATTTCTAATAGCCACTAACAACTACTGACTAAATTTTCCTTGTTCTAATTGCTTAAATATCTAAAAAGTAGAAATTAGGGTTTTTAAATCTGATTAAAAAAAACATTGAGTAGAAGACACACCAATACAACTATAAAAATTCATCAATGCCAGGCATTAATCAGCTTTAATCCCAGCACTAGGGAGGCAGAGGTAGGCAGATATCTGAGTCAGGCCAGCCTGGACTACACAGGGAGTTCCAGGCCAGCAAGGCCTACACAGAAACCCTGTATCAAAAAACTAAAACCAAAACCAAAACAAAAACCCTAAATGAACATGAGAATTAAACAATTCAAATTAAATGCAAAGGACTTGTACCAGATTCATATATTTTGGCCCTAAACATTCTATGGTTTGCTACCTAACAGCACCACTTTGTTTTACAGATGTAAAAATATTAACACCCAAATTGGAAAAGCCTAAATTGCAAAGAATAAAAACCGCCAAGTTATAGTCTATATCTATACACATTACTTATTTAGTGAAACTATAGAAAGGAGTATATGTAGGAATATATATGAAATAAGAAATACAAAGGATAAGCCAAGTAGGAAACCAAAGAAGAAGGCCTCACCTAGCCTAGGTAGGAGTAACACTGGGTAAATGATCAACTGTTCAACCATGAAGCAATGAACAGAAACCATTCAACTAAAGCCAAGTGCATGAATTCAGATGAGGCTATCAAGACCTTTAAATGACCCAGTATCTAGTACCTGATGAAATAAATTGTGAGCTCGATTCAGATATCATGGAAGTCAGTGTACAGTATAGAAGGTAATGTGAAGAATAAAAGATTACATTTCAGTTACAGTTAAATAGCAATTGTATTAAATTGCCCTTTTAATACCTAAAGAGGATCAAAATTACTAACACATTTGCTCTTTTCAGAAGCAAATATTAAACAAACCTATTATGCTCAGATGCTTTCATGAGAAAATTTATCTTGTACCAAAATATATTTTACACTAAACCATATTTACTTTATGACATTTTAAAAAATGTGCTAGAATTGTTTTAACTTCATAAAGACTAACTCTATTAACAGTAGAGTCCTCAAATCACCTATTTGATAAGATATACACTATCAATCGCCAAATACAAGCTGCACTAAGCCACAAGAATATTTAATATAGATTCATCCCACAGTAATAATGTCAAAAGAAAATTTTAAGAACTACAAACAAAGGCAGATTTCTGAGTTTGAGACTAGCCTGGTCTACAGAGTGATTTCCAGGACAGCCCAGGCTATACAGAGAAGCCCTGTCTCAAAAAAAAAAACAAAAAAAAAAAAAAAAAAAAAAAAAAAATCAAAAACAAACAAACAAACAAACAAACAAAAACCTACAAACAAGCTAATTAACCTAAATTCAAAATCATACAGTATCAACCTGGGGGGGGGGGAATAAATTCCTTGGTTTTTATATTTGTTTTTGTTTTAAAAGAAGCTACTACCTATTTATGCTTTTGTATATATTATTAATCTCTTAAAACAAAAAACTTTCAGTGACTTAAATCTGGCAATTCAGTTCATTAAGAACATGACCTAGGAGCTAGAGAGATGGCTCCAAGGTTAAGAGCACTGGATACTCTTGGAAAGGACTCAAGTTCAGTTCCCAGCACCCACACAGCAGCCCATCAATACCCAGGGGATCTGACACCCTCCTCTGACCACCATGAATGCCATGCACACACAGAGCACAAACATACATGTGGGGGAAACACCCATACACATAATGAAAACAGAAAAGAAAGAAGGAACCTGACCTAATTTCCTGCCATATATGCTTCAGTTCACAGTCTACTTACCACATATTTTACAGCACTTATAAACTGGTTGTGGAAAAGCAGGTGCTGGGTTTCATCTTCTGGATTTGAAGCTGTATAAAGCATTCCACAGATATTACAGGACACTGCTCCAAATCTTTTGTGTCCTGCATCCTATTTGTAAAAAAAAAAACCAAGAAGTTTTCTTCTTTGCCAAAGTAACTATTTCTGAATACAGCCTCCAAAACTATGACCATAAAGTAAGAACTACTTAATTTCTGAGCAACATTTAAATTTATGACACAAATTAAGATATCGAAGTCTAAAATCTGATTGCAGTAAAACTCTACATGGACACAGTGGTATATATGCACACTTGTGTGTGTTTTCTCTCGCCACCCCCCCGTATGTATGTGTGTGTGTGCGTGTGCGTCTGTGTGTCTGTCTGTCTGTCTGTCTGTCTCTGTAATAAATTAAAATTTATCTTAAAAAGCTAGTACACAGCATGAGTCTGTTTGTCTGTCTGTCTGTCTCTCTCTCTCTCTGTAATAGTAAATTAAAATTTATCTTAAAAAGCCAGTACACAAGCATGAGTCTCAAATTCCAGCCTAAATGAATTGATTAGTTCCGTGTTCAATGGCAGACCCTGTCTCAAAAAATAAGATGGAGTGTGACTACAGACACCTTTGTTGACTCTGTCCCTCACACACAGGCACTCACACATTCAATGCTCAAATTTTCCATTGTAATAATCTATTGACTCATTCAAGAGTATAGTACTTTTAAAAGAACTGAGAAAATGTCATCAATATAAACTCTGTCCAAAGGTGCCAAATAATAGATAATCTACACAGGAGAGCTAATATACTTCATACTTCAAACAGATACAAACTAGAGAAAATCACGTATTGCAGGTGCAGGGCTCACATGAGGAGGAAGAGAACCAATTCCCACCAGATACCTTCTGACCTCCACTGAGGCACCATGGCACAGGTGTACATGCTTGAACACACATACACACGTAACTTTTTTAAAATATTTATTTATTTTGTTTGTATGAGTACACTGTCGCTGTCTTCAGACACACCAGAAGAGGGCATCAGATCCCACTACAGATGGTTGTGAACTACCATGTGGTTGCTGGGAATTGAACTCAGAACTCCTGGAAGAGCAGTCAGTGCTCTTAACCTCTGAGCCCACACATGATTTTAAAGGCATAAATAAACTTATTTTCTCTGTTCTGCAATTGTGCAATCTGAACTTAAAGCAGCTACTCAACGTTTGAGAACAGGATCTTAGCAACATCACTAGTGTGTTATATACAACTAGGGTTAAACTAAACAGCAATCAACTGCAAGTACAAGACTGCATAAAACTAAAGGGAAGTTCATTCTAAAGGATTGAAACTATCAGCAAACATTTCTGAAACTTATTTTCAGCTGTATTTTTCTTTCTGAAACAGGTTCTCACTCTATACCCCTGGCTGGCTAACTTAGAAACTCATTGTATAGCCCCAAAGCTGGCCCAGAGTTCATTAAGTAGACCTGACTAGCCTTAAAGTCTCGCAAGACTTGACTACCTCTGCTTCCTGAGTGCTGCTATTCAGGTGTGTGCCACCATGCCTGCAATTTTTAAATTTATTTATCTATTGTCTAACAAAACTCTAGGCTGAGTGTAAGCAAATATACATTAAAAATAATTTTCTTACACATATTTAAATATAGTTTGGTAGTATCTGTTTATATTCACAATGTTTACAAGCAATCTCTTAAATTCTTTTCATTGCAAAACTAAACTATATCTTGCCACTCTCACACCTCTGTAAGTCTCCCATAATCATCGCTCTGCTTTCTTGACTTTCATCTAAGTAAATCCATGCATGGTCTTTTGTCTTTTTGTGAGTGACTTATTTTGTTCAACATATTATTGTTCCCAAAGTTTATCCATGCTGCACTGAGTGTAAGGATTTTTCTTTGTAAGGCTGATAACTAACCATTGTGATTATATTACACTCATCTATCAATAGATAATCAACTTGCTTCTATCTTTTGGTAGTATAATAGACATGACTCGCAAACATTGTCAGTTTAAATAAACTGGGAAAAGGCAGTGATCAAGTAACTCATGTAAGAAAAAACAAATGCAAAAAATAATAATTTGTTATGAATAAAAATAGAGACAAGGAAATAAAATATTATTTATTTTAAGGAGACTATAATAATATCAGGAATGTTTTCTATAATGAAGATTTATGATGACCAAAACACAATTTGTTTTTTTTTTTTTTTTTATATGTACATTGGTGTTTTGTCTGCATGTACGTCTGTGTTGGGGTGTTGAATCTTAGGAGTTGTAAGCTGCCATGTGGATGCTGGGAACTGAAACTGGGTCCTCTGGAAGAGCAGTCAGAGCTCTTAACCACTGAGCTATCACTCCAGTCCCCTTAGTTTGTACTTTAAGAACTTTGAGTAAACAATTCCTACACAACAATGCTTTAACAATAGGTAAATTGCATACTTACTATAACCAGCTGCTTTTCATCCACTTTCTCTGAGTCTTTCAGTTTCAAGGACTTTGGAATTGTTATCTCCAAATGAGAATTACACTTCAGCTGAGAATGATTTGGTGGTGTATCCCTTTAAAAACAAAGAAAGGAAAAGAGGGATGGAGGGAGTGAAAGAGGGAGGGAAGGAAAGGAAAGGGAAGAATTAGATATTATACATCCTTATAATGTCAAATAATTGAAGACAAGAACACATTTTCTATACAACAAGTTTCGATTTCATGGAGGAAAAAGATAACCTCTTAAAAATCAAGGTGTCTATTTAGTCAGTGACAGAGTACACACACAAGACCCCAGGCTAGGGACAATGCCAGTATCAAATTTAAAAAAGAAATTATAGCCAGGTAGTGGTGACATATGCCTTTAATCCCAACAGAAGGCAGAAGCAGACAGACCTCTGTGAATCTGAGGCCAGCCTAGTCTACAGAGCAAGTCTAGGACAGCCAATGCTACACAGAGAAACCCTGTCTTTAAAAACAAAACAACAAAAAGAAATTATAAAACTTAAGCATAGACTCAACTTAGATCCTTTGTCAATGGGTTGTAAACAGAATGTGGTATATATACCCAACTGCCTATGATGTGCAAGTGTAGGCTTATGTGGCTTTCTGATGCATGCAGGTCCCTCTGTGGCAGCAATGATCTCCAAAGTGAGGTAGGCAATACTTGTGCAGGCAGCGAACATATTAAACCTGCCCTAGGTATCCAAAGAACCAACTGAGGACTATGAACATGATGAGACGTTTTTGAGGAAGATATATCAAGTGCTGCTTGAGATGGATATGCTGGAGGGCACACTGCAATGCCTGGAGTTTGTCTTTGCACTTTCAGACACAGGATACTAAAATGCTGCTGGGTGACATAGGGAACCCAGAAATAACCTTCCTTGCTAGCAGCCATTCTGGCATTCTATGACTGTATCTGTGGTGATACAATCTGTTAAATAGTTATGCCATGTGTGACCCAGACCTCCAATCACACACAGAGCAGTGCTCTTTTTCATCAAAGGTGTATGAGAAATTGAGTGAGAGGGGGAAGGGAAGAAGGGAGAATACAAGAGAGAGAGAGAGAGAGAGAGAGAGAGAGAGAGAGAGAGAGAGAGAGAGAGA
>JANHMN010000013.1:72782648-72827644 GCA_030674055.1 Rhabdomys pumilio | reverse complement strand
AGAGAGAGAGAGAGAGAGAGAGAGAGAGAGAGAGAGAGAGAGAGAGAAAGAGAGAGAGAGAGAGAGACAGACAGACCGACCGACCCCCGCCTGGAGGCCTAAAGATTATGTTACCTGACACTTATCAGGGGTAGAAAAGCAAAACATTTTATGGTCTCACATATGGAAGCTAAAAAAGTTAACCTCATAGAAATAGTAGTTGCCAAAGCTAGGAAGTGAAAAGGGAAGACTGGTGAAGACAAGATGATTGATGGGTGGGCAGGCTGTAGCTGAAAAAGAGAAATAACTTCTAATATGCATAGAACATAAGGCAACAGTGTATTTCAAAATAGCTGTGAGAGGATTGTCAGCATTTCTGACACAAAGAAATGGCACGTGTCTGAGGTGATTACCATGCCAGTTACTCTTATTCAATCATTACATATTAGATACCTACACTGAAAGACCAGTGTATCTCATGAGTTTGTATTATGTCAACTCAAACTTTTTAAGCCAAGAAGAAAGCTCCCAATTATCAATAAACAAAACTGCAAGATCTACTATTGGTTGAATGCCTTAGGTTTTATCGCTTCAGTTTGTCCTAAAGACTATTTGATGAGCAGGCAAATAGGTCAGATTTACTTACATAAATAACATATTTATATTAAATAACATAGAGAACACTTTATTTACTTAAAACACTCTAATGTATCTAATACCTAGTATTTCAAAGAGTACAGAAAAAAATAGCTTTCTTAAACACTACTGCCAGCAGCATGCATCAGAAAAATTGTGAAAAGAAATGAGGAAATGAAGACTAAGTTTGATAGGTAGGAATTTATCCCAACTGGGTAAAGACATTATGTCTTCACTGAATAATCTGTCACTGTGTTTAATAGAAGAAAGTTACAAATAATCACAGTGTCCATTAAGTAGACAGTTGCTGAAGAAATCAAAAAAACTCTGAGGAAATCCTGAAGTGCAAAGTTCTAGTTCTTTGGAAAGTTAATTATGTCAAATGATGTTTTGCTGAGGCACACAGCTCAAAGGATGTTCTGATATGGCAAACACATGATGAAGGAGTATAAATATGACCACAGACAGCAGGAGATGAGATGAGCTTTGGTTTGGTTTGTTCTGCCTCACTATTCTTCACTAAAGACACACATGTATTGGTTCTCCTTACATAGTGTTGTTGAGAGAAACTCGCCCAAGAACTGCTCATGAGGTTCCTGCAGCAGCTTGTTACCTCTGCAGCTTCGCCTTAGGCTGGTTGGTGAGCCTGGCAGTTTCTTCAGGACTGAACTACAGCTGCCTGGTGTCTGCTTGCTGAAAGGGCTGGACTGTAGCTTGCTGGTTCATGCCTGGTGTCTGCCTACCTAGAAGACTGGTCTGCAGCTGCTGATTCATATTTGGTATTTGCTATGGGACTGAACTGCTGCCAAAGAAATCAAGCTTCCCCCAAAGAACTATTGCTGAGCAGGACCATTCTCCATATCCTAATAACTTTTCTCTTCCACTACCTCTGCTGGGTGGTGGGCTAGAGGACAGGCTGAACTCTTATTAAAAGTAAGCTGCAAAACATTTAAGCCTACAAAATCCAAATGTAGAACTTAGATGAGGTAGTTAGCGAGACAAATACACTCAGAGCACATTAGAGACAAAAGGAAAGCAAGCTACTACATGAATAGGTATAGAAAAAGTTCAAGGGCAGTGGTGGCCCCCACCTGTGTTCCCAGCACTAGGGAGGCAGAGGAAGGTAGATCCCTAAATTGAGGGCAGCCTGGCCTACAGAGTAAGTTCCAAGTCAGCCAGAGCTACACAGAAAAACCCTGTCTCAAAAACAAAACAAAAAGAAGAAAACATTCAATAACAACAAAAACAGTGAGTACATGATGATTTCCAGCATTAGCATCTTTAGTAAGTCTCTCTAAGAACTCTCAAGTATAATGCCCTAAATTGAAGTGATACCTTACCTGTTCTTTCTGTTGACAGATGCTTCATTACTGAGTACACTGTGCTGCCGATTAGGAGCTGAACCTGTCATTTAATAAAGCATATGGATTGTAAAGTAAAAAAGTTTTAAAATATTTATTTATTACATGAATGAATGTGCATTTCATGCCTACATGCATGCCTATGCTTTCAAGGCCAGAAGAGAACATTAGATCCCATTGGACTGGAGTTACAGATAGTTGTAAGCCACTAGGTAGGTGCTGGAAATTGAACCCGGGTCCTCTAGGAAGAGCAGCCAGTGCTCTTAGCTGCTGAGCCATCTCTCCAATACAATATTTTAAACATTTTAATAGCCCTCATTCTACTGGAAGAAATCATACACACTTTCTTTCTTCCAACCCTCCCTGACTGGCCTGGAACTCAGAGATCCACCAACCTCTGCCTCTCAAGAGCTGGAACTAAAGGCATGCATCATGACACCTGGCCAGAAATCATTTTGAATTAAGCATGTACTACTCTGAAGTTACGTTAAGATTTGTGTGTGTGTGTGGTGTGTGTGTGTGTGTGTGTGTGTGTATGAGTGCATGGATATACATTAGGTGCATGTATCTTTTTTGTAGCGGAATTTTCCCCTAATTAATTGTCTGGATAATAAAGATGACAAGAAGCCAATCGCTGGGTGAAAAGGAGGAGGCAGGCCTTCCGGTCCAAGAGAGGAAGAGGGTACACAGGAGGGAGGAACTGCCTTTCTAGTACAGCAAGGCGGGAGCGAGAGGAGCAGGATACAGACTGGGAATGGTTAGATCTGGTGGTGGATTCCACCACCAGAAGATTTCCAACACAGAATAGTTGATGAGTTTTAGGACTATAGATTCCACGGCCAGCGGTTGATTCTAAACTAAGACTGTCTGGTGTTTTCCATTCAAGGCAACTCAGGTGGGCCGGACAGAAAGAATTTAGCCAGGGTGGAATTCAGCCAGGCTTTGGAATGGGAAGACTGGGTAAGGACAAAGCTCTAGGGGAGAGGTAACCTCTGCGGAGTGCAGGCTGGCAAGAGCAATCTTGGAGCTCTGGAGAGGCAGAGCTGGCGTTTGTGAGAGAGGTATTTACTAGAAGAAACACGTGGTCTTGGTCTCGAACTATGGACCGGGCTGGAAACAGACCCAGACTGCCGGTGCTTAGCCAACCATATCATGGACTGATTGTTTTTTATAATTACATGCTACACATGCAGTGACCAAGGACAAGAGAAGGTGTTAGACCCCTTGAGCTAGAGTTACAGACAGTTGTAAGCAGCCATGTGGTTGCTGGGAACCAAACCTAGGTTCTCTGCAAGTATTCTTAACCAATGAGCCATCCATCCCTCCAGTCCCAATAAGTTACTTTCTTTTAATAACAAGAGACCATGAATGTGAAAGGGAACATAGAGGGGCATATAGGAGGGTTGGAGAAAGGAAAAAAAAAGGGGAAATGATATAATTATAATCCCAAAATTAACTGAAATTTTAAAATAAAACATCTAATAAAATTAGAACCTCCCTTTTAGAAATTACCTTTCAAAAAGAAGCAGAACGTTCTGTATGATACAAACTCAGACTAAGGAGCAGCAGAGAGATCTCGCAGATTCAGTCTATCTGGTAATTCCAGAAATCATTAACAAATACTAAAGAAAAGACATTAGTTCAATGTCTACATGACTAAACTCTCTATGGGAAGAAATGAAAACATTTTGTTTAAAATGTTATGTTTTTTAGAATATTAACTATATGAGTAATTAAATTCAATAAAAATACTTTCTTTTTATATAGCGAGCCCCTGACCACAGCATTCTATTTCAACTGTATCTTTCTTCTAGAGGAAATAATACAATTAGAGAATTCTAGATCCTGTTGCTTTATGTGAGCACAGGTGAGCACAGGTGAGCAACAGCTACCCAACAGTTCATCTAACATTAAAAATCATAAGATATTAAAAATAAAGCCTTTCAATAGTATAAGTGGAAAATTTGAAGTATTGTTAAGTCTTTAATTCAAAGACAGACTCACTAAGTACTAAGGGTTAAAAGGAAAAACCCACAATGGTAAAGGACAAATAACAGATAAAGTCTGAGGAATAATATCCTTTAATGAATGAGCTATTCATTAAAGAGCACTTCTCTAGAAAATATCAAAATAGGAGCTATAGAAGCCAAAGAATTTGCGGTAGGCAGGTCAAAGATAGTATTCAGGTACTGCCACAAACCAGTCAATAGAAGCAATTCTCCTGAAAGAATTAATGATAAACAACCACAAATTTAAAAACCATAGCAAGGACTAGAGATGACTCACTAGCTAAGAACACTGGATGTTCTTGCAGAGGATACAAGTTCAGTTCCTAGCACTCACTGCAGGGTCTAGTCCAAGGGATCTGCTGCCCTCTTTCAGGACATATAAACACATGTGATGCAAAGTGATACAGAAATAAAAGTAAAATAAACCTATTTTTTAAAATATAACAACATGCATGTCAACAAGCCTGTTTCCCATGAAAATGTTCTCTAACAATAACAAATATGGCACTGACCACTGTAAAATTAAATAAAAATTTCAAAGTATTACCTGGAAATTTTCTTTCCCCATCAATCTTAGCTTGACTGAGAAGAGTTGAGACAGCAGCAGTGTTTTCTAACGGATTAGTCTCCACCTCAGACGCTGAACATATGCTGAAATTCTGAACACACAGAATTTCAACAATCTTAAATCAACTCTGAAACTTACCCTAATCATTTTCAGCAAATTGTGCTTGCTAAAAATGTTCTTAAGCTAAGTCACTGGAGTAATCCTCACAGATACACCGTCAAGTCTACATCCATGATCTTGCCACTGATTAAAAAGGTTACCCTTTTAGCATCAGTTACCATTAATCCCATGCTAAATTTAAAACATCTCACTGAATCTTTAATCCCATCCCTCAGGAGGCAGAGAGATCAGCAGCTTTCTGTTAGTTCAAGGCCAACTGGTCTGCATAGGGAATTCTAGGACAGCAAGAGCTGTACAGTGAGAATCTATTTCAAAGAACTAAAACAAAATTTTAAAAATTTAAATATCTTCCACAGTCATCTATGCTTTTCCTCAAAGTTCATGTCTGAACTGTACACACTCACAGAAATGTTAAAATGAGAGTATTTTTATGTAACAAACTAAATATATTAAAATTAACTTACCTGTTAATTTACTAGTTATCTTTTCCCTTATAAAATTTCAACATATCACTTAAAAATTAACCTCTTTCATGAGACCTTCCCCAGTTTTTCCCAATTACTACCATCATCTACTTTTCACATACTTCTCACTCTCTATTCTAACCGGTTTAGTTATTCATCAATAACTCATTTTTTAAAAAACATATAATTATCTTTTTACTACCAAGAACCTTCAATTCATAATTTTATCAAAGTAGATAGTCCATTAGTAACAATAATATATAATCAACTTCGTATCTCTGTAATTGTTATAATGAACATGTAACACTACTCTGTGTATGTATGTTTTAGGAGGGTTCACATTTAGTGTTAAAGCCAATGGGGTGCAGAAAAAGATGTCAAGATTCCCCTCAAGCTACCTGTTATGAGCAACTGGATGTGGATCCTGAGAACCAAGCTCAGTTCTTCTCCAAGAGAAGTATGCATTCTTAGCTGCTTGGCTCTCCAGACCATAACACTACTTTAAAACATGTTTTTTAAAAATAAAAGTCAACGCAAGAAACAAATGTGGTGGTACTTGGCTACAATCCTAGCATACACCCAGATGGCTAAAGCAGGAGGAGTCTTTCTGAGTTCAAGGCTGGTGTGGGCTACAAGGCAGGACCCTGTGTCTCAAGTCAACTTCATGCTTCTCTCTCTCAAAAGTCAATTATACTGAAAAAAAATGTAATGAGAACAGTCACATTATTAATGATTCTTCTCTCTACTAATTGATGTAAATTGATTTAAGATAATTGAGCTTTAAAATTCTTATCTGAAACTGAGGAAATGGCTCTGTAGTTAAAGTCTTTTTGGAGGAAATATGAAGACCAAGTTTAGATGAGCATAGCTTCTTAAATGCCATAGGGATATGGCACTGTCCCTATAATCCTAACCTCCCAGAAGTCAGAGACAGGAAGAAGATTCCCCAAAGCAACTGTATAGGCACACTCTGGATTTAACTAAGACCATACCTCATTGAATCAAGAAGAAGAGTGACTCAGGATGATTTTCAACATCAACCATGGACCTCCACATGCCCACACATATGCAAACATGCATATACACACATTAAAAATGGGGGCGGGGAGTAGAGAGATAACTCAGCAGTTTTAGAGTACTTGCTGCTCTCCTGGGGAATCTGAGTATAGTCTGTACAATCCATGTCCTATGGCTCACAGCTGACTCTAGCTCTCACTCCCTTTTCACACCCCACAGATACCTGCACACACATACATAAATAAAAGTATGTCGTTTAAAAATGAAAGAGGGCTGGAGAGGTGGCTCGGTGATTACTAACATTGGTTGCTCTTCTAGAGAACCTGAGTTCAATTCCTAGCACCACGTGGCAGCTCACAACTCTCTGTAACTCTATTTCCAGAAGATCCACCACCCTCACCCAGACACATGCAGGCAAAACACCAATGCATATAAAATAAAATAAAATAATAATTTAAAATGGAAGCGCTAGATGTGGTGCACATACCTTTAATCCCAGCACTCAAGGCAGAGGCAAATAGATCTCCATTGAGTTCAAGGCCAGTCTGATTTACAAAGTAAATTCCAGGCCAGCTGGGGCTACACAGTGAGACTCTTGTTTTGTTTTAAAGAAGAAAATTTCAGATCTGAATACTTAAAAGTTTGTTTACATTCCTTTACTCTATAAACATAAATCTGTCTGAATTTTGACTCAGTACTAAGGACTGTCCTTGTGCATGCTAGCATACAAACTGAGCTGTATTCCAACCCTGAATCTGGATGAACTCTGAAGTCAGCCATCCTTACTTTAGGTTGTCATTCAATCATTTAAGTCACTCAAGTCAAGCCTCACTTTTCTTATCTAAATAAAAATTTATAATATAGATTGTGACTGGCATTTATAAGTCTTTCCTTAGCATACTACAGAGGCAATCAATAGTCATTAAACAAAAACTATTAATGGGCCAGGCTGTGATGGTACATGCCTTTAATCCTAGCACTTGGGAGGCGGGTGATCTCTGAGTTCAAGACCAGGCTGGTCTACAAAGTGAGTTCCAGGACAGCCAAGAGTACACAAAGAAAGCCTGTTTAAAAAAACAAAAACAAAAAACCCGAGAAACAACAAAAACCAAAAAGGGAAGTTAAGCCATTCTACCTTCCTCCTTAATGTTTAGACAGTTATAAAAAGTCTCTAAGTGAGTACTACAATATAAGTTCTGTAAAGCAGGAAACATATCCTCTTCCATACAGTACCCAGGATGCAGCAGGTAGTGATGCATGCTCTGAAATGAAATGGTGACTACCACTTTTCTTAATCACATTATGATAATGAGTACACTGCTCATGTTAAAAAAACAATTCAATAGAAAAATCCAAATTGATAACAAATTCTTTTGGAGATATTAATACTTGTGAATCAAATGCTGACTGCACAAAACAAAATTCAAGAAGTTTTACATAAACACTAAATACTGCTATTTATAAAATTTAAAACACATACAAAGCTAAGTATTCTTCGTACATGCGTACATAAAATCATAAAAATAAAATCAGAAGCTGTCAGGAAGCACATTTAACTAAAGAAAGGTCTGGAACAAATCCATCTTCCTGCCTTGCTTTCCAAGAAGCTGGGATTTCGGGGCTCTGCCCTCAGATCCAGTTTGCTTTAATGTGGGGAGCCGACAGAAGGCGGCTATCCTTGCAGCCATCTTGAGCCATATACCCTGACAAGACACTTGTTTACAATAGCCTACAACAGCTAAGCACACTCTGATAACATCTTGTTTTAGATACCCAGAATTTTCCCTTGGGTGTGTGAGACTTAAAGGTGTGATTTAGAGATAAGACCTAAGGGCATGACTTAAAGGCGTGGCTTAGAAGTGAGACATATAAAAGTGAGAGGCAGACTGAAGAAATTATTAGTTAGTAGGCATTAGACACTCGAGACTTGGAAAGAGAATTAAATAGTAGGCACTTGAGACCCAAGACAGACAACAGAGGATTAGGCACTTAGCACTTGGAGAAAGAACTTGGAACTGGGAAACAGACTAGCAACTGGAACTAGGATTAGGTGCTAGGACTAGGAACTTGGAACTAGGGACTTGAATGGGATTGAATCACTCTGTCTGGTCTCTATTCCTCGAGTCAGTCATCTATCTCTCTATCTCCCTCTCTCTCTCTCTCTCTCTCTCTCTCTCTCTCTCTCTCTCTCTGTCTCTGTCTCTGTCTCTGTCTCTGTCTCTTTCTCTCTCTTGCTGAACCCCAACCCACTGACCGGAGCAGCTTGGGGCAGTGTGGGCTCTAACAATTTAGCCCCCAAGGCTTTTAGCAGTGCGGGTTCCAATACTGATAGAGCGGTCCATGACATTTTGGCCCCCAAGCGTGGGGCAGAGAGGTTCACAACACTTTAATTTAAAAAATCTGAAGCTTTTTTTTTTAAATTCTCATTTTCTCAAATCTGAGTAGTAGATATTAACTTCTATTAATTTACTGCTATTAAATTCTAAATAAATATTCAAGAATTTCAATATTTACAAATGTTAACACATCAACAACTGTCTAGGACTTTTCTTACAATGAAGATGTTCTTACAACCATTACACGTAGAGACTCGACCCTAAATAAAAAGCCACACCTCTCCAAAAAGCCACATTTTCTACCACTGGATCTGGAACTAGACCCAGCGTATTATATGCTAGGAAAGTAGCCACCATTAAACTACATTCCCAGTCAAACAACTTGCTCATAATACTATTCACTGCTTACTTCTGCCATTATCTATTACACATTATCTATTTTAAATGATCATCTTCAACTCATGCTTTCATTCTCATTCATACAGAAAATTCAATCTAAAAGCACCGACTAGTATCCATTCTCTTTAAGTTCACTTTGCTTTTCTTCTTTCTTCCTTCCTTTCTTTCTTTTTTTAAAGATTTATTTATTTATGAATAACACCAGAAGAGGGCATCAGATCCCATCACAGATGGTTGTGAGCCACCATGTGGTTGCTGGGAATAGAACTCAGAACCCAGTGTTCTTAACCTCTGAGCCATCTCTCCAGCCCCTCATTTGGTTTTCAATTCATGAACAATGGACAGATTTTCACAGCTTTTGAATAGATCCAATCTCACTCCATACTGCTCATAGCCCAACCATCTTAAAAACTTTAAAGTGATTTAATGTCTATTAACAATGATCTTTTTGCTCATATGATTTTTTCTAATGTTCAGGAGATTACAGTATGGTTTATGAGGAATTCTGTGCTAAGAATTAGAATATTTATGTACTAGCCCTAAAATATATCACCAAACATGACATTTCACATTCTGCTCTCATTTTTCTCATAAAATTAAATATTATAAATTCACCTGTATTATAGAAAGCACCCAAGTCCTACATGAGAAATTTATAATTGGCATTCCACAGGCAACTTACTTTAGAAAGGAAACGCTTCACCCTTTTTATAAAATTATTGAAAATAATTTCTCAAGGTAAACATTAGATATTGCAGACATAGAGTTCTGGTTTTCAACTATTTTTTCATTAATTCCTAATTTTATAGATATAATTTAGTGGTAGTAAGGATTGCCAAGCTTATATAAGACTCACCTCGATTTGATCCTCAGCACCACAAAAAAAAAAAAAAAAAAAAAAGTAGTAATACTAACAGTTCTTCTAGTAAAATGATTTATACCTCTAGAAATCTCCCTTGCCAACTGTTCAAAATCGCCAAACAAATTAACAAAACAGCATTCTTTTAAAATAAATTTTAGGGTTTTTTTTGTTTTTGTTTTTGTTTTTTTTTTGGTGGGGATGGGGTAGGGAGAGGACTCATGTATGCATGCCCTCTACTATTAAGATAGATCCCCAACCCATACAAATTCTAAGTTCTAGATTTATTTATTTATTGTTTGTTTTTTGAGACAGGGTTTTTCTGAGTAGCCACCTGAGTGCTGGGTATATGCTCCACCACCACCACACTGGTATTAAGTTCTAGGTTTTAAACTACTAAGAGATACACTTTCTGTTGCTATAATTCATTTAAAAAAGAAAGAAAAAAACCCATATCTGTGTGTTAAACTTAAAGGCTAGCAATTTTGGTTATGCTTTCCATAAAATAAAAATGATAAAAACAAGGAAACAGGAGAAGCATACACATAAAGGTGAAACATTCTCAGTTGCTGTTTTATCACTATACGGCTGCATTAACGATTTTATTAATTATTGAGAAAATAAGTGTGTAGAAAGCACTTGGCCCCTCCCTCCACTACTCGTGGTAAAGATGATTACCTGATCTGGTGCTGACTCACAAGAATGGTTCATCTGATTATCCAAGGATGAGTCAGGAGAGGCTTTAATATGATTATCCAAATTACAATTTCCAGGAACCCTTTTCGTGGCTTTATTAATTTCAATTGCAATATTATTAACTTTAACTTCTTCAGATTTAATTCCTTTCACTTTATCCTGTTGGCAAGTTACATTATCATGCGGTTTCATCTCTAAAAACGTACTTTGAGACACTGGATGAGGCATTTCTAAAACTGGTGGTGACAAACCAGTTTGTAATAAGCTCAACTTAGGAGACACTTGAGAGTCCAATTTATGTTGCTGCACAGAGTTAAATTTTGAGAGTTTAATTTTAGTCCAGTTAGAGTTCTTCTTAGTCGAGCTATTTATTCCATTTAGTACACATTTCACAGGCTTTGTTTTCCTACTGGGAAAGAAACGATTACACTGCACATTCTGGTTTGTTTCTTTATGATGGAGTATTTGTCTTTCAACATCAGCCCCTTCCAATTTTACTTCTGCAGGCTTCTCCTCCTTTACACTTTCCACGCATGATGATTCCTTTTTTACCTCTACAGTATCTGATTCAATTTCACCAGCAATTTCTTCACAAAGTTGGAGAATGCTACCTCTTTTGCTCTTTCCAGCTTGCTCCAATTCATAGTCAACACTGTGTTCAGGCACTAATGGCAGTGAAACTTGGGGGAATTTTGTGCTAGTACTCACTTGTGTATGAGCTGATTTCCTCAGTTCATTCTTTGTAGAGACCACTGAAGTAGCTGCTTTTAATTTTCTAATCTCAGCAGATACAGGCACAGGTTTTGTTTCTTCTTTCCTAACAGTCTTCCGAGGACATTTTTCAGACCCTTGGTTGCACTGAGAACTACAAGTAGAAGCTGTCTGATGCTGTACTCTGCGCTTCTTTCCTTTGGGAGAATGGATTACTTCGTTTGTAACTGAGTGTCTGTCATCCTTACAATCAGACTTTATTTCAAGCATTTTTCTTTTCACATGCTTTTGATTTACTTTCACTTTATTACATTTACTTTGAGTACTGTTACACTGTTCTCTTCTTGCTGGTTGCAAATTCTGCTTAACTGTTTGAATTGGACCCTGAATCTCTCTACTGCGCAAAGACCTGGTTGTACACTCTGTTAACTGTTGGAGTCTTTGTGATCTGCGGTTAAGTTGTTCATTCCCTTTGAAGGTTCCAAGTGATAATTTTTCCTGACATAATTTCTTCTTTTTTGAAGATTCTTGTGATTGTCCCTTCACAGATACCATATTTTTATTAATAGCGTTCGTAGCATTTTTATCAGCTGAACATGATGCTGACCTTGTACTCATTCGAATTCCAAATTCAGACTGATTTGTTTTACTTTTGTTGGAAAATCTAACTGGTGGTTTTATAGCTTCCTTGGAACCTGATTTCTTTGCTGGACTGTTTTGAGAACCTTCAATTTCTTGTTCTAAATTCTCATCTTCACTTTCTTTAGTAACTTTGGAGGAATTTTCTTTTGATTTCTCCTGAATGGACATTATTCCTGAGTGATGTCTTTCTTTTTGAGGAGTTTTTGAGGACTGTGTCCAGGTAGGTGCAGATGCTAAACTTAGTATTATCACTAAAGAGCAGATCTTAAAAATCAACTTTAACTTATACTGATGTACATTTCCAACAAAAAGACCAGGTTGTTTCAAGTAAGGTTGCTCTTGGCAGTTTCTAAGACATGAGAAAAGCTGGCATGAATGTTGAAAGATACTTATTTGCTTTCTGTTGGATAAGGAAATGAAAATCTGAAGAAAATTCTAATTTAATATTTTCAGATGTTTTTAATTTATTTAATGAAAATAAACTTCATTCAGATTCAATTTGTTTTAATTATGATTAGTTTCCGTCCTAACTCTATTACTACAGGAGTTATTTATCACTGACCTGTCTGCTTTGACAAAATTTCTGAAAAGTTTTTTCTTCTGAAGTCTACAGCTACTGGACGTTGATGAATCTGTAACATGTCTTATGGCTAACAGGTTTCTTTCCTTGTTTGCCAAGTTTGTTGGTTTGTGGCTTCTATTTAATCTCCTCCGTTTAGTAAAGTAATCTATTAATACAGATTTCCTTTTGTGCTGCCATTTCTGAAAAATTAAAAGATAGGCATTATGTTTTATATAATACAAAAACCAGATCAATAGTACTATGCAGAAAAACACGTCAATTTTAATAAACTTTAACTCTTCCTTTTAGACTATAGTCTTTAGAATAACAATTAAGTCTCTCAAATATATTTTTCTATTATCTTAAGACTTATTTTAAGTGCATGAATATTTTGCCTGAACATATGTGCACCACATGCATGCTTGGTACCCACAGAGGTCAGAAGGGATGTTGGATCTTGGAACTGAAGGGACTCATGATGTGGAGAGTGGAGTCAATGTGTAGGTGCTAGACACTGAACCCAGGTCCTCTGCAAGAGCAACAAGTATTCTAAACCACTGAGCCATCTCTCTCTCCTCTCCCAAATATAGGCTCCAATAACAACTTATCTTATTAAAAATAAATTGATACTTAAAAAAATGTATCCCGAGATTTACTTACAGTTCTTTTCCCACAAGATAGAACTGATGTTTCAGCCACCATAACTTAAGAAAATCTGATAAAACCATTCCTTATAACGTCTTCTTAACACATTATACAGCACCTAAAAAATAATTAAAATGTTTAAAAGGGTAACAATGTATTCATTCACTAACCTCTGATCAATCAAATAGCATCCTATAATCCTAATTCTACCCTGACCATTACACTAATACTTACCACAGCTCATTCTATACATAACATTTATTTTCATTATTCCTACCTTGAAGTACATTCTGGTACATGCATCTATTAGAATAGTATGCATCCATTATATACTGTGAAAAACAGTTTTATAATTTAAAAAACCAATTCACAATGTAAACATTAAATGGTGTAGGGGTGGGTCTGATGCTAAGGTCCTATTCCCCAATTGGTTCTTGATCTGTCAGTAAAGAAAGCCATGGGTCAATTGCTGGGTGGAAGGTACAGGCAGGGCTTCTGGGTCCCTGGAGGAAAAGGGAGACAAAGAAGAAACAGAGTTTCACCATGCTTCTGATGGAGAAGGGTTTTAAGAGCCATGTGAGATCTCAAAACAGTGGCCACATAGGTTCAAGGCCTCAAAAGTTCAAGGTCATACTCCAAAAGAGGAGGTGGCCGGTGGTGTTTAACAGAGGCTAGATGAGACTAAAGTTTGGGGCAGGTGGGAGGTGTGGAGCTAAGAGTAATAATAAGAGCACGTGTTTTTCTTTTTTTTTTTTTTCTTTCTTTTTGGTTTTTTCGAGACAGGGTTTCTCTGTGTAGCCCTGGCTGTCCTGGAACTCACTCTGTAGACCAGGCTGGCCTCGAACTCAGAAATCCGCCTGCCTCTGCCTCCCAAGTGCTGGGATTAAAGGCGTGTGCCACCACCACCGGCAAGCACGTGTTTTTCAGGCAGGAGGTAGAGCCCAGAAATTGTGCCAAGAAGGCAAGTTGAAATTGAACAACTGTGTGTCTGCGTCTTCTTTTATTGGTGGATTTAAGAGAAGCTGAGAGGGGACTGGTAGTGTTGTCCGTTCAGAGTTAAGGTGAGGTAGTGAAAAGCTACATACAACAAAAAGGATTAAACTAACAAAGCAAAATTATATATATACACACATACACACATATACACAAAAATGAATCACATAACTAAAGCTAGATTAATTAAAACATTTTCTTACCCTATTGGTAAAGGCTAAGAAAATCTATGAACTAAATGAAAAATACTGAAATAGCAAATAGAAGAAAAAAAACTATTAAGAGCCAGAAATGCAGATCACTTGGTAGAATGATTGCCTAGAATGTACAAAACCCTGCAGGACTTTGATCTCCATCACCTCAAAGTCTGTACTTGCCCTAGCACTTGGGAAATAAAGGCAGCATGACCAAAAGTTCAAGGTCATCCTCTGGCTACAGGAAACTCTATCTATCTCAAATAATAAATTAACAAACAGAAATTGAATATTAAAATAAAAGGACTAAAGACAACGGTTAAGATGGCCCAATGGCCAAGAGTACTATTGTTCTTGCAAAGGACCCAGGTTTGGTTTCCAGCATCCACATCAGATAGCTCAAGACCATCTATAAGTCCAGTTGAAGAGGATCCAAAGTTCTCTGGCCTCTATGTGCACCTGCAAGAATATGTGCACACATGCTCACATGGGTACATGTACATGAATTAAAAATGAATAAGTAAATCTTAAAAAATAATTACATAAAACCACTAAAGAACCACTCATGGAAGTCAGGCATGGTAGTGCACCCTTTAATCTCAGCACTCAACAGGCAGAGGCAGGCAGATCTCTGAGTTCAAGGCTGCCTGGTCTACAAAGTGAATTCCAAGACAGCAAGAGCTATATAGTAAGACTGCACCTTAAAAAAATAAACAACGGCCGGGCAGTGGTGGTGCATGCCTTTAATCCCTGCACTTGGGAGGCAGAGGCAGGCGGATTTCTGAGTTCGAGGCCAGCCTGGTCTACTGAGTGAGTTCCAGGACAGCCAGGGCTACACAGAGAAACCCTGTTTCAAAAAAACCAAAAAAAAAAAAAAACAAACAAACAAACAAAAAAAAAAAACAACCCAACAACAACAACAAAAGTAATCAGAATTACAATGAACTGTTCTGATGTCGACATTACAAGAAAATCCAAAATACTTCAAAATGTTGAAAGAAAATTATGTTGTACATACAGCATTTTACCCAAAGAGTTAACTATGAGTCTAAACAAAGATATTTTCAGATATGTCATCAAAAAGTATGGTCAGACATGGTTGCATATGCCTTTAATCCTAGCACTTGGAAGGAAGAAACAGACGGATCTCTGAGAATTCATGGCCAGCCTGATCTACATGTAGCAAGTTCCTGGCTACCCAGGGCTACTTGGTGAGACTTTGTCTCTAAATAAGTAAAAGTAAGGGGAAGAGTCCCCTGGCATTCACATGTACATGTACATGCCACACTCTTATAAACATGTACACATAGATACTCTAGAAATAAGGGAGAAGAGTACCCTGGCATCCACATGTGCATGTACACGCCCACACACTTATAAACATGTATACACAGGTACTCTAGATAAGAGACAAAATTAAAATTATAAGTAACAAATTACAAAGAATTTTTTTCTAGGTATTTACAAATTATAAATGGATAGACACATATAATCAGAACATTTGTTTCAATACTGTATCAACATAGTAAAGTGGAAGCTTCTGGTTTCTTTGGGAAGTCAGTTACATCAAATGATGCTTTGCTGAAGCAGACGCAGGTGAAAGAATGTTTTGCTAAAGCAAACACATGAAAGGAAGCATGATGAAGGATTCTTCACTAAAGACACGCAATAATTGGTTCGCCTTACATTGTGTTGCTGAGCTCCATTTTTTGTGGCTCCATAGAGTTCTGGCAGCTTCTTGTTACTTCTGCAAACTCTGGCTGGTTAATGTCAATGGATACAGATTCACATGGAGTTCTGCTATGACAGACTCACGTGGTGAGGCAAGACCTGTGGGAGGACACGTGACGTTTGGAGGGAGTATAAATTGAATTCCACAGTAAGTGAAGAGGCATGTACAGCTAGCTTTGCAATGCTTTGCTTCTTGGTCTTGCATGTTCATCTTCACTGATCTTTGCTTCATTGCTTCGTTGAGAGACAGCAGAGAACTTCTACTGGCGTCCCTACTGGTCCTGGTCGCCCCTGCTGACTCGTGCCAATTCAGCAGAAGCCTGGCTACTTCTGTTAGGTTGTGCCACTACTGCTGATTTGTGTTTACTATCCTGATGCTGCTGAACCGGACTGCTGGTATAATTGTGTTTGCAAGTGAATTGAGCTGCCACTGATGATTCCTGTGAACTGAATTACTGATTTCCTAACAATGAAGATTGGATCTGCTCCAAAGAACAATTTCAAACGGGTACACTTCCCCCATATCCTGATAATATCTACTACCTCTGGTGGGCTAGAAAGGAGGTTAAAACATTTAAGAACCCATATTAAAAGTAGGATTTGAAAAATCAAAGACTACAACATAGACTAACTACCCAAATAAATACCACTGTAACACTGCCTGTATCATTGATGACAATTAGACAATAAAATAAACAAAGTGACAACCTGACTTTTTAAGTTTTATTTTCAATTCATTATTTTATAATAAATTTATATTATTTTAGACAGAGTCTCACCATATGTCGCAGGAATCTGCGTGTCCAAATACTGAAGGTCCTTGTCCCCAACTGGTTTTTAATGGATCAATAAATAGCCAACGGCCAGTGGCTGGGCAGACAGACTGAGGTCGGACCTTTAGATTCGTGCAGGCTAGGAACTGGAAGAAAGGAAGGAGAGAGAGAATCGCCATGATTAGGAGCTGGATCTGATATAGAGCTGCAGAAGAAAAAGCATCTAAAATGTAGGTAAGAAGAAATGTGGCCCCGGAAGGGCTGCACAGAAGCGTCTTGGGCAGTAAAGGCTAGGGAGTCACCCAGAAGCAGCCAGGGCAACAAAGATGAAATATAGCATTAGAGGGTGTTAAGTCAGGATTGCAGGAGGGAACTGTATGCTAGCCACAGGGAGGATTAGAACTGCCCATCCTTTGAGCTAGTCAAGGCATTTAACTGATGTGTGTGTGTGTGTGTGTGTGTGTGTGCGCGCGCAAGCGCGCGCGCACCTCCCCACCTCCCAAACCAGCGTCTTTCATTCAAAAATCCAGAGGGCTCTGGTGGTTGGATGGAAACTCAATGGGTTGGGAGTCAAAGTAGCGTAGTTAAAATTAACACTAAATATTCTTTTTAAGAGAGATCAAAAGAAGGCAGACTTAGAGAAGAGACAGAAAAAAAAAATCCTTGCTAAGTTGCAAATAGAACAAAATTTAGATAATTCTTTGAACCATGAAGTTTCAAATCTAAATTTAAAAAATTTCAATCCAAAGCCTAGAGCACCACCATGTAACAAGACTGCAAAAAGGCAGTCTATATCTGTTATAAAACTTAAAATGATTTTTCCAGCCTTGTTAAGGGAATTAGACGGAGACAAGAAAAATCTACAGAGGCTTGAAAAATTAAAATGACAACCCACAGAGATACAATATATTGACTTAAAAACATAGATACTGTTTAATGAAGTTATCTTAGAACAACGTTATAAAACAAGTTATGTTTTCTTTTGTAGAATTTAAAATTTTTAAATATGTTTTAAATATGTACATGTTAATATACAGTTGCATGTTCAGAATTCTAAGGAGCTTCTGTCTTGAATGTTGAAAAGTCTGATTGCACATTTATTAAAGGTGATAGCTATCTTGGAAATGCCCTTACAAATTGAAGCTACTGATTCTTTGACACAAGTATCCATTAGAATGCAACAGTATTTTAGACATTATGGCCTGAAACATGTTACTGGCATATCTCACAATTCTATAGGACAAGCAATTGTAGAGAGATCTGATTGTACATTTAAAAAGATGCTTAACAAACAAAAATGGATAACAAAGATCCCTCCCAGATAGATTACATAGTACTTTATTGACTTTAATTTTTTTAAATGCTGCCAGGCAGTGGTGGTGGTGCACACCTTTAATCCCAGCACTTGGGAGGCAGAGGCAGGCGGATTTCTGAGTTCAAGGCCAGCCTTATCTACAGAGTGAGTTCCAGGACAGCCAGGACTACACAGAACAACCCTGACTGGAAAAAAAAACAAAAAACAAAAAAAAAAAATTTATTTTAAATGCTAATGAACAAATAACAACAGCAGCTGAGAGACATCAGATTATGGAAAACTGCTAAATTAGAACAGCCCATCTATTTTAAGGATATCCTAACTTCAGAATGAAAGACAGGAAATGTGTTGCATTTGAGAAAGAGGTTTTGTCTTTGTTTCAAAAGAAGAAAAGCTATGGATTCCATCAAAATTAATGAAGATTAGATTTGACCAGGAGGCCACCCAAAGATCTAGGCTGCACACATAAAGGAAGAAACCAAAAAGAACGACAAAGTGGGTAACATATATACTGATCCCTTTACATAGGAACAGCTCTGAAACTGAGACATGAATGTCTCCAGCCAGGACTTCAGCTAAACACAGCCAATAAATCTTGTTGGCTACAGAGTCCTCAGGACTTATGTCATCCTTTCATGTAGCATGAATGAAAATTTATATTACAGTCTGGTTACAGTCCAAACTAACTTAAAGAAAGATAGATGCCTTACCTGCTCAAACAAAGAGCAAAGAATCATCTTTAGCTGAACTGTACACACCACACATTCTGTACATGTATTAAGGCAGAAATGTATATTACCTTTGAAAGTTTATATATTCACAGAGAAAAACAACTAGACACTACTGAAGTTAAAGCAGCCCTGGCAAAATTCACCTCTGAGGATGCTAACTAAGAAGGATGCTGACACTGAGACACATCAGCAGCCTCCTTCATCCAGCTTCAGACTGCCTCAACAAGCTGTCTGAGCTCAAAACTTGCTTCTAGGACAGCAAAATGGCTAAGAAGCCCATTTGTTCTGGCCTCTCAAAATGCTCCAGTCAGGACTTCAGTTAAACCCTGCTTTTGTACCATACAGAGCTTGGGAAGCAAGTGCTACAGCTGGCTTTCTTTTGTTTTGGGTTTTTTTTTTTTTTCTGTTTTGTTTTGTTTTTTGGGGGATTTTTTGTTTGTTTTTGTTTTTTTGAGACAGGGTTTCTCTATGTAGCCCTGGCTGTCCTGGAACTCACTCTGTAGATCAGGCTGGCCTCGAACTCAGAAATCTGCCTGCCTCTGCTTCCCAAATGCTGGGATTAAAGGTGTGCACCATCATTGCCCGGCTACAGCTGGCTTTCTTAGACTGCCAATATGCCAATTTTCTTAGGGCTCCCAAAACAGATGATGTTCCCAGACAGACAGCAAATTTAGAGAACAAGGCACCACTCCTAAGAGATGGGGTGGATGCTTTTTGGTCATTCAGTGAGTGATGGATGTTTGTTGTTATTTTAAAGAGGGTTAAGTTATCAATGGTCCTGCACAGGGAGGAAATAAAGTAAGGGAGGTTGAATTCAGGGATCTTTTTTTTTTCTTCCTTTTTCTTTCCTCTTTCTTTCCTATCTAATTTTAGGAGGAAAGCAGGGGAGAGGGGATGAAGAGAAAAAAAGGAGAATATAGGAATAAACATATAGGATATAGGAGTTCCAGGACAGCCAGGGCTACACAGAGAAACCCCGTCTCAAAAATCCAAAAGAAGTGGGAGAGGGGGACACATGACTTAGAGCTAGAACGTTGGTTCAGCAGTAAGGAGCATTTGAAGACCTGGATTCAGTTCCCAGCACCCACTCGACAGCTTAAAACCACCAGTGTCAGGGGCTCTTATGCCCTCTTCTGGTCTCCATGGACACAAGACACATACACAGTACATATATGTATTTATAAGTAAACACCCATACACATAAAAATAAGTAAATATTTTTAAAAATTAAAAAGCAAAGCTGTACCTACCTAGTGTGTATGTGAGGCCCTAAGTTCAATCTCCAGTAGTGCCCTCTATACAAACACACACACACACACACACACACACACACACACACACACACACACATGCACACACAAAAAAGTTTTAAATGGAAAAAAATTATAGCTCAGCAGTTTGGAGCATTGGCTACTCTTCCAGAGATCCAGTCTAGATTCTCAGAATCGACAGATAAGCTCACAACCATCTATAATTCTAGGTATTCCTCCTCACTGACTATCCTGAATGATTCCAGAGGCCAGTGACATGACTCAAGCAGCCAAAGGTGCTACTGCCAAACCTGATCACCTTAATTCAATCCCAGAACCCAAATGGTGTAAAAAAAAAAAAGCATTAACTCTTAAATTGTGCTTTACCTTCGATCACACAGTATTTCCCCCCAACCCCCCTCATACAGTCATAAATAATGAAAGAGAGAGAGAAAGAAAGAAAACATGACAGTGGGTTTCTGATCCCAGAGCAGCCCCCAAATAGTCAATAATAATACTAGGTTTATCAATTCAGTCATGATTAACATTTTTAGACTAGATAAAGGCCCTGTCCTGAAGAGCTTTCTGTGTAAGTAGGTGTTTAGAAGCAGTATCCGTGGCTATACCCACTAGATGCTAACAGCATCCCTTTTCCCAGTATTGTCAAACTGTCCAGATCCTGCCAAATGTCCAGAAAGGCAAATTCACCTAGTTGGGACAGAAAAGATTAGCAATTACAAAACACCTACTATTTGAAGAACTGAAACAAAGTAAGCCAATTCCCAGAGCTGCATCACAGTACTCCACAATCCTGTGAGTCCTGAACTACATTCAGGTTTATAGGTCCTGTTGTGTTTCTGATAAAACCTAATGTTCAGTGGTTTCTGTCTTTCTCTCTTACAAGTTCTAGCTCCTCAGTCATCTCTTCTTTATTTGAATCTCCATGTAACTTTCCAATGAATTCTCATAATTTAAGGTAATTTAAGATTCTCTCATGTTCAAAATGCCAGCAAGTGCTTGCAAGATGGTTCAGCAGGTAAAAATATTTGCCACAAATGCCTACCTACTTGAAACCAACAGAAGAGAGGAAGTCTCAGGAAAATTCACTCCATACCTACATACTCATCATGCGCGCGCGCGCACGCACACACACACACACACACCTCTAATACCAAAAATGTGAGCCTCATGCATGCTAGGCAAACACTACCACTGAGCTGCATCAACAAAACTTTCTGGTATCATACATAATGTCAACTTAACTGTCAATCAACTCATGATACTATACCCTTTCTCCACCCACTCACGAGGCTTAAGAATTTAGTGACTGGGATTTCTGAGCCTGGTCTACAGAGTGAGCTCCAGGACAGCCAGGGCTACACAGAGAAACCTTGTCTCAAAAATAAAAAAAATAAAAAAATAAAAAATAAAAATTTAGTAACTGGAAGGAAGGGTGATGGCACCTGACTTTAATCCCAGCACTTGGGAAGCAACAGCAGGCGGATCTCTAAGTTTGAAGCCAGCTTGTTCTACAGAATGAATTCCAGGATAGTTAGAGCTACACAGAGAAAAAAAAAATTAGTAATTCATAAAAAATAAGGGAACTTAACCACAGCAATGGCAAACAAATGTAGGATTAATGTAAGCAAAATTATCCAAAACAGTTCCAAAATACTCAAGAAAAGCAATAACAATGCCAAGTCAGATTTTTGAGGTAAGGTTGCTATGTAACTAGACTGGCCTTCATGCTTTCTTGCCTGTCTCCCAGATGTTAAGATTACAGGTGTGTATACCTGATTTCCAAAGTAGAATTTTGACAGTCTTTAGAAATATCAAGTACATAAACTACTAAGTATAAGTTTTTAAAGATTATAAATCAACACGCTATACATACAACACAAAGAAAACACATTAGTCTAGAAACACACTAGGAACTCAGTAGAAAACCACTTGCCAGACATGTACAAGGTCTTGGGTTCCAAACAAACACGACAAAAGATAAAAAGACCAATAAATAAATTTTAAAAAACAGCAAGGTTCTCTACTCAAGGAAACTGAGGCAAAAGGATCCCTTGGAGCCCAAGAGTTCAAGGCTAGGCCAGCCTGGGCAACAATAGAATGATACTTCACTAAAAAAAAAAAAATAAAATAAAAATAAAATAAAGTTTAAAAAAAAACAAGTATAAAAGAGACTAACGATTATCCAATTGAGTACAGAGTTTAGTAAGTTTTGGAATTCACACTGTAACTAACCTTTAAGATATCCTTACTTATTGGGGACTTTTTGTACAACTACAATTATCTAAGTTATTAAAATCTCTCTCAACATATTGCTGTAAAACTGGATTTTCTTCATAGACTTCAACCAGAAATTGCTAATTGAACTGAATACAGAAGTTCACAAGTCAATCCAGTTGTATTCTATTAAGCCAAACACTAAGGCAATTACAAAACACAATACAACTGCCATTCTTTAGCAAATAATTTGGAGTATTGCTGTGTACAATTAAAGATGCTATTTATATTAACTTATCTTAGATTTACTTATTGGATGAGTGGTTTACCTGTATGTGTGTGTGTGTTTGTATGTATATTCGTCCATCCATCCACCATGTGCATCTCTGGTGTCTGTGAGTTCAGAAGTGGGTATCAGAGTCCCTAAAACTAGTTAGGATTGCTGTGAGCCACCATGTGGATGCTGGGAACTTAACAAAGGTCCTTTGCAAGAGCAAGCAACAAGTGTTTTTAATCACTAAGCCATCTCTCCAGCATCTTCTACTATCTTTTAATTCAAGCATTATTATACACTTTAATGAACATACGTATTTATATCACAATAACTATAACACATATAACAGTATCAGCAAAAGCTATTTAAAATCCTACATTAAGAGCCAGGAGATGGTGGTGCATGTCTTTAATCCCAGCACTTGGGAGACAGAGGCGGGCAGATCTCTGAGTTCAAGGACAGCCTGGTCTACAGAGTGATTTCCAGGACAGTCAAAGCTACACAGAGAAAACCTGTCTTGAAAAAAACAAGCAAACAAACAAAAAGAGCTATTTAGAATCGTACATAATTTTTAAGAAGATTCTGAAAACAGAACAAGAACATTAGCCACAAATGATGGCACACACCTGTAATCCCGGCAGATGGAGGCCTGGGTCACATGAAAGAACTTATGGAACAGGAATAGGAAAAGGAGGAAGAGAAAAGAAAGGAGGAAGGAGAGGAGGGGAAGGAGGGGGAGGAGATGGTAGAGGAGGAAGAGGACATAGTGGAGGAGGATGAAAAAAGGGAAAAGAAAAGGCCATCGGTTGTCTTTCATGATCAGTACTCCAGAGGGAGAAGCCAGCCAAGACCATATAGTGAGACCCTGTCACTCCTAAAGAGAAGAGGGGCAGAGGAGAGAACACATGGATGCCATGACATCTAGAATTTCAAAATGAGAGGTGAAAGCAGTTGTACTTTAAGGCCAATCTGAGCTACAGGAGATCCTATATTTAAAACACTAAGAGGGAGAGAACCACTACATTACCTTATTTTTATTTACTCCTTGAAGTTTTCCCTATAGATCAGAATGAATATGGCTATCTTCAAACATTCATACCACCAAGCATTACATTTAGCTTCCACCCTCCCCCAAACAGAAAAGACCCAGAGCCCTATAAGTTGTCCTTGCTCCACTGAATAAATCCCCAACCCCTGTAAGTCAAAAAGCTTTAATGAAATTCATAGAGGCTACACACAAATACAGACATAAATGTAGGAGGGGGACTCTGAGAAGAGTGTCAATGAAAGAGGGAGAAAATGAGAGGTGAATACGACTAAAATTCATTATATCAATAAAATCATGAAACAGAAATTATAGTAAATGCAAAATTTTGATAAATATACGGCCAATGAATTTTCACTGATTCATGTACATATGCAAGAAAAGCCTAAACTTAAAAAGGGTCAACAAAATTCTTTAATGAACTAACCTATGGTATTAGTAATTTACCGGTATTAGTTTCTATTATCTAAATTTATTACTATCAGTAAAAGTTATTCAATGAACTCTGGAAAGCATAAATCTCCAAGTAAAAGTCATTTAAAAAATACTCAACTATAATAAGAAAACATTATTTTGAATTATGCAACCCTAGTCACTTTCATTTTTTTGGACAAATATAATCAACTCTTATGTTTTAATGAATTACCATGTAAAAAAAAAGACCATCCTACTAAGAGAATTAACTGTATTCATCTTTAGTGTCCTTTCTGTGAAGTATAATTTATCAATTTACAAGGAGGCACAAAACACTTGCATAGGACAACTATTAATAAAATGAAACAAACTTGAGGACAATAGGGGAATATTCAAGAGGT
Source organism: Rhabdomys pumilio (assembly GCA_030674055.1). Taxonomy (NCBI): domain Eukaryota; kingdom Metazoa; phylum Chordata; class Mammalia; order Rodentia; family Muridae; genus Rhabdomys; species Rhabdomys pumilio. The sequence goes on along the minus strand of JANHMN010000013.1, from coordinate 72,803,284 downwards.
CTCATCCTTCTCTGAAGATCTAGAGGCAGTTAGTTAATGGCTGGTGGAGGGAGAGACAGCTTCTTCTTAGTGTAAGCACTCTTAAGTTGTGATCCCATAAAAATTGCTAACTAAACTCACTGGTATCCACCCCCCCCACCTTCACTCCCACACCATGACAATAAAAGGGAGCTAGTTTAGAAGGAGTGGCGGGGGAATAAGAAAGGGTAAGGAGTAAATATGATAGAAATATATCAAACATTTGAAAATGTAATAATAAAATAACTACATATAAAATGTTAACCAGCAACTTGCAAAATTTTGTTCACTCTAAAATCATATTGCAGCTGGGTGTGGTGTTGTACCTTGCCTTTGGTCCCAGTGCTCAGGAGGCAGAGGCCATGAGGATCTCACAGTTCAAGGCTAGCCTGGTCTACACAGAAAAACCTTATCTCAAAAAAAGAAAACAAACAACAAAAACTGAACAATATAAAACAATATGGTGCTTTCCTCAGATAAGGGATTAAGGCTAATAAGCCAGAACAAATTTTGTTCAAAGAACTAGGATTCTAATGCCCTAGCCTAAGAGGTGTATTGTGCCTTTAAAAAGGAGGGACAGTGTATCTACTACAATTTTTTGTTTCCTCAGATGCTAAAGATCTGAATATAGGATCTTCCAAATTAAGCACTCTTTCATTTTGTTTTGTTCATGAAAGTCTCGGTGATAATTTTTTTTTTCTCGAGACAGGGTTCTCTGTGAAGTCCTGGCTGTTCTGGAACTCACTCTGTAGACCAGGCTGGCCTCGAACTCAGAAATCCTCCTTCCTCTGCCTCCCAAGTGCCGGGATTTAAGGCATGCACCACCACTGCCCTTGGTGATAATTTTAGTTTTTTCAAACTAAAAAAAAAAACTCATGTGCTAGTACCCTATGTAAAACACAATCAAGAGAAACTACAGCTTAGTTCAGTGAAGTCGTGACCAACACAACTGAAATCGTATTTCACCAAGTTTCTTATTTTTGCTCCTAGAGACTGACCCTAGGGCTTTGTTCATATTGAGCAATATACACAGAACCCTACCACTAAGTCCATTCCTGTATTTACTTATTTATGTGTGTGTATACTGTGGACACCCGAGCCTTCCACATGATCAGAGATCAAACTCAGCTTGTCGGTCTCGGTACCTCATTCCTATTTTTCAAAAATTGTTTAGACTGGGGGAGAAGGAATAGAGGTCACATATTATTATTCTACTAAGTAAGATACCGTTTTGTGCTGAGCATATGCGGCACACGTCTTTAACCCCAGCTTTGGGGAAGCAGACGCAGGTGGATCTTAGTTCTAGGCCATCCTGGATTACAAGGTTAAGTCTCTGAAAAGGGGAAAGAGGAAAAAAAGCTGTTTTGTAATACCACTTAGGTACTGTATACTGCTATTGCCTCCTGCTACAAGAAACTCGTTTCAGCTGACTTCTTTCATCTTCCTGTACTTCCTTCCTACTCCCCCGCGTATCACCACCCATGACAAAATTCTGAACCCGTCTAATTTTCAGAAGGCTCTATTTAGAGACCGGGTACGGAAATCCGATTTTCGAACTTTTGGTGACACAGAAAGGCAGGCTACTCTGCCTCGGCAAAATACAACCCTCGCTATAATCTAAGACTCAATTCACTTCCGCTCGCATCTCCCTACCAATACGGAACTTCCCTGGAGCCCCCGAACGACCTACTTCTACCTGTCCTCCGGCTCCCACCTCGCGTCTGCACTACTTCCTGAAATGGGGAACCCGGACATCGCTCCCCTCCCAAGATGAAGACGGGGAATCGGGATTCCCCGCCCGGCCGGGCCTTAGGGTTCAAGCCGGGTCGGCAGGAGCTCGGGGGCCGTAGCCCGTCTACTGCAGGAGGTAGGGGAGCCACGGCGGAAGGAAGACGAAGGAAGATGGGAGGCGGGGGCGGGGACCAGGCCCAGGATACCTGCGGGTCAGAGCGCAGGCTGTCCGCAGTCGCCATGGCTGCGCGCCACCTCCAGCCGTCCGAGGAACCCGCTCCTCACTAGCTCTGACAGCCGGCCAGCAGCGGCAGGTGACGCGCAGCCGCCCACCTCCGGCGCCGGCGTCTGCGAGCCGCCCAGCGGGTTCCTGGGGGTGCGAGGAGCCCGGACACACGAGGAAGAGGTGTGCGGCAGCGCGAACCTGAGGGCGGGACGCGAGGACAGCCGTCCGCTCTCCGCGGGGGCTGGGAGAGGGTGGCGAAGACGCGGGACCGTGGAGGATGCTCACGTACCTTCCTGCTGCGCGGCCGAGGGTCCTCCTGCAGCCCGCAGGTCGCCTCACATCCGGGTACCCAGAGACACTCAGCTGCTTCTGCGGCGGCCGTCGCCGCCCCGCGGCACAAACACCAAACTTCCGGCGGCGGCGACGCCTCTCCCGTCAGATGGGAGTTACCTGAGGCCGTCGTGGGTGCGCTTGCGCGGCGCTTGTCTTCGGCCCCAAGCCGCTCAGCTGACGCGCCCAGAAGACGAAGATGGCCGCCACGCTCTCTGCGTGTCACGCAATTTTCACTCGGGCCGCGACAGCTGGGCGTCGGGTAAAGGCAAGCTGGCGTCCACACTCAGCGCAGGCGCGGTGGGAGGCCTCGCGTGCGCGCCTCCGCGGGTGGGCACCTTACGGGGAGGAGGCAGCGCCCCCTGTTGGTGGCGGCTTGTCATCGCGGTCATCTCCGGCCACACACCCACTTTGAGGCCTGCCCAAAAGATAACAAGCGCTTGCTGCCAAATAATACAACTGAGTTCTACCCCTGTGAGACCCATGGTGGAAGAAGAAAGAGAACTCCCGGAAATTGTCTTCTGACTTACAAATACCAGCCATTGCATATGCACACGCACACACATAAATGAAAATTCTAATAAATTTGTAAAACCCCTTTAAAATAAACTCACTCAGGTCTCAAATGTTGATTTGCTACAGGTTCCAGTACTTTCTGTGGAATCTATTCCAAGAGCCTTATCCTTTATCTTTAATAGGGGCCAATGTAAAGAAAGGGGTCGGGATTCAATATCCATTCTCTTTTACTCCAAGCTACACTAGAGCACACAAGGATTCACCGTTTTTAACCAATGTTTTATATCTGAGAGCTAAGCACCTGAACAAAACTGTAGGTTTTCCACCAAGTTTAATGAAGGTGATATTCAGACTGGCATTTAGAAACATCCAGAGAAAGAGTCAAAAGTAGTTTTAGTTTTTCTGAGACAGAGTTTAATGTAACCAAGGCTGCCTCTCAATTTCTATGTAGCTTAGAATAACCTTGACTTTCAGATCCTTCTGTCTCCACTTCCTAAGGGCTGAGCCTCCATACCCTGGCTCCAGATTTATGCTTTAAAGGCGTATAGGAAATGGCCCAACTAAAGTTTCTCTTCACTTTATGATTAGTGGACAACTAGTGAGGTTTTCTTAGTTTGGTGACTCGGGGGTGTTTTGTTTTGTTTGTTTTGTTTTTAAGGGGGGGGGTCTTTCTCATGAGTCTTTTTTAAATTTTTATTTTATGTATATGAGTACACTGTAGCTGTCTTCAGACACACCAGAAGGTAAGAGGACATCAGATCCCAATTACAGATGTTTGTGAGCCACCATGTGGTTGCTGGGAACTGAACTCAGGACCTCTGGAGGAACAGTCAGTGCTCTTAACCGATGAGCCATTTCTCCGGCCTGAGTGACTCTGTTTATCTTCACTAATTTTGCACACACACATATACACAAAGTAGGCCTTGTAAGTAAGGCCTGTATTCTGCTCTGTTAGCTTTACATAAGAGCATAAAAAATCCCTGTCAGACCATTTGGAATCATATGTACTTATTTTTGGTAAAGAAGTCATTTGAAACCAGGAATTATATTGGTGAACCAGCCAATATAATTTGAAACCAGCATAGTGGAGGGTCAAAGACTCTTGCAATTAGGCACAACTCATCTGCTAAAGATGGTGACTAGTTTTTTGCTCAGAGGATTGCATTGTACATTGGGGGTGGGAGGGTGGTAACTTCCTATCGTTATTGTTTATATTTTGAAGAATATTTCACACATCTGATTCAATATTAGAGGTCTTTGTAATTGAACTAAATCTCGGCTATTCTATGATATCACAAAGGACAAATTTTGTTTTGCCTTTTGCCAATAGTTTTTTTCTAGAGTCATCTGTTAAGGAACTTTGAAACAAAACTTATGATGATCCTTGACTGAGTTTTTAGTCTCCTCCAAAACAGAATAAAGAGTTCAGGTTTTGCAGATACTGGGCAATGAGAAGATTAATATTGGACTGATGCAATATTACAAGCCGAAAATGAAAGAAAAACAGTCTTAGGTCAGGGATCTGATTTTAAGAAGGAAAATGTTTTCTTAAATATATGTTGTACCGAAAGACAGTCATCTTAGAAAGAGAAAGAAAGGAGAGCAGGGGCTGCAGCTCAATGATAAACCACCTGCCTATTAAAGGCATCAGGTCACCTCAGGACCACCACTCCCTCCCACCCCCACCCACACCTCCACCCCACCCCACATCCCACCTCGACCAAATTCTCAGCACAAAGCAGATTTGCCCCAGAGGGACAGAGGGTAAAGAATATGACACGAATACAGGGATAGATAGAGGAGAAGGGAAAAGGCACAAGGAAGAAGGTCCAAGGGTATTTGTCCTGGATTGGGACAAAGGACTGCCTCTGGATAGTAAAGAGATAGACTTGGCCCACAAGCAAATGGTGGTTTATAAACGTAAGAAGGGGGAAACCCTGTGTTAGAATGAGGTATTTAAATTTAATTGGGCATGTTAAGTAAGTGAGATAAAGGGGGCTTTTGTTTGCTGAACTTAAATACTTTTCAATACTTCGGTAGCTCGACCTTAGTAGTTAGCCTCAGGAGAAGGAAGTGGCCACAAAAGTGAATATTCCTTGATAGCTAGCTTTAGGAATGTAATCTAAAGATTTTTAGCAAGACAGAGGGATTGGGGGAGGATCACATTTGCCATGCTTGAATTAACCTAACTGGAGTCTTTTCACCTGACCTCCTGGAGTCTCAGAGATGTGGGAGATGGCTCATCAGGTGATGCTCAAACTTATCATCTCAGCCTTCAGGAGGCAAAAACAAGGCCAAGGCAAAAAGAGCAAAGCAAGGTCCACCAGTCACTACATAGCAACCCACTCTCAAAACAGAGGGGGTGGGCAGGATTGCTCAACTGATAAAAACTCACGCTGCACAAGCCTGTCAACCTGAATTTGATTCCCAGAACTCACATTAAGATGGGAATAGTGAACTGACTCCACAAAATTGTTTTCTGACTTCTATATGTGCTCCATGGCACATATGCCCACATACATACATGTACACACAAGTCCACAATAACAATAAAAATGTTAATGGTTTAAAACAAAACAACAACAAATGGGCCAGGAAGATGGCCAGCAGGTAAATGCAGGAGCTTGCTACCAAGTCTGACACCTGAATTGCTCCCTATAACCCACAAGGTAGAAAGAGAACCACTCTAACAATTTGTTCTGTTTTCCATACATTAGCCCTAACATTCCCTGTGTATAACAGTTTCCTTCAAGATCAAAACATTTCATCCTGCAGGAAGCTCCTAAAGCAAGAAGGCAAACAACTCCAAATAACTTCAGGAAGTCACTGAAAACAACTAGATTCACTAGGCTCCTCCCTGCCATAATAAGCAATAAAAGCTGAGTGTCTGTCTCAGAAGGGCAGAGCCAAGCTACAAAAAGGACTCTCAGATAAGCTGAGCTACAAAAGAAGACTCTAAGACTGATGAACCAGCTACTTGAAAGATACATAAACCAGATGTGCTTGGAAGAGGTTTTTATCTTAGAGTTTTATTGCTATAAAGAGACACCATAACCACGGCATCTCTTATAAAGGAAAACATTTAACTGGGCTGGCTTACAGTTTCAGAGGCTTAGTTCATTATTTTCATAGCAAAGAGCATGGTGGCGTGCAGACAGACTTGGTGCTCGAGATAAAGCTGAGAGTGAAGACATGCAGCCTCTGCATAGCTTTCCCTCTCCTTGGTTCTTCCCTCACTGCTTTTAGAGCTTCCTCTCCCCACTGCTTTTTCTTGACAACTGGCCTTTTAGAGAATGCATGGCCTGGCCCCTAAATATTGCTATCCCATTTTCATAGTGGCACTCCCTAACAAAACCCCCTCCCGGGAGTGACAAATGCCAGCTTGGGAACAGATAAACAACAACTCTGTCCTGTCCGTGTAGCCAAGGCTGGCACCCTCTCTGATGGATGGCTAAGCACTTCCTAGTGCAGGTGGCCCCTGTCCTTGGGAAAATCGAAGACCAAATACCCTTGGAGAGATAAGTGCCATACTTTGGGCCATGACAGGAGAACAATTAAACGTTCCCAGACAGCTGTGGCCAGTTTGTGAAAACACTAGTTCCTGATAGCACCATAAAAGGCCAGAAGAGCTCCCTTTCCCCAGTTGTGCAGTTCCACCCCGATGTCTGAACAAACAAACAGCATTGTGTCTGAAGGGAGACTTCCCTTGTCACCTCCACTGTCACGGATCCCCGAAGTTGCACTCCTACACTGCGCAGTGGGAAGGGTTTGCACCAGAGCCTGGTTCAAATAAAGACTCTTGTTTTACTAGTCGGGTCAGCAGTTCCTTGAGCTCTTCTGAGGATCCCGAGACTTGGGCATAACAAGAGTCCTCTATCTTGATCCACAACCAGCAGGACACACAAGCTGAGTGTAGCTTGAGCATATGAGACCTCAAAGCCTGCCCCCACAGTGACACACTTCCTTCTACAAGGCCGCACCTATTCCAACAAGGCCACGCCTCTAATAATGCCACTCCCTATTGACCTATGAGGGCCATTTTCTTTCAAACTACAACAGGTTTTAGTCCAGTTGTGGTACCTGGAAAAGACACTCTCCAACCTGTTGAGCTGCCTACATGCTGTGCAATGTATTCCAGGTTCCTAGGTTTGTGAGTTTTCACCCATGCTGGAGTGGGTTTGTCTTTGTGGCATTCTTGACTCATGTAACACTTCATCCACATTCCTGTAAGTAACCCCAGTAAAACTCACTGGTTCACTAAATTGGATTTGGGAGATATCTATACTTTAGCCTTCAAGGATTCCCAATCAGAGGTAGGTAGATGAATGTTTGGTATCTCCCTGGGAAAAATTTTGTAATCAAACTTTCCCCATCACATACCCAAATAAAATTGTAGGTTTTTTTTGGAAAGAAATGTTTGATAATCCAAATAAAAAATTAGCCAGCTCTCATCAGTTTGAAATGATTAAATCCACCTGAAACTAATATATTCATATATTCAACATTTAAAAAGTCTGGGTTTTTTTTGTTTCTTTTTTGTTGGTTTTTTTTGTTTTTTGTTTTTTGCTATTATAACTAGAAACTGTTGAGGAGCAGATGACCTCAGGCCACCCTGAAGACTCAAATTATGTCAACAGGATACTATGTAAGTGTTATAGCTCTGATGAGAAAGTATCCTGGCAGTTGGGAGCCAAGAAATACCACAAAGTCACACTATACAGGAAACCTCATAAAAGAGATTTATTGAGAAGAACACAGGAGCGTAGCTGCCTCTGCTTAGGGGAGAAGAAGCAGAGAACTGAGTGGCAGATAGGCTTATCTAAGGGGGCTGGGGTGTGCAGATTTCCAGAGTGGAGATTTCCAGGGTTGGGACTGGTGAGATTTCAAGTCGTGTTGTTAGGGCAAGCTCAGGGACTGGTGGAATTTTGAGCCAGGGATTGCTGGGACTTCAAGGCCTGGAAGTATGCTCAAACCTTTGACTCTACGCCCTCTTCTTTTATCTGCATTCATCCTCAAGTAGGCTCTTCTGATAACTGGACAAAGGTTACTTAACCTCAGTGCAAACTAAGTAGAACGAAAGTCCTGGGAGAAAGTTCTGATTGGCTCCACTTTGCTGTCTGCCTCTTAAAACAAAGGCTGTGGCCCACACTTATGTCCTCTGGCTAAACTGAGAACTGTGACTCTTTCTCCTGGAGTTTTTAGCCAGTTTTCTTTCCTTTAATGACTCAAAACTTGTTGGTTTTTGATTATTGAGATGGGGTTTCGTGGATTTTAGGCTGCCCTGGAACTCACTATGTAGCTGAAGCTGACTTTCAATTTCTGATCTTCCTGCTCCTATCTCTAGAGTGATGAGATTACAGACATGTACTACCACATCCAGTTTATGCTGTGCTGGAGACTGAACACACAGCCTTTGCATGCTAGGCAGACACTACCAATTGAGCTATATCTCTGGCTTAGAATGTAGTTTTCTGTTCTTACCATGACAAGTTCTTTAAATAGCACATTGCCCCCAACTCATCACATTCTCATTTCCTTTTTCTTTTTTTTGTGACCAATATAATTGCCACAGCATACAAACCTCTGCCAACTCACAGAGGATAGAACAATGCCACTTCCAGACTTGACCCTGTGGGTAGCAGAAATAGAGCATTTACTTAGTTCCACCCTTGTTGCTGTCTTCACTTCAGAGCACACAGTCATACTGCAATAGAGTAAAAAATTGTTTTTTACAAAGTTTAAGGCTGCAGCAATATTCTTGTTACTGCCTACCCTTGCAACATACAAAAAAATCAAGCTACAAAATAAAGACAAAAGAAAAATGTATTTGATATTAATCTAGAGATAATGATTTTTCTCTTTCTTTTTGGGGGCGTGGGGGACAGGGTTTCTCTATTTGACAACCTTGGCTGTACTGGAACTTGCTTTGTAGACCAGAGATCCTCCTGCTTCTGCCCCCTAAATACTGGGACTAAAGGTATGCACCAGTTCACCCATCTAACAGTGGCTTTTCTTTCTTTTTCATTTTGTCTGTCTTTCCTTTCTTCTCTCTTTCTTTATTTTTGTTTGTTTGGTTTTTGAGACAGGGTTTCTCTGTATAGCCCTGACTGTCCTGGAACTCACTCTGTAGACCAGCTTGGCATTGAACTCAGAGATCCTCCTGCCTCTGTCTCCAGAGTACTAGGATTGAAGACCGGTGTCACCACTGCTTGGCTCACATAGCTGAGACAGAATGAATAGGTTTTAGCAAGATTATAACATTACATGTCCAAATATCTGAAAAGAAGAGTGAGCTTGATGAACTATGAGATGTTAGACATTCCTGTTTTACTGAGTGGAAAGGAGATGAATCAGAAGGAAGATGACCCCAAGTGGAAAGGGGATTTGTGGGTAAGGAGTACCAGGTACAGAGTACTGGCATTACTGCAGCGAATGTTATGCACAAGGTCTCCTTCCTTATAAAGCATACATTTTAATGGAGGGAAGTATTTAATTGTTCATGAATATCAATCGAGGACTGTAGATTTATCTTGACATTACAAAAATTATTTTGAGTGGAAACTAACAAAATTACCCCTGAGTCACCTCAGGGTGACTTCAGGTTGGCTTCCCAGCATAAAATAGACAAAATCATGAGAGAGTTGTGTCGGAAACATTATGACCAGACCTTGGCCAAAGGATGTACCTGGCTCTGATTAGCTTGAAATAGACAAGGTATAATCTTGGGTGAAATCTCTTTTTAGGGGAAGGAGAAGGTTTGAGATAGAATCTGTGGTACATGCTGGCCCCAAACTTGCACCACCATGCCTAGCTCTGAAATAATTTTCCCCTGTTTTATAACCCACATATTTTCTAACTCAAATCTCAAGGACCTATGTGTTTTCTTGATGCCCAGGCCTATGCTTCTGTTGTAAATCACCAGTAAACTGCACACTGCAATTCTGGACTTGCCTGCCTTTTTCCTTGGTCTCATTGACCTTTGGGACCAGTTCCCATACATGGGAACAGGGGTGTTTTGTGACAAAATCACATTCCTTGAAAGCAGTATTGGATATTGGAGAGCGCAGTAAGCAGTTGTATTTCCTTGCTTTCAGATACAATATTCTCCTGAGAGCCATAAATAATAAATTCTAGAATCAAATGATAATAAACTAATATTATCCAAACTTCTTGTGATAGTGGAAATTATTTGCACTATATTTGTAAGTAGATACAAATATAGATGTTGAGTAACTACATTTAACAGTGTGGTTATTGCAAATAAGGAGCTGAATTTTTTGTTTTAACTTTAACTGAAATATCAACATACATTTTTTAAAGTTATTTAAAACTCTGTCCTGAGACTGGTTTTCCTAGTTTTAAGAAGGTGCCCTGTAGCTCTTGGGTTAGTTCAATTCACATCCTCAAAGGAAAACTATTTTGTCCAAAGATCTGATTGGCTTAGCTTAGTTGTCAAGCCAACTAAGGACACCTTGGCAGGACTGAGTTTCCTGTTTCCAACATGTGGATCCCAAGAATTAAACTTAGATCTTGGAAGGGTTCTCTCAGAACTTCTCTTCCTTTGACGTGTGAAAGTTCCAGGCCTTCACAACTGGTTTTAATAACTTCACAACTGGTCTCGGAATCCTGCAGATGTTCATCAGCCCTCCTGCCCACCGAAGGCGCAAAGCACTCCTCCCGTTGCTAGGGGCCGCTGTCGCTCTCCAGGCGGCCGGAAGGCAGGGCGGCTTCCGCGTTCTCGTCGCGCGTCCGCAGGCCTCCGCGCGCTCTTCCGGCCATTCATACCCTTAGTCCCTGGGTCTTTGGAGCTTGAATTCCGTGAACAGTCGGGCCAGAAGGGAGGCTACGCCGCTAGGATGAAGCTCGTGAGGTGAGGAGGGTCTCCCCGCCGGGCGAGGGCGGCCGGTAGAGGGTTTGGGCCAGCGTAGGAGGCCGGCCCGCTGAGCTCCCAGAGTGGCGGGAAAGCCGCGTGCGCGCGGCCTGCTAACGGCCTCCGGCGCCCGGGTTCCGCCGCGACCGGCTCGCCGCCCAGAGCCCAGGCGAGGGACCGGCTCGCTTAGACCCCGCCGGTCCTCCCGGAATGGAGGGCCCGAACTGTCGCTGTCCACCTCGTATCCGGCGGCTTAAACGGAGCAGTGGCCCGTTTTCGTCGCGAGTCGAAACACTCGCACTGACGAGGACTTAGAACTAGCATGGTGTTATCTGCAAATAACGACGCCGATTTGCAAGACATTTTAATTTTAGATTAAGTTCCCCTTAGTTTTGTCCAGTTATACGAAATATGTAACTCGTTAATGTAGGCTTCTGACTGAGGAAAGACAAAGTCCCGGGATGGGGCAGAAGGTAACATTAATTTCGCCTGATTGCATAGATGATGTCGGGAGTGGAGCCTATCTAGAAGCTGGTTTGCTGGTTTGATTAATTCCAAACTAACAGACTTGAGGCCAAGCCTGAGACAGGGTATATAATATCTAAGCCAATTATTAGAGATACTTAGTTTCTTGTTAAGAACTGTTGTAGTTGGCCAGAATGCCATTGAATACCTTTTAAAGTCGTTGTACACAATTCACAAGATTTCTTTTAAAACGTTTTTGAAGTCTTTTTTTTTGTTTTGTTTTGTTTTTGTTTTTTTCGAGACAGAGTTTCTCTGTGTAGTTCTGGCTGTCCTGGAACTCATTCTGTAGACCAGGCTGGCCTCGAACTCAGAAATCCTCTGCCTCTGCCTCTGCCTCTCAAGGGCTGGGATTAAAGGCGTGCGCCACCACTGCCCGGCTTTTTTGTTTGTTTGTTTTGTTTTGTTTTTGTTTTTTTCGGTTTTTGAAGTTTTTTGTTTAACGTTAACGGTGGAATAGATATAGTCTGCTTGAAATTAAAAAATAATCAGTTCAGAAGGCATTTAAGGTTAAATTTTTTTTTTCCACCTGTTCTGGGGATAGCAACCAGAGAGCTTCTGATAATCACTGGAGTTCATTTATATTTGGACTGTAGCATAAGTAGAACGCCTCTACTTGCTCCTTCTTTACTCCCTAAATGAATTTGCTGTAACTTTTATGTTTATCTCATTTAAAGGTTCTATTACGATAACTTTGCCAGCAACCTAGGCAGGTCTCACTCTGCTTCTGCTGTGATTTATCCTGGATCCCATTTTGCATAGTGCAAAGTATAGAAATTTCTTCTTGCAGGAGAATGGTTTTTGCCCTGTGAAAATGGCAGACTGGTTTGCACTTTTGGTGTGGCCTTTGCTTTGGTGTGTGCATTAGTTAATGGGACTGTATTGTATTGTCCTTTATCCTGTTGCCACCTTGCCCAAACTTAGGAAGTATGTGTGCTTGGCTACTTTTCTTTTAATCCTCTTGTCATCTGATAAGTTGTAGTTTTCCTAATTTTTCTAAGTGAAGGTATTTCTCATTATCCAGTTCTCTTTGGTTTTCTGAGCAAATAGGGAGAATTTAGATGCTAAAAGGACCCCATATACCTTACTGTTGAATGTGCCAGTCTCATGAAGAACAGAATTCACATTCAGGTGATGGTGGCCCATCCCTTGAATGCCTACGCTTTCTCTGTGTTCAAGGCCAGCGAGCTGTATGGAGGGAGTTCTAGGACAGCCAGGGCTACCCAGAAAACAAACAAAAGTAAGAATTCACAAAATGAAGGACTCACTGTAAAATAATTTGAAATTATGTGTTCCTTGGCCTCTTTTTACTTTTATATTGAGACAGGGTCCCACCAAGTTGTGCTACCTGACTTGAAATCACTCTATACCCCAGCTGACATTAGATTTAGAATCATCCTGCCTCTCTCTCCTGAGTGCTGGGATTAAAGGCATGCACTGTCACCAGCCAGCATCTCTCTAGATATGTTAAAGGAATTCTTTAACAGAAAGTTATCTTCACAAAAGGACCCTGCTCTCCCCACCTCCTCCTTTCTGAGTGCTGGGATTAAGTCTTTGCCACCATGCCTGGCAAAATAATGTTTTTAATGTGGTAGTTGAAAGGTTGACTTTGATTAGTTGCTGAAACATTCAGCCTGTACTTGGTGCCTGTTACTATAGAAAGGTCATGCTACTTACTTTCATGGGAGAATGGAATAGGTAATAGCACTTGTGTAGTTTACTGGAGTGGATGTTACAGCACTGGGCAAAGGATATTGTAGGAAAGTAAGAGACTGGAAAATTTGAATATGAAGTTATTAGATGATGTTGTAGGATTATCATTCCATGGCCATTTGGCTAAAGTGAAGCCTGAGTGATACTGTAGAATTCTTGATGGATTGCACTCTAAATATTAATAAAGTAAAAGGAAAGAATGTTTTTTACAGTCTTGGTCTTGGTCTGGGAAACTTCAGCGTAAAGGCTGCTCCTGAAGGGTTGTAATAGAATCCACTGGAGAGATGCTCAGGTTGAGAGCACTAGCTGCTCTTCTGCAGGATCTGAGTCTCTTCCTAGGACCCACATAGCGGTTGTCAGCTGTCTGTAGCTGCCGTTCAAGGGAATCCGATGTCCTCTTCTGGCATCTCTCAGCGCCAGGGCACATACATGTACACATATATGCAAACAGGTAAAACACTCATACACAGAAAATAAAAAATAGATAAATAAAAAAAATTTAAGGAAAAAAGCCAGGTGTGTGGTGGCATGCACTTGGAGTTTGTGATCAATGAGTGGTAGACTGATAGAAAAGAAAAGGGTGTATGAATAATACATAAGCAGTTCAAGAAATGCAGACTTTCTATATTCATGAACGATTCAAGTCTCAGGCAAATTGCTACTACTTGCTTTTTCTCCGTTTTCCTTCTGTGGGATATTCTCCAGAGAAGACTGCTTGAACATGGGTTTAAGCCAACAGAAAGCCTATTAGCCATCCGGTGACTACATTGGGTGTTCAGGGTCCCAATGTAGCACTGAGGCTTTCTCAGAATAAGCTTTTTAAGCACAAAAACCATGTCCTGGGTTGACATACATCAATTAACAAGAAGAGTTGTCCAGAAGCAGAACTACAGACACAGAAAACAAGGTTAATACATTTAGAGGCTTTCCCATAACTGAACTTTGATGGACTAGGCCTTTGTTTTAGTTTTGGTAAATGGTATTGTCTGTGTACAGCCTGAATGGTACTTCTATCATGGAATCATGGTTGTGGTAGTAAGGTCTTGAGGCCTACTAAGGTCTGAGACCCTGTTATACTCCTTTATAAAGATTTATTTTGTATATGTGAGAGTTTTGTCTATATACAACATGTTTGTCTGGTGTCTGTGGAGACCAGAAGAAAGTGTTGGGTACCCTGGATGGAGAGCTACAGAGAGTTGTGAGCTGCCTTTTGGATCCTCTGGAATAAGCAGTCCATGCTCTCTCAACTATCTCTAGCCTCCCCTCTTTTTTCTCTTCTCTCTTTCTTTCTTTCTTTCTTTCTTTCTTTCTTTCGAAATAGTTCATTCAGCTCAACTGGTTTCAAAGAGTGACCTTGTAACCTTGAATTTCTGTTCTTCCTGCCCCCACTTCCCAAGTGCTAGGATTATAAGCATACATTTTTCTTAGCTTTGCTCATTAGGAAATAAATTACTATTTGTGTGTGCTCGTGCACACAACAGGTGCACAGCTATGTTATAAGACAATTTTGGGGAATTTGTTTTTGCGTTCCACCAGGCTTTCAGGGATTAAAACTTAGGTCCTCAGCCTGTGTAGCAAGTACTTTTAACCTGCTGAGCCATCTTGGTGCTGCTGCTCAGTATTTTAATTAACTAATTGATTTTGTTGGTAGTAACAATTTGTTTTGAGGTGGGGGGGGGGGAGAGAGAGAGAGAGAGAGAGAGAGAGAGAACACACGAGTGAGCAAGCCTAGGTTGGCTTGGTGCTCACTGTGTAGACCAGGCTAGCCTTGAATTCACAGAGATCCTCCTGCCCCTGCCTCACTAGAGCTGTATTAAAGGATGAGCTATTGTGGTTTGGTTTGGTTTTTAAGATTATACTTATTAACAGGGTGGAGGATGCCACACCCCATTAGGAGGCAGAGGCAGAGGATCTCTGTAAATTCAAGTCCATCCTGGTCTATAGAGTGAGTTCCAGGACAGCGATAGTACACAGAGAAACCCTGTCTTCAAAAAAAAAAAAAAGTTGTATTTATTTATAGCAGGAGGGTTGGCATCACTGTGTTTGTGTGTGTGCGTGTGCATGCGCACAAAGATCAAAGGACCATAGAAGGAGTAGGCTTGGCAGCAAGTGTTTTACCCTCTGTACATACTGTTTTGCTGTGCTTCTTCCCACCCCCCACTACCCCCCTCCCTTTTTTTTTGCATGGATAGAAAATTGGGAGATTTTTAATTGTTGCTGATGAAGGCTTGCATAAATGGGTTCGTAATGGCAGAAAGTTGGAAACATTCACAGTGGGATAATTGTCATTTCCATATCGTGAACTACTATCTAGCTCTTGGAATATTTATTTTTAGGGAATTATCTCCAGTGTAAACTGCTAAATAAGCTCCAAAGGGTATTGTAGGTGCCATTGTAGAATAGCCTACTTTGTTTTGTTTGTTTTTTTGTTTTGTTTTTCAAGACAGGGTTTCTCTGTGTAGTCCTGGCTGTCCTGGAACTCACTCTGTAGACCAGGTTGGCTTTGAACTCAGAAATCCACCTGCCTCTGCCTCCCAAGTGCTGGGATTAAAGGCGTGCGCCACCACTGCCCGGCCAATAGCATACTTTGTGTAAAGTAGAATCTTACTTGTATGCTTATGGGTTAGAATAATATCCCTATTCACCAAGAATGCAGGAAGAGAAAAGAGGGGTTCTTTATTTCTACCATGTAATCTTATGCTATCGGTTAGAATTCTTATTTCTCTTTTTGTGGCTTAGAATTAGTCTAGGGTCTTTTGATTGTTGAGACAGTGTTGCCTGCCATCACTATGTAGGACAGGCTGGCCTTAAGTTCACAAAGACCCATCTACCTGTCTTGCATGCACCACTACACCTAATGCTACTCTAAGATCTTCAAATATCTCCATTTAAGGTTGCTTTGTAATAGTTTCTTTCTAATATTTTCTAGTTGGAGGCTCAAGACAGCTATGATTATAGCTCAGCACAAATTTACAGCCTCAGGTGTGAGCTGTGCAGATGACATTATCTTAACAAGTAAACATTTGAATGCTCTGCAGCTTGTGGGCTACAGGTTGGACAAGTTTTCATCCTATGTGGTCCCATGAAGCCAAAAAGGCGGGTGCCTATGGTAGACAGTCGGGTGTCAATGACAGTTTATGACCTCATAGCTCAGAAAAGCACTGTGTATAGTATTATGAAGAGCTGTTTTTAAGATGTGTTTATGTGTGAATGTTTTATCTGCATGTATGTATGTGCATCACAAATTTGCCTGGTGCCTATGAAGGTTAGAATAGGACTCCAGATCCTCTGGAGCAAAGATAGCAGATGGTTGTGAGCTTTCATGTGAGTTCTGGAACTTACACTAGGTCTCTACAAGAGAGAAGGGTGCTCTCAGCTGCTGAGCTGGCCATGCAGACCCCAATGACCGGGTGTAGTGGCGTTTACAGATTTTTATCTCTAGCAGTTTTACTCTACAGACTTCACAAAAAGGCTTCTGGATGTTAACATAAAGAATCAGGACTTTATTTCTGTTTTTATAGATTTTTGATGAAATTGAGTCATGAAACTGTAACCATTGAATTGAAGAATGGAACACAAGTCCATGGAACAATCACAGGTAAGAAGGGAGGACCGTTTCTGTAATTTTTTTTTGTTTAAGGTTTTTCTTCTCACGGTTCGCCCACTGAAGAGGTTTTTGTTATTTTCTTCTTTTGGTTGTTTAATGAACATTGTTGTAGTACAGGTCCTCGTTATTTTTGTCTGAATTACCGAATGGATCTTAATTAAGCCTCATCTTTTTTATGTACAATAATGTGTTGCCTGCGTGTATGCCTGTGTGAGGTATCAGATCCCTGGAACTGAGTTTTGAGCTGCCAAGTAGGTGCTGGGAATTGAACCCAGGTCCTTTGGAAGAACAGCCAGTGCTTTTATCTGCTGAACCATCTCTCCAGCCCCATTCATCTCTACATTCTTGCACTACAACCAAACCAAATTGCTAGGTGCTGCTTCTGTTTCCTTATCTTTTATACCTTTGCTTGCGTGTGTTCTTGTGTTTCACATTTGACTGTAAGTTGTTATTGGCCTATGTTAATTATATATGACTTTCTACTATGGTATTTTTGTGCATGTGTACTGTATTTTTATCATTGTTCATCCTTCATTACCCTCTCCTGTTAATCTCCTAAGACTTTTTTTTTAAGTGGTTATCAGAGGGGGAAAAATAGTATCGTAACATGTGTTTCTATTCTCTAAAATACTGAACTTGGAGATGTGTACATTTTTAATAGGTAGGTCCAATGTTTTAGTAAACCAGGAGAAAATGGGATGGCATTTTGTGACTTTTCCACTCTTCAGTACTAATTGTGAATGGAACTTGCCTATTCATGTCTTTAGATATGCCCAGTCTCCATAACTAAGGATGTGTACTTGTTGCCCTGGTTAAAGTTCCTTGAGTAGGGATTTGATCTGTTCCCTGTAGAACAGCATTGGGAAAGATTCTGTCGTCTCTCTCCTCATCCTCCTTTTTTAGATGCAGTATGTGTATTTGAAATTGGCTTTCTAGTTTTGTGCCTCTAGCTCCTGGCTGCTGGTGTTATAGACATGCACCACCAGACCTCTTCATTTAGTGACGGGGATTGAAGCCAGCATTTCATGTACGCTAAGGAAGCACTCTACCAGCTGAGCTATGTTCCCAAACCCCAGAGTAGCGTGTTTGCCCTCCCCCCTTTTTTTTTGTCAAAATCTAACGATGAAAACTGTAATACAATAACAAAGCAAAACCAAAACAAAAAACACTAACACAAATTTCTGTATCTTATATGAACATATACACATATAAGCATATGGATGAGATGGAATGTATTAAGGCTGTTTAGGAAAGAAGAGAACTTCCTTCTTTGGAAAAAAAGAGGAAAGCATTTGTTGTTGAGTGTTATGTTTGGTTTTTTGTTTTGTTTTGTTTTGTTTTTGGTTTTTGGTTTTTCGAGACAGGGTTTCTCTGTGTGGCCCTGGCTGTCCTGGAACTCACTATGTAGACCAGGCTGGCCTTGAACTCAGAAATCCGCCTGCCTCTGCCTCCCAAGTGCTGGGATTAAAGGCGTGCACCACCACCACCCGGCTGTTTTTGTTTTTTTGAGACAGATTTTCGGTATAGCTGTCTGTCCTGGAACTTGGTCTGTAGAACAGGCTGGCCTTCAACTCACTAAGATTGGCCTGACTCTGCTAGATTTAAAAGTGTGCTCCACTCCTCCCCAGCAAAGAAGGGATTTGTAATAGTGAATTTTTGGAGAGAAAAACAGTAAGATTAGCCTGGCGTGGTGGCTCATGCTTAATGCTAACACTTAGGAGGCTAGGGCAGAACCAGTAATTGGAGGCAACTCTGGGCTTCGTAGTGGCAGCCTGTCTAACAGAACAAAAACATATACAAACAAGCTCAGTTAAGGACTGGGTTACAAGGTGATAGAGCAGTTGCCTAGCATGCCTGAGGTCCTGGATTCAGTCCGTAGCACCACAGGAAAAAAAATTTTCCACATTTAAAAAGACATAATAAGGACCCAGACAAATTATGTAGTTGGTAAAGGCTTACTGTACAAGCTTGAGGACCTAAGTCAGATCCCCAGCTCCCCCAAAAGCTGGGTACTTCCTGTTTCTTTAATTCCAGTTCTGTGAGAGACTGTCTCAGAAAACAAGGTAGAGGGTGTACCAGCTCAGTCCTGTTGGTAAAGGCATCTGCTGCCAAGCCTGACAACTGAATTCATACCTCAGGATCTACATAGAGGAAAGAGAGAACTGATTCTTGTGAGTTGTCCTGATCTCTAGACATGCACCATAGCACATAGGTACCTGTCTTCTCACATAACCATACTCATACAAATAAATTTTGAAAAGATTCTGTTTTTATCTTCGTATGTATATGAGTGCAGGTACCTTTGGAGGCCAGAGGCACTCCGTCTCTCTGAAGCTGGAGTTACAGGCAATTAGTTATGAGTCTCCTGATATGGGTACTGGGAACCAAACTTGGTTCTCTGTAAGAGCCTTGCATACTTACTATTGATCCATGGCTCTAGCCCCTAAAAATTATTTTCAGTAAATAAATAGGCATGTTAAACTGGGTATGATGGTGAGTACCTGTAGAGCAAACACTTGAGAGACTTGAGCAGGAGAATCACAAGTCTGAGGTCAGCTTGGGGTACATAGACTTTGTCCCAGGAAAGTGGGGGAATAGTTCTTCTGGTAAGGAAAAATACCTGTGATAGGGAGAAAAAGACCATAGATCTTTAAGAAGAAAGACCTGTGATGTGATAGAACGTTGGGTAAGAAGTTATGGGGACAATAGGAGAATTTTACCACAGACACTATCTAATCCTGGGACAAGAATTCAGTTCTGAAGGTAGTGGACTAATGGTTCCTTCATAGCTTGCTGTGTTCGTTTTCTTTGTTTAGCAGATAGGTTCCTTGTTGTCCAGGTTTTCCTTGAACACATGCATTCCTCATGCCTCAGCTTCTTGAATGCTGAGATTACAGGAGTCATTTAGCCACACCACCAGTGCATTCAATTCTGTAAGTGCTCTCAGCTCTGTACAGAGGTATTGTGGCTAGGAAAAGTCTTTAAGAAGGAAAAATTGCTGATTTATATTGACATTTTCCCCCATTGTGTGTGTACTAAGTTGTCACAGAAACTTGACCTGTAACATAGCAGAAAGAACTCTTTACAGTATGGTCTCAACTCTTGGCAAGATAGATTGCCTCCTTTCCATGCTGGTGATTGTCTTGCTTTCCCCCCTGTAGGTGTAGATGTCAGCATGAATACACACCTCAAGGCTGTGAAGATGACCCTGAAGAACAGAGAGCCTGTGCAGCTGGAGACATTGAGCATTCGAGGCAATAACATTCGGTACTTTATTCTACCAGACAGCTTACCTCTAGATACACTACTTGTGGATGTTGAACCTAAGGTGAAATCTAAGAAAAGAGAAGCTGGTAAGTGTGAATGTGTTTTATGTATAATGTATTTAAATCTTAACTCACTGCTCAGAATACATTTGTGAACAACAAGGGTGTTTTTGTTGCTCAGAACGTTTGTCTTAGTACATGCGTTACTTAGAGTTCCTGGTGCTAGCTGTGAAGAGCCCCTCCAGTCCTCTCTTGGTGTTCTTTTCTCCATGGAGTCTAGATTTGGAAGCTGGCTGCGTCACTTCTCTTTCCTCTCCCTCTACCACTTTCTTGATTAGATACTTGATAAATTCTTTCATTGTGAATTTTCTTGCCCATACAGCTAAGATAACTTTAAGTTTGGTGATGTTCTTCCTGGCCTTTTAACTGATTATTTTCTTCTCTCTTCTTTCTCCCTCCCTCCCTCCTTCCTTCCCTCTTCCTCCTCCTTCCTCCTCCTCTTCTTCCTCCTTTTCTTCTTCTTTCTCTCTCTCTCTCTCTCTCTCTCTCTCTCTCTCTCTGCATTTTTATTCTGTCTTCTGGGAAAGTAGTCTTACCTTTGTTCTCTGTTCTCTGAGTCAACACATAACTTTATTTTTAGGCTTCCTTTGTTTTTTTTTTTCTTAAGATCCTGTTATTTTGTTGCTGATAGAATTCTATTTTTGATAGAATATTAATTGTAGGTTTCCCTTTGGGACAGTGTGTATGCGCGCGCGCACACACACACACACACACACACAGACACACACAGACACACACACACACACACACACACACACACACACACACACACACACA
>JANHMN010000013.1:72707839-72773865 GCA_030674055.1 Rhabdomys pumilio | reverse complement strand
TGTGTGTGTGTGTGTGTGTGTGTGTGTGTGTGTGTGTGTGTGTGTGTTCATGTGGAGGGGCCACTTATGGGGAGGCCGTGTGAGTGCTGCTGGAGTTTGCTTCAGTCTCCACTGTGTTCACTGAGATCTCCCAGTGGACCTGAGACCCCCCACTCTCCTGCCAGACTCCTGGCCTAGAACATGTGCCACTGTTCCCACATAAGAAAACATGGCCTGTGGTCAGGTAGGCCCAGAACAGAGTTCTTCATGCTAATGAGGTACCTAGATGTCCCGAGGACTTAGCCAATAAGCTTCCTTTCTCAGACATTCCTCCCGCAAAAGATACTTAATCTTGAGTCCACCCTGAGAAGTGGGTACAGTATGGTGTGCATCCATTTTCTGCCATGAACAACCATGGACTGTCTCATCTACCACCACCATGGGGGCACATGCAAAGGCCTACAGAGCCACAGCTAAATCTTCCATAGGCCTCTCCGCACTTCCAGCCTACCTCCACCAAGCTAAAGACAAACACTAGGAAAAGCAGGAGCTCTCCTTTTCTCCCCGGCCCCAGGCTAGATGCTGTCTCCAGCCAACAGCTCCCCTCCTTCCTCTGTCTGTTCTCGGATCTTCCTCAACCCCAGCAGTGCCTGGATATCCCAAGAGTCAGACTCCTCAGCCTGCCTCAGTTCCTGGGACAAGTGCAGTCAAATTCCCTTCGTTCCACCTTCCCAAGAGGCTATGCCCAGTGTTGGGGCAGAACATGGACCCACATAACATGACCAGCAAACAACACTTTTATACTGCCAATTTGCTAACACTGCATTATGGCCGACAGCATTTTACTCCTGCCAACACTAAACGTCTATCATCTAAAAGACACACAGTGTCCTTGAGCTAGAGAACACAGGACAGATCTATCTATACTTAGTGGCCACTGGGTTACAAACCAAAGTACAAAAGAAGTGTCTCTAAGTAGACCATGTAAAGGACAGTACACAAAAGTGGCACTTTGTAGGCCTCAGCTAGGAAGGTGCAAGTCAGGTGACAGATTCCACTGCTCTGTGCACATCCGTGTGACTGTAAGTATCTATTTCAGGGTTACAAATTTTAGCAAGCAGATAACTTACAGAGACTGTGAATAATTAACACTCACCTCAGTTAACATATTTTGATAGGATTATATCTGAATAACTGGATATGGCTACCATCTGCCTATAATTCTAGCACCCAGGGAAGCTGAAGTATTGAAAGGCTACTCTGAGCAAAGCACAGCAAGACCCTGTCTCTGAAGCAAAATGTTCAATTGCACTTTCTCAGTGATGGATATATAGCTTAGTGGTAAAGCATTTGCCAGGCATATACAAGCTCCTGGTCCAACCCAAACAGTACCAAGAAAAAAAAAAAAAAAACAAACAAAACAGAAACTGTTGTACTGGCTGATTTTGTGTGTCAACTTAACACAGGCTAGATTCATCAGAGAGGAAGGACTCTCAGTTGAGGAAATGCCTCCATGAGATCCAGCTGTAAGGCATTTTCTCAAAGATCAATAGGGAAGGGCCCAGTCCATTGTTAATGGTGCCATCCCAAGTCAGTTGTCCTGGGTTCCATTAGAAAGCAGGTTGAGCAAGCCAGGGGAAGGAAGCCAGTAAGCACTACCCCTCCATGGCTTCTACATTAGCTCTTGCCTCCAAGATCCTTCCCTGTTTGAGTTCCTGTCCTGACTTCCTTCAGTAATGAACAGCAATATGGAAGTGTAAGCTAAATAAATCATTTCCTCCCCAACTTGTTTTTTGATCATGGTGTTTCATTGAAGCAATAGAAACCCAAACTAAGACAACTGTATAGAAAGTTGTCAATTGCAAAATTCAAGTGGCAACACAAACCTGTAATTATAGCACAAGAAAGTTGAGGGAGTATAATTGCTGCAAATGGGAGACTAGCCTGGCTTACACACTTGACCTGGAGATACATCTATGTGATGAGGTCAGCTGAAGACTCTCTGTGAAACATTCTTAAAGCTGTGCTTGCAAACTTGACTACAGAGAATACAAGTACTCTTGCTCCAGCAGCGTCGTCTCTAACAGTTCCATTGGTATTGATAAAATTTCTTCTCAGGAGACAAGTTCCATCTACCCCTTTCCTTTCCATGAGGTAACAGCTTAGTTGAGTGGGTCGTGCCATAAAGGCATCCTGCCCTTTAGTGTATTTTTGGATCAGGTCCTTTTTGTTGTTTGTTGTTCAATTTTGTTTTGTTTTTCAAGACAGGGTTTCTCTGTAGCCCTGGCTGTCTTGAAATTTACTGTGTAGACTAGGGTGGCCTCTAACTCAGAGATGTACCTGCCTCTACCTCCCAGGTGCTGAGATTAAAGGTGCGTGCCACCACTGCCCAGTGGATCAGGTCTTTCTTTAACATCTCATCACTTTCAGCACAAGCCTTGACTTCAACATTAAATTGTCTGATGCTCCTTTTCTCCTCAAACTATAGAGGTTGTATTGATATATATATATATATTTTTTTTTTTTACCTTCTTGCTCTTTTTCACTGTATGCCTAAATAAAAGTGAATTCTGGTAACTATGTGATAGAATCAACATTAAGCCATCTTGAAATCTCCTCAGCCAAAGAAATTAGTTCATTACTTTAAATTTAGCCTCAGGCCGATTCTTAGAACAAAGGAAGAAAGTAGCCACCACATTCTTTGTCAATATATTACAAGAATGGTTTCTAGCATTGCTATCATTGTTCCCTTTTGACACCTCCTGAGCTGGGCCTCCATGGTCCACATTTCTCTCAGCACTGTTTTCTTCCAAGCTCCTCCTAGAATGGTCTGCCAAACCACTGGTAGTGTTCAAGCACTTTCCTAGTCCAAAGCCCCACAGCCTCCACATTCATCCGAAAAGCAGCATAGTCTGGCTGCTCATAGCAATACCCAATGCTCAGTACCATCTTCCTAGCTACTGTTCTGTTTCTGTGAGAAAGCCATGACTTACAGAATTAAGAGTTTATTTAAGGTTCACGACTTCAGAGGGCAAGTCCATGTACTGGCTGGTTTTGTGTGTCAACTTGATACAAGCTGGAGTTATCACAGAGAGAGGAGCCTCCCTTGAGGAAATGCCTCCATGAGATCCAGCTGTAAGGCATTTTCTCAATTAGTGATCAAGGGTGGGAGAGTCCTGCCCATTGTGAGTGGTGCCATCCCTGGGCTAGTGGTCCTGGGTTCTATAAGAGAGCAAGCTGAGCAAGCCAGGTGAAGCAAACCAGTAAGTAATATCTCTCCATGACCTCTGCATCAGCTCCTGTTTCCTGCCCTATGTCAGTTCTAGTCCTGACTTCCTTTGGTGATGAATAGCAATGTGGAAGTGTAAGCTGAATAAACCCTTTCCCCTCCAACTTGCTTCTTGGTCATGATGTTTGTTCAGGAATAGAAACCTTGACTAAGACAGTTCATGAATTGTTATAGTGGTCTTGACCTAATGCTGCTTATATTATTTAATTTGGGTCCCCAAAATTGTTTGTTCAAGAATCTGCAGGTCCTCATATAAGACACTAAAGGTCCCTGCCCCCAGTTGGTTATGATTGGTAAAATAAAGTTGCTGGCAGCCAATGGCTGAGCAGGACAGACAGAGGTGGGACTTTTAGGATTCCCAGGCTAGGGAGAGAGGGAGAAGGAAAAAAGAAAGAGATCTGCCATTCCAGGAGAAGGAGAGGAAAGATGCCAAGCTGAGAAACTGTAGGACAGAGAGTAAAGCTACCATGTAAGAGAAGGGGAAACCCATCTGGGTCCAGAATGGTAAAGATGGAATATAGATGTTAGTAAGTAATAGCTTGGGAATATTGGAGGGAGGTTGATTAGCCACGTGGAGGTTGGGAAATGGCCCAGCCATTGAGCTGTTTAAGGCTTATCAAAATATATGTGTGTATCTTTCATTTGGGAACCCAGAACATTGGGTCAGGTATCGAGGAATGCTGCCACCTCCAGGATCAATTTGAGTATTTAATTGGGTACTGTAAAAACTTGAAGGTGAGCAGGGCATCAGGAGGCAGGCATGGTAGTAAAACAGTAGCTGAGAACTCACACCACATGATCACTAGGCAGAGAGAGAACACTGGGAATGGCTGTTCTTTTGAAAAGCCTGCATCCTGTGACATGACAGCACCAACAAGACTCTGCCTCTTAATTCTTCCCAAACAGTTCCATCAACTAGGGACCAACTATTCAAGCCACCACAAATTAGATATTTAAGATTAATAGATATGAATAGCAGTATTTAGTGCATGGAAGGGGCTACCATCTATATTCAGAGTTAGGTGTAGTTTGCATGACTGTAATCTTAGCCTTTTGGAGATAAAGGTTGAAGCATCAGGAGTTCAACGTCATGCCATTCTCAGCTACATATCAAGTTGGAGGCCGGCCAGCCTGGGATGCATGAAACTGTGTTTCAAAAATCAAACCAATTAATAATAATAACAATATATGTGCACACATGAACACACATAGATATACTTTACAGAGAAGTAAATAATTTAAAATAATTTTATATATATTTCCTAGTCCAAAGTCCTCTTTCAAAACTGTCCACAGTCCTCTGAAAAACAACATAGTCAGGTCTTTCACAGCAATACCCTACTCCTAGTACTGAGTTTATTTGGGACACACACACACACACACACACACACACACACACACACACACTTTACAAAGAGGTAAATAATTTTTGGGGGGACATTGTTTCTCTACATAGATCTAGCTGTCCTGGAATTTACTATAAAGTAAAGACCAGGATGACCTAGAATTCACAGAGATCCACCTGCCTGAGTGCTGGGATTAAAGGCATGTGTCATTATGTCTGGCTAGAGAAGTAAATAATTTTAATTATTTTCATTATTACAGAATGATTTCCTATCTCTGTATTCTTCCAGGCATAAAAGTATTTATTTAAAGTATCCCTATGTTTGGGGGGTTTAAAGACAAGTCAGAAAAAAATATCTATAAGGTTTGGTACTGGGAAAAAATCAAATGGAATTTGATTAATTCCCAACTTTATGACACATTTAAGAAAAGCAGATGGCATACACCTTTAATGTCTGCACTTGGGGGCAGAGGCAGAAGGAGTATTTCTGAGGCCAGCCTTCCAGGTCACCCAAGGCTACACAGAAAAAACTTGTCCCCACCCCCCAAAAAAAACATAAAGAAAAAGAAAAACATTTTTAAAATTAGAATACCAGAGCCGGGCAGTGGTGGCACACGCCTTTAATCCCAGCACTTGGGAGGCAGAGGCAGGCAGATTTCTGAGTTCAAGGCCAGCCTGGTCTACCAAATGAGTTCCAGGACAGCCAGGGCTACACAGAGAAACCCTCTCTCGAAAAAAACAAACAAACAAAAAAATTAGAATACCCCCAGAAATAGAACTATTTCTTTATTTGGAAATCAAAACATTAAAATAAATTACATATGATAATTTTTACTGTATTAGTCAAGGAGAATATATAATGTAGGAAAATGAGTATTAGTGTTTATTTTATATTTTGCTCTGGTCTTAGAAAAAGTGGGGACCAAATGCTGTCTTTTAGAGAGACCAACTATCTCTAAAATGTCTAAACAAGACATTTCCTGGGAATTCTTTATCACCTGACCTCACATATTGTCCCCTTCGATTCCAAATTAAGCTCTAGGAAGTTGAGAGCTTACCTTGTGACAAGTGCTATATTAGGCTTAGAGTAACTGTGATTTTTTTTTTTTAATTATCACTTTGAGTCTGAAATCTGCAGGGGAAACAGACTGCTTCAAAAGATACTCTGAATCATAGAGAGGCTGAAGAAAACTGTGCTCTCCTCATTCCGGTTTATGTGTAAATTCTGCCCTTAGGTTCTACCTAAGTGTCTGAGATTCAGTCACGCATTATTAAGTATTGAACACAGTATTTATAAGTAACAAAGGCCTATGAAGAGGCTACAGCCAGACTCTGTGTTGGGTTTAGAGGATAAAATGAAGCACAAAATCACATTTCTTGACTTTACTGTACTTTCAATCTCCCAGTAAAAGCAGATATAAAGAAACTTCTAGCAGAACAGTGATAGGCACACACCTTAAATCACTACACTTTGGAGGCAGAGGCAGGAAGGAGGCTCTCTGAGTTCAAGGCCAACCTGCTGTACAGAGCAAGTTCTAGAACAGCCAGGGCTACACAGAGAAATCCTGTCTCAAAAAAGAAAACAGAAAGAAAGAAAAGAAAAGGAAAAAAAAGAAGGAAAGAGAGAAAGAAAGAAGATAAATAATAAATAAATAAATAAATAAATAAAAGTTTCTAGGAGGGTTTTAGCAGTTCATGTTTGTAATCCCAACACTTGAGAGACTGAATTTGGATGGCCACTAGCTTAGGGCCAGCCTGGGTTACATACCAAGTTCAAGGAAGCTTGGTCTGGGCTACAGAATGAGAAAGGAAGAAGAAAGGCAGGAAATGGAGAAAGAAGGAATTATTATTTCTTGTGACAATTGCCACAGGCAATAATCATTTCCTTCTTGTAAAGTTTTTGGAATTCCAGTATTTAAAAAAAATTTATTGCACTTATTATTTATTTGCACATAGACGTGCACTTTATGAATATAATGTGTCAGGGTTCGCATGCGTCCACCAGAGGCTTGCAGGAGTTGTTGGTTCTCTCTTTCCACCTCGTGGGTCTGAGAGATTAAAATAACTATGGTCATCCGGCTTGATGGCAAATGCCTTCATCTGCTGAACCATCTCAGTATTTTTAAATTTTAAACACTTAACAATTTTATGTGCATAAATACTTTGATTGCAAGAAACACATGTGGTATATACAAATACATGCAGATAAAGAGGTCAGAAGAGAGAATTGGATTCTCTGGAACTGGGGTTATGGATGGAAGAGCTGCTGTGTGTGCCAAGAACAGAACCCAGGGACTCTGCAAGAGCAACAGGTGCTCTTAACGGCTGAGCCATTTCTCCAGCTAATTTTTACTAAATTTCAGCATTGTTTAGGAAATGTGTTAATTTCTTTGTTTTTGTTTTCTGAGACAGGGTTTCTCTGTGTAGCCCTGGCTGTCCTGGAACTCACTCTGTAGACCAGGCTGGCCTTGAACTCAGAAATCCGCCTGCCTCTGCCTCCCAAGTGCTGGGATCAAGGGTGTGCGCCACCACCCCCAGGTGTTAATTTCTTGAGATATAGAAACCAGGACAAAACAGCTGTCATATTTGTTACTTTTGCTTCACACTAATGGAATCTTATATACATGAATCAACTTGTTTTTATTAAATAGCATGTCAAAAATCTCTTTGGAAAGTATGGGGCTGCATAATGTGAATGTTTCATAATTTGCCTGTTGGGAGCCAACTTTTAACAGAAAGCAGCTAGAAAACAGCTATCCATGCCTGCAAGGCTTATGTCATATCTACACCCCTCAAGGGGCGTGGCAAATGTGTATAAATTTTCCCTTCAATAAAAGATTTCCCTTCAATAAAAGAGACTGGATCAGAACCTCTGTCTTGTCTCCATTCCTAGCGTCTCTTCCCCTTATCCCCACTCTCTCTCTCTAGACCCTGACCCAAAGACCGGAGCAGCAGTTTGGGCCAGGCAGTGGTGGGGGTACGCCTTTAATTCCAGCCCTTGAGAGGCCAAGCCAGGCAGAGCGGAGCAAGCCGCAACATTTTTTGTTATAGTAAGTATTCAGGCATTGTTAAGTCTTTTGTCTCAAGCCAGGTAGAGCAGAGCTGGTTGCAACATTTTTGGCGCCCAACGTGGGGCAGAGGGCACGAGAGACATTAGGAGGTCGTTAGGACACTAGAAGGATCTGCTGATTGCCGAAGGAATCTGCCGCATTGAGAAAGGTATAATGAAAATGGGGCAAGAAATAAGTCAGCCTGAACTTAACTCTCTGTTTTTTCTTTGTTTGCTGCTCACGTGTGTTAATTGCCTGCTTTTGTTTCGTTGTTTGAATGCTGTCTTTCATGTTCAAAATAAAAAGAAATGTATGTATCCACTTCCAGAGGCTCCGATTGTGGAGACATTGGTTGTAGATCCCAAAAAGGAGTTATAGGATAAAATTTCTATTCTTAAACAACCAATAGAGTTAGAAAAAGAGTATCAGGGCTTAACTAATCAGCTACAAAAATTAAGGACAGGGAAGAGGTCTCAAGAGGCCAACTGCGAAAATCCCCCAGATGAAAATTCTCAACCCGGTGTCCAAAAGCAGTCCCTATTCTCTAGTTTTAGTTCAGCTACAGATCAGCCAGAGGAGGGAAACGCTGAGGCTTTCCCTATATCAGAGACCAGAGACGCTCAAGGGGTTGCTTGGAGACATCACACAGGGTTTAATTTTCAAATTATTAAAGAATTAAAAAATGCTGTATCTCAATACAGTGCCACCGCTCCCTTTACTCTTGCAATTTTAGAGTCTGTGGCAGAGGAGTGGCTGACTCCTAGTGATTGGAATACATTAGTGAGAGCAGTTCTTAGTGGTGGAGACTATCTTATTTGGAAATCAGAATATCATGAAAATTGTAAAGAGACAGCTAGTAGAAACATTCAGGCAGGCAATGGTTGGTCCTTTGATGCCTTAGTAGGAGAAGGGCAATTTGCTTCTAGTGATAACCAGATGCAATATGATCCAGGTTTATATGCTCAAATTCAAAATGCAGCCATGAAGGCTTGGCATAAACTCCTGGTAAAGGGAGACCCTGGTGCATCTTTAACAGCAGTCAGACAAGGGCCTGATGAACGATTTTCTGACTTTGTTCATTGATTAATGACAACAGCAGGGAGGATTTTTGGTAATGCAGAGGCAGGTGTAGATTATGTGAAACAACTTGCATATAAAAATGCCAATTCTGCCTGTCAAGCAGCCATTAGACCCTATAGGAAAAAGACAGACCTTACGCGGGGGTATATCAGACTCTGTTCTGACATAGGTCCCTCCTACCAACAGGGCTTCACTATGGCTGCTGCCATGCAAGGACAACCAATAAGAGAACTTTTGGCAAGAAGAGATAAAAAGGCCTGTTTTAAATGTGGCAAGCCTAGACACTGCAAGAGATTGCAAGGCAGAAAATGAATTAACCTAGAGACAGTCCAGCAAGCAGCCTGGGCTCTGCCCACGTTGCAAACATGGAAGGCATTGGGCTAGTGAATGTAGAGATGTACAAGGTAACTCCCTTTCCCATAATCAGGGAAATGGGAACAGGGGCCAGCTCCAGGCCCCGAACCAACGCAAGCCAAAACAGGCTTATGGAGCAGTCAGTGTCATACCAGCAAACACCAGTCCCTTTCTGAACTTAGTCGAGCTACACCAGGAAGCGCAGGACTGGACCTCAGTTCTGCCACCCACACAGTATTAACCCCAGAAATGGGACCTTGGGCCTTACCCACTGGAGTGTTTGGACTGCTCTATCCAAATGTGTTTGGCCCGATAGTGGGAAGAAGCAGTACTACTATGCAGGGACTACAAATGTTTCCAGGAGTTATAGATAATGATTATCAGGGTGAGATTAAGGTAATGGCACAGGCAATTCAGAATATAGTCACCATTCCTACAGGAAGGTGGATAGCTCAACTATTGTTACTTCCATTGTACCCTACTAATCACAAGTATAACAATCCTAAAAGAGGGGATCAAGGCTTTGGTTCCTCTGATGCATATTGGGTACAGCCTATAGTTAAACAAAAACCTATGATGACACTATGGCTGGATGGAAAGGCATTCCAAGGCTTGGTTGACACAGGAGCTGATGTGACTATCCTAAAACAAAGCAATTGGCTGCTACCTGGCCTCTGACCCCAACCTTAACCAACTTAAGGGGTATTGGCCAAAGTCAAAATCCACAACAAAGCTCTAAGGTGCTGACGTGGAAAGATAATGAAGGACATACAGGGAACATACAACCCTATGTCATCCAGGGCCTTCCTATTAATCTCTGGGGCCGAGATCTGTTATCCCAGTTGGGATTGATTATGTGCAGCCCTAATGAAGTAATTACAGCTCAAATGATAAACTCTGGATTTTCCCCAGGGAAAGGATTAGGAAAAAGTGAAGATGGAATTACTCATCCTACTTAGGTTTATGGTAACAATGAAAGAAGAGGCTTGGAGTATTTTTGATGGGGGCTACTGATTCAGCTGCACCCCTAGGGCGTTGTGCAGATCCCATCACCTGGAAGGGGGACTCGCCCATCTGGGTGGATCAGTGGTCCCTAACCACCGAAAAATTACAAGCTGCCCAGTTGCTAATGCAGGAGCAATTACAGGCAGGACATTTAGAAGAGAGTAACTCTCCCTGGAATACCCCAATATTTGTCATTAGGAAAAAGTCAGGAAAGTGGAGATCGATGCAAGACTTGAGGACTGTTAATGTGACCATGATTAATGCAACCTGGGCTGCCCACACCAGTGGCCATACCTTTAGGTTATTATAAAATAGTTATAGATTTAGAAGACTAATTTTTTACTATTCCATTGCATCCTAACGATAGAAAGTGCTTTGCTTTCAGTGTTCCCTCTATAAACTTTAGAGAACCTATGAAAAGATATCAATGGAAGGTCTTGCCTCAGGGTATGGCTAACAGTCCTACCTTGTGTCAAAAGTTTGTGGCTTCTGCCATAGAGGGTGTTAGAACTATGTGGAAGCAAATCTACATGATTCATTTTATGGATGATATTTTGATAGCTGGAAAAGATGGAAAACAGGTGCTCCAGTGCTTTGATGATCTTAGAACAGCTTTACAGACTGCAGGGTTACAAACAGCACCAGAGCTGGGCGGTGATGGCGCATGTCTTTAATCCCAGCACTTGGGAGGCAGAGGCAGGCGGATTTCTGAGTTCGAGGCCAACCTGGTTTACCAAGTGAGTTCCAGGACAGCCAGGGCTACACAGAGAAACCCTGTCTCGAAAAACCAAAACAACAACAACAACAACAACAAAAAATAGCACCAGAAAAGGTACAATTACAAGATCTATATACTTATTTAGGATTTCAGATTAATGGTCCACGTATTATTAATAGTAAGGCCACCCACACTGAGGACTGATTCCCTTAAGACACTTAATGATTTTCAAAAACTACTGGGAGACATTAATTAGCTACGACCATATTTGAAACTCACGACCAGAGAATTGAAGCCTCTGTTTGATATTCTCAAGGGAGATCCTGACCCTAAGTCTGACAGGGCTCTAACAGAGGAGGGTAGAAAAGCCTTACAGAAGGTAGAGAGTGCTATTTCATCCCAATTTGTAACTCATATTAATTATTCTAAGCCTTTATATTTTCTTATTTTTGACACTAAACTAACTCCTACTGCAGTTTTTTTTGGCAAACTGCACCCATATGGGTTCATCTACCCTCATCCCCCAAGAAGGTTCTTAATCCATACTATGCAACTGTAGCAGATATGATTATGTTAGGCAGAGACAACAGTCAAAAATATTTTGGAAAAGATCCTGATGTCATAGTACAACCCTATACAAGGCATCAGGTTGATTGGCTTATGCAGAGTTCTGAAGTTTGGCCTATTTCATGTGCCTCATTTGCTGGTCAGCT
The DNA here is from genome assembly GCA_030674055.1 of Rhabdomys pumilio. Classification (NCBI taxonomy): domain Eukaryota; kingdom Metazoa; phylum Chordata; class Mammalia; order Rodentia; family Muridae; genus Rhabdomys; species Rhabdomys pumilio. The sequence goes on along the minus strand of JANHMN010000013.1, from coordinate 72,762,332 downwards.
AGATAATCATTATCTACCAGATAAATTGTTTCAGTTTTGTAATCGCCATGCATTTGTTTTCCAACTCATACTGCACATGCACCTATCAATGAAGCATTGCTAGTTTTCACTGATGGTTCCTCATCAGGAACAGCTGCTTATGCCTTTAAAGATCAAGTAATCTCCTTTGCTACATCATCTTTGTCAGCTCGATTGGTTGAATTACATGCTATTATTGCTGTTTCAAACATTTCCAAATCAAACCATTAATATTTACACAGATAGCTCATATATAGCTCAGTCTATCCCTCTGCTAGAAACTGCTGCACAAACAAAGCATTCCTCAGGAGCAGCTGATTTGTTTTTACAGTGCCAACAATTAATTTTGAGGAGAAAGTGTAAATTCTTTATAGGACACCTGAGAGCCCACACTGGGCTACCAGGTCCTCTTTCTGAAGGAAACACCAAGGCTCAACATTTGCCCACTGTCATACTAATAGAGTGTAATACTGTATTCCAAAGATGCACACTGTCAGCTGTCTTTTCTTGTGTGTGTTTTGTTAGTGTTTGTTTGTTCTGAGTTTTAATTTTTTATTTAACTTTTTATTGATTGTGAATTTTACATCACACACCCCAATCCCACTCATCTCCCTGTCCCTTTGTATCTGATCTTTCACCCTTGCAATCTCCCCCACAAAAGAAAAAATAATCTCGTGGAAGCTGGAGCGTGTCACAGTGTGTACACCCCTTTGTCCACACATCTTTACTTGCAAATGTTCATTGCAAGAGTCATTGGTCTGGTTCCAAGCCTCTGGCTTCTGCTGCACCATCAATACTGGATCCTCAGTGGGACTCCTATCAGATACCTTGTCCTTGCCCTGTATCATCATCTGTAGGACTTGCCCCTTCAGTAGCTCCAGCAGTTCATTGATTGGGTAGATCTTGTGGTGGTCCAACTCAAAGCCCTGGACCTCAGTGGTAGCTGAGCTGGTCGGCCTGCCAGTTCTGCATCCACACTACCAGGATGCGCAGCTCTCCCACTCTCATGTCTTTGGGGTTGGCTTGCTCTCATGCTTTCTGGGCCAGCTCATTCTGGCCTACATCACCAGGGCCAGCTCTACCGTGCTGTCTAGGCGAGGTGCAGGGCCCACTCTCCTGAGTGCTGCAGCTGGCAAGGGCAGAGATAGCTTTCCAGCTCTCAAGACAATAGATGAAGGGCAGGGGCGTGGCTCCAGGCTGGGGGTTATCTCAGGTGTGGATACTTAATTTTTGAGCCATTTCTGTAGCCACATGGGCTGTTTGTTTTTGAAGATAAGGTCTCACTATGGACCCCAGGCTGGTCTCAAGTTCAAGTTCTTCCTTCTCAAACCTCCCAGGTGTATGCCGCTATGTTCTGGTGGATTCTTATTCTTAAGGATGGGTAGATTATTTGCATAGAATTCCACCGAAGTGAGTTCAAACTAATGTCTAATTTAGGAGAACTGGGTAGTTCTAACATATTCTCATTTTTTACCTTAATACTGCTAAAATTTGCCACGTACCACGTTACTGGCTTTATATCTTTTGGATTGGATTGAGGTTGTTAGACTTGGCGGCCTTAACCTGCTGAGCCATCTTGCTGGTTCAGCTCTGTTGTTTATCTCATTCAATACCCAGAGTTCTTCTGTGTGCTAATGAGATGTTACAGTGCTATGTGATAGAGCCAAAACGGAAACACTCGAGCCTGCTTTTCTCATGTGGAGATGTTTTGTATTTGGGATTACTGGTGTGTATCCATCACACCCAAATAAAGGTACTGGTGTACGTGCATGTGCACGTGTGTCTGTGTGCATACGTGTATGTGCATGTGTGAGCGTGTGTGTGAGTGTGCGAGCCTGGAACTCATGGCTGTCCTCCTGTCATAGCCTCCTAAATGCTGCCATTATAGCCATAAATCACCACACCTGACAAGATACTGTAAGTTAGTTTGATATGTAGAACAATTTGTGCTTGCTAGGAAGTCTGGCCCCATGACACTACTTGGCAATACTGCAAACCATTCACATTGGATCTCTCACATTCTTCACAGATGATTAGCATTGGAATATCATCGTCATGGCTTTCTCAGTTTTCTACCCCTGGCTTTCCTGCTTGTCGTGCTTCTTATAGTTTTTTGAATTTATCTTTGTATTTTAAAAATAAACAATTAGTATAATGATTTTTAAAATTCTTATGTGTTTACTTTTGTGTGTATGTGTGTGAGCACATGTGTGTCACGGAGCATGTGTGGAGGTCAGAGGACATCTTTTTCAGCAGTCTGTTCTTTCCTTCTGTTGGGTGGGTTCTTGGGATTGCTCTTGGGTCATCAGGCTGGCGGGAAGCCCCTGTACCTGTGAAGCCATAGATACAACAGTAGAGAATTTTAAAGACATATTCTCCATTTGTTTCCTATTCCTAAGTTTATCTCCCTAGACCAAATTAGTATACCTAGTTTTTCTGTATCCTCTGTGGAGTCTCCTTGTTGGCATTTTTTTTATTGGATATTTTATATACATTTCAGATGTTATCCTCTTACCCCAACCCCCCCCATCCAGAAACCCCCTATCCCATCCCCCCTCCTCCTATTTCTATGAGGACGTGCCCCCACCCACCCACCCACCCCCACCTCCCTGTCCTCGAATTCCCCCACACTGGGGCATCCAGCCTTCATGGGACCAAGGATCTCCTCTCCCACTTATGCCCAACAAGGTCATCCTCCCCTACATATACAGCAGGAGCCATGTGTTCCACCCTATGTGCTCCCAGACTGGTGGTTTAGACCCTGGGGAGCTCTAGTTGGTTGGTATTATTGCTCTCCTCATGGGGCCACAAACCCTTTCAGCTCCTTCACGCTTCTCTCTGATTCCTTCATTGGGAACCCCATGATCAGTTCAATGGTTAGCTGTGAGCATCCACCTCTGTATGTTAGGCTCTGGCAGACCTCTGAGGAAACAGCTATATCAGGCTCCTGTTTTAGCATGCACTTCCTGACATCCACATCAGCATCTACCTTTGGTGACTGCACATGGGATGGATACCCAGGTGGAACAGTTTCCAGACGGCTCTACTTTCAGTTTCTGTCTCACACTTTCTCTCCGTATTTGCTCCCATGGGTATTTTGTTACTCCTTCTAAGAAGGACCGAAGCACCCACATGTTGGTCTTCCTTCTTCATGAGCTTCATGTAGTCTGTGAGTTGTATCTTGGGTATTGCAAGCTTTTGAGTTAATATCCACTTATCAGCGAGTGCATACCATGTGTGTTCTTTTATGATTGGGTTACCTCACTCAGGATGATATTTTCTAGTTCTATCCATTTGCCTAAGAATTTCATGAATTTATTGTTTGTAATAGCTGAGTAATACTCCATTGTGTAAGTACATTTTCTGTATTCATTCCTCTGTTGAAGGACATCTGGGTTCTTTCCAGCTTCTGGCTATTATAAACAAGGCTGCTATGAACATAGTGAAGCATGTGTCTTTGTTATATGTTGGAGCATCTTCTGGGTATGTGCCCAGGAGTGGTATAGCTGGGTCCTCAGGTAATGCTATGTACAATTTTTTAAGGAACTGCCAGACTGATTTCCAGAGTGGTTGTACCAGCTTGCAATCCTACCAACAATGGAAAAGTATTCCTCTTTCTCCACATCCTCGCCAGCAACTGCTATCACCTGAGTTTTTGATCTTAGCCATTCTGACTGGTGTGAGGTGGAATCTCAGGGTTGTTTTGATTTGCATTTCCCTGATGTCTTGTGTGCATTTTTATCTCTTTACACCAAGGTTTGTATCCTGCTTTTTGTTTTATCCTAATATCCCTTAGGTATCTTTTGTTTGTTTGTTTGTTTGTTTGTTTGTTTTTGTTTTTTGGGGTTTTTTTTGTTTGTTTTTTTGAGACAGGGTTTCTCTGTATAGCCTTGACTGTCCTGGAACTCACTCTGTAGACCAGGCTGGCCTTGATCTCAGAAATCTGCCTGACTCTGCCTCCCAAGTGCTGGGATTAAAGGCGTGTGCCACCACTGCCCAGCCCTTAGGTATCTTTTTATATCACCATAAAGGTTAAACATCCTGAATCTCAAAATTCAACATCTGAACTTTTATTTTCTGAGTCAAGTCTCCTGTGGCCCACATGGAAGAACTGATTGGGCTCTGTCTCTCTGTCTCTGTCTCTGTCTCTTACACACACACACACACACACACACACACACACACACTAAATATTAAGTAAAATACAATGAAAATAGTGAAGTTTTGTCAGCTTGGAGTGGGTCTTCATGAGTTCCTCCCTTATCCACAGTGAACTGTGACTGCTGTGACCTTTTGCAGATCTTGTGCTCGCAGTCACAGCCACTGTGACTTGATGTGTGCAATGGTCCAATAATGTCTGGAAACCGCTATTGTGGGGAGCAGAGGAAGCCCTGAGCATGTCAGGTGCTGAGTGAATGTGTGATGTGGACTTGGACACGTCAGTATCAAAGATCCTAGCTTTATACCTGGAAGGAAATGGCAAAGCCCACCCAAACCCCTACTCTTGTCCCGGCCTGAGCCCATGATTAGGATCAGAGGGAAATGACAATGTTGACAGCATGTGCAGACAACTGCACATAACTCCCCTTGCCCCATATTTATGCTGTAGACTGCTCCCCATCAGAGGCTGCTCCTGTCTAGAGGAGCTGAACCTGTTTCCTTGATCCAGCTGATACCATAAACCCTGCCTCTTTATTATCTGTAATAACCCCAGCTCCGTGTTCACCTGTGTACTAGATGTGCTGAGCTTCCAGGACATCGCTTTCCCATCAGAGTAGTTCACCTGACCCCAGGTTTTCTGTCTACATTAATCTCTTCTTCATTTCTCCACTGCCCTGTCAGGTCAAGTGCCTTGAATGTGCACAGCTGCTGCACACTACTTTGCTGTAGTCCTTCATTCCCACTGGTTCTCACAATCTTTCTACCACATGATGGTCCCTGAGTCTCGGGGACAGGGGCACTACATGCATCTAGTGGCTACTGGGGGAGCGGGGAGTTCATTCTCTTTGGAAGGAACTCCTGACAGGCTGTTTTGCAGTTGATGGTCTTATACTAAATAGATTCACTTAATTAAAAAAACACAACCCATAAAGTTAGGAGAAAAAAAAGGCAGGAGTGGGTACAGAAAAAATTGGAGGAAGAAGAGGGGATATGTTTGATCAAAATGCATTATACTTATGTATGAAATTGTCAGTTTTAGAGTGGGGCATGGTTCTACCTTTGTGTCTCAGCTATCAGAGATACACTGAAGCCTGAGGCCTGAGAGGTCAGGGTCAGCACAAGCTACAAAATGAGACACAGACCAAAACAAAGTTCTGGAACCTGTCTTGGTGGTGAAGACCATTAACCCTAGAATTGGGAGAAAGAGGCTGGTGGATCTCTGTAAACTGGAGTCCATCCCAACTGCATGGCAACTCCAGGCCAACCAGGGCTAAACAGATAAACTCCAGCTCAAAAACAAAACAAAACAAACAAACAAACATAAAAAAATAAAAACAGTTTGGGTAAGAATGGTGGTTACAGGCACTGCTGCTGGGACCACAGAAATGGTACAACTTCTATGAAAGGTAATTTGCCAATAAATACCAAATTACTATTTTTTCCTGTGATATTAGGGAGTTGAAATCAGGGCCTTGGACATAGATATACACTCTGTGGCTGAGCTAATCTGCTGACCTAAATTACAAGATTCTCTTCACGGATACTCTTGTAGCTCAAGATGACCTTGAACGACCTCCACAGTGCTGGGATTACAGGCTCTACGCTTAGCCACACATCAACTCTGTGTAGCTTCAGGATTTAAACTAAGGCTCTCTGCAGACTAGGCAAGCAACCTACCAACTGGTCTACATCCCTAATCTTTAAAGTATGCTTAAATAGGGTATGATGTCAGCTTTTATTTTGCAAACAGTGAAGCAAAAAGCATTCTTGGTGATATATTCACAAAATTACTATTGGCACACTTTTAGGTGTTATGCTCTGGCCCCCTTTTCCTGTTTTGAGCAAGGTCTCACTGTATAGCCCTGGCTGGCTACAGCTCATTATAAACTAGGCTAGCCTCAAACTCAGTGCAATCTACCTGCCTGTGGCTCCCAAGTGCTGAGATTAAAGCTATATGCTACCATACCCAACAGGGCTCTACTTTTGTAGATTAAAAACTCACAAAGAAACAACTTAAAATGATAGAATTTATTTTAATATGATATATGTATTCACAAATACTATTTTAAAAATAAGCATGTAAATGATAATTATAAAACATAAATCAGCCCTAATTTAATATTATCAGAGAAGAGAGCAAATACAGAAGTCAGTCTAGCACTGTTGCATTTGCCTTGTCTCTTAAAGTCAGCAGGAACACTTAGCACACTGTTATCCACTTTCAGTTTCTTGTTACCTGAATGCCCCTCTTGTAACTTACATTCAAATCATTAAAATCTCTTAACAGTTATTAGAGCACTATTGAATCACCTAAATTGAGTAATCTAAAAATACTAGCCTAAATTAAAACCCTGAGGAATTAAAGTCTTTTTACACAATAGTTTTGGTTAAGTGTAATTCTGCTCCATGGGGACTACTAATTAAGGTCATATTTGGTAAGGCATAGGAAAAATAAGATCTACTACAGTAACAATCTAAACTATCTTTAGTTTCTTGCTACAAGATGGTTTTATTTCCCTAGGAAGTAGTTTCTGCATGTCATGCTGGTCTCCTCACCCATCTGGCTTATCAGCTTTACCCGCAGTAGTTAACATTCGTGCACCAAGCTGAACCGTTGTAGCAACAGTGGTTCAGGCTTACTGTCACCAAGAAACTACATGTCAGAAAGTTCATGTCCATGCTCAACCATGGCCTGCACAAATTGCTTGAAGACTCGATCCATGTAAGTGCATTGCCTAGGCCAGATTCCCTCCAGAAAACCAATATGACCTCCGTAGGATGTAAGGACCAGAGCCACGTTAGGGTTTTGCTTAGCAGTTTCTATTGGGATAGCTTGAGGAAATGAAGCAGTAAAGGCAAGAGGAAACAAAAAGAGAGGGGAGGAGGGGGAGAGAAGGGAAGAGACAGGGAAATGGGGTCGGGGGAGGGGAGAGAGGGAGAGAGATCATTAACATTTTTTGTTAGGAAAAGAATACTTTATCATTTCTAATCAGAAAAACTTTAAACAAACACTTGTAATGCATGTCGCTAAATGCAATGCGTTTGACTAATTTATACTAATTTATATAACCATCTATATTATAATAAGTCATACTTATAGTCTTGTGCTAGATCATTATTTTTAAAAGAATCAATCCAAGATTTTATAAAACCTAAAAATACAGGTAGTTTCTTGGGCTGTTGAGATGGCTTGACTACCAAGGTGCTTCTGCAGAGCCTGACAACCTGAGTTTCATCTTTGGGACAAACATGGTATAGAGACAGAAGTACCTGTGACTATTCTGTATAATTTTGATAAATCCAGTCTGTATAATTTTGATAAATCCTTTCTGTATAATTTTGATTAACTTTACATAAATTTCTAAAGATAATTGGTATCTTTACAAAGGACTTAAAATTCCAAATATAATACACATATAAAAAGCAGACATATAAAGATAGCAAAAATAAAAAGAAATAAAACTCTGGTCAATGGTGATGCATGTTTACCGCCTGTTGCTGAGACATGTAAGTCTAGGTGATCACCTTTTCTATCTTTCTGATTTTCTGTTTACACTCAACAGAAAGTAAAACATTACTGGCAAACAGCTGAAGTGAATTGTAACCCACTGTAACAGCAGTGTCTGTGTGTCCTCCAGCAAGTCTACCCACTGTAACAGCAGTGTCTGTGTGTCCTCCAGCAAGTCTACCCACTGTAACAGCAGTGTCTGAAGTGAATTATAACCCACTATAACAGCCGTGTCTGTGTGTCCTCCAGAAAGTCTACTTCTAGCACAAGTTTTAAGGGCAGGAATTAAAGTCCTTTTCTTTTTCTCCCAGGCTTTAAAGTTCAGACAGTGGGAGAAAAAGTGTGCGTGTGTATGTGTGTGTGTGTGTGTGCGTGTGCATGCGTGCACGCGTGCGCGTACGTGCTCTCACCCCACAGATGAACTGAGGGCCTCATGAATGCTCAGCCTAAGCCCTCCCACTGGGTTTCACCCTGGAACTCTCAGTTTCTAACCCTGATTGCTACAGTCTCATCAGAACAAAAGGCTTCGCCATACTGCAGTCGTGTGAACTGTAAGCTGCCTGTTTCCTCAGCCTGCAGACAATTGTCCACTATGTGGTAACACTATCTTAAGGGCCTGGGAAAAAATAGCAAATAATAAATTTAAACTTTACCCTAATGAATCGGGTTAAATGTTGGGAAACTCTTGTTTGTAGCAGAGGCAGCAACGTATAAAAATGAATGGAGAAATATCAAATCTTATCCAGTGAAGTTATGTGAAGCAACCACCTCGTAGACACTAAAGCAAGTTTCATTTTCTCATAACCAAAGGTTCAAAGTGCCGGCTATTGAAAATCACCTCTGGTTAAATGAACAATGGGTGATTTAAAATACTGTGTATGCTGGGATTTTCTAAAACGTCTACAATTCATCTGTTAGGCTTGGGATCTGGGTAGCTTTGCTTTTTTGAGGTTACTGAACTCAGGGCCTCTCACATGCTGGGTAAGAATCCTACCACCAAGCTCCATCCCAGCTCCAAATAAATGCTTTTAACTAAGTAGCTGGAGAAAATGTTTAAAGGATTTTTTTTTTTTGAGGGACTGGAGAGATGAGTTGGTGGTTGAGAGCATTAGCTGATCTTCCAGAGGACCTGTGTTTGGTTCCCAGCTCCCACATGGTAAAACACACCCATCTGTGACTCCAGTTCCAAGAAATCTGACTTCTTCTTGTGGTCTCTGGGGCACCAGGCACAGACACACATGCAGGCAAAATGCCCCATACACATAACCGTTTAAAAACTGGTTGAAAAAAGGTGTTTTCGAGCCAGATATGATGGCTCACACTTGAAATACCAGAGCATGGGAGGTTAAGGCAGGAGGATCAGAAATCCAGGCAAGCCTGAGCTACACAATGGCATCCCGTGCTGACAACAACAAAAGCAATAATTGCCCTTCATAAAATGTCACCCAAGGACACCTAGAGGCCAAACCTACAGGACTCTTACTGTCAATAAGAGAACATATGTGCTTAAAGCTGTTTTTCTTATTTTTTTTAAAAGTCAGGAGGCTTCTTTTTAAGATATTTTCCCCCCTTCCCTTCTCCTGCTCATTCCGGCCCTGTTCACTCCAGCCCAAAGGTTTTTATTTATTTATTATATTTAAGTACACTGTAGCTATCTTCAGACACCCCATAAGAGGGCATCAGATCTCATTACAGATGATTGTGAGCTACCATGTGGTTGCTGGAATTTGAACTCATGGCCTCCAGAAGAGCAGTCAGTGCTCTTAACCGCTGAGACATCTCATTATGTATGTGTGGGACAAGATATGGTCACATGAGTGAAGTGCCTGTGGAAGCCAGAAGATGGCCTTAAATCTGAAGCTAGGGGTGATTTCAGGTTCCTGTGTGCTGGGAACTGAACCTCAGTCCTCGGTAAGAACAATGCATGCTCTTACCCAAATGAGCCATCTCTCCTACCCAACTGCTATTCTTCAATTAAGACAGTATAAAAGTTAATCTTGGAATAATTTTCTTTCTTACAGCATCCAAGGGAAAAGCCTAGATTGTTTTTCTTTAGAGATGAACATTTAGTCCAAATTTGCTCCAGTATTAAAGTACTTAAGGACACTGTGTTTCTAGACTTTTTTCCAGGTTAAAGGGAAGAAAACATAAAACTCATTTACTTTGGGTCTCCAGGAAGAAGTGGCAAACAATGACAGATTTCCCCAGGAAAAAATGCTGGAGCACAATCTGTTGAAAGACTGGTATTTGAGAGGAATGAATGGTTATAAACACATGTGAACATACAAAATAGCCGAGTTCTAACTGGGCTGAATCTGTGACAACAGACAGGACCCTGAGACACTTGGATACTATTAGCAAAGACAAACTTCTGTTTGCTTGTTCTATGTTTTGAGATAATGTCTTGCTAGCCCAAGCTAGACCAGGCTGCATTTCATCTTATCATGTTAAGGCTGGCCCCAAGCTCTTTTCATCTTCTTGCCTCAGTGTCCCAAGTGCTGGGATTACAGGCATGTAGAACCATTCCCGGCAGCTTACAAAATCATAATGAAGATATTCTATGACCAGCCTTATTTAAAAAAAAAAATTCTATTTCTTAAAACAAAACAATATTCTAAAAGTTAAACCGGGAGCCAGGGAGATGACTTGGCGGTTACTTGCTGCTCTCTCAGAGGATTCTGGTTTAGTTCCCAGCACCTATGCCTTGTGGCGCACAACGATTTGCAGCCCTGGCTTCAGAGCATCTGTCACCGTCTAGCCTCTGTGGGTACCAACACACACTGGCATCTACTCACATAGACAAACGCAGAAATGAAACTAACAAATGAGTCTTTGAAAAAGAAAGTTATTTTACGCCAAAGTGTGTAGCCAGTTGACACTTTCTTTTACCGTGGCTGGGCGAGAAAACGTCGTCTGCAGCGTTCAGGCACAGCACTGGGATTCCCACCGACTTGAGCCTGCGGTTTGGACTGGCATCAGTGTAGTAGTCATCAAGAGATCGGTATCCAAACATGACTGCGGTGAACCACTTATCAAACTCTCTGATTGACTTGGCCTGGAAAGCAAAACCAGACACAATGGGCTCTTGGAGTCACAGGAGGAAATGAACACGATCAGGAAAACTCCATCTCACCTTCATGACCTGGTCCATGTCAATCTGTTCCACAAACATATGCCGGTGCCTGGAACAAAACAGATGTCAAAACGAAAACTTAGCATCTTCTCTACCAGTCAGACCTGAAATATACAAAAGCAGATAATTATAAAGTCTGGCACGGGGCACAAAGCTTATACTAAAATAATCGTTCCTGGGCCAGTGAGGTCACTCAGTGGGTGAAGGAAGACACCTAATCAAGCCTGATGACCTGAGTTCTGGATCCACATGGTAGAAAGAGAATTTACTCACACAGATTATTCTCCAACCTCCTCAGCATACGGCCTATACAAAGGAAGTTCATAAAATATAGTGAAAATATTTTGAGTTTACATAATCAGATATAGGAGTAGTAAGTACATTAACATTGATTTTCAAAGTAGTATTTTAAGTTTCATAATAATAAAAATAACTTATAGGTGGTCTTATAACAAAGTATATCTATACACTGCTGCTAAAAAGTCAGTATGTTCAAAAAGGCTAAGTATGTTATCTGAAGAAACTGCTTCTTTGTGTGTGTGTGTGTGTGTGTGTGTGTGTGTGTGTGTGTGTGACATGCTATGGTGCACATGTTCAGGTTAGAGGACAACTTTGGTGTAGGTTTCCATTTTTCACCTTATTTGGGACAAGATCTCTTACTATCTGTCATTGCGTGCACCAGGCTATCCCTGTACTGTTTACCACTGCATACACCAGGTTAGACCTGTTTCTATCTCCCATCTTCCCAGGGAGCTGGTACACAGACTTACACCATGTGGGTTCTAGAGATGCAAATGACTTGTGCTCACAGCAAGTGTTTTACCCACTGAGCCATCTCCCCATCCCAGAAATTGCTTCTCCATTACACCAGGATATAAATTACAACTAATTTTTTTGTAAACTTGTATTAAACATTGGTCACTTTTTCCTTCCTTCCTTCTGTTTAGTTTTTTGAGATAGCACTAGCTGTCCTGAAACTCATTCTGTAGACTAGGCTGGCCTTGAAAAGCATGCACCACTATACCTGGTCCTGGTCACTTTACTTTCGTGATCAATATATATATCGGTCTAATAGCAGAGGTAGGAATTGCACCTAGGACATGGAACACAGTGTCCACAATCTTATCCACATGTCCTCAATAATATGTTAATTCAAATGATTCTTTACTTTTTCTTGCAATTATTCCTATTTCAACGACCATGTCAGTGACAATAACCATGGCTGTATTAAATAATGACACGGTGACTCTTTAGTATTTTAGTAATATTTATAATCAACATTTGTAACTAAGCAAGTAGGTAAATCTAGTGTTAGATAACAATGTTCAGGATAATAGTTTTCATTAAATCACACACACACATATAAAGTATATATAAATACTTTTAAATATATTTATCAATTAATTTAAAAGTTATTGTAGGGCTAGAGTGGGGCTCAGTGACTGAGCATGTGCCTAGCATGTATGAGATCCTAGATTCAGTCCCCAGCTTCGAACAAGCAAGCAAATAGAATTAGTTTTACAAAAATAGGAATAGAGCCATCTGCACGCACTGTGCCAATATGCTGGGTTCACTTTAGGAGGTGCACAGTTCCAGAAAAATGGATGCCAAGATATTATTGTGGAGGCTACGACTATACAAATGAACTACATTCTTTTTTTTCTTGTTTTGAATACATTTTCTTTGTTTTGTTTTTTTGTTTGTTTGTTGTTTTTTTGTTGTTGTTGTTTTCTCGAGACAGAGTTTCTCTGTATAGCCCTGGCTGTCCTGGAACTCACTCTGTAGACCAGGCTGGCCTCGAACTCAGAAATCTGCCTGCCTCTGCCTCCCAAGTGCTGGGATTAAAGACATGCGCCACCACTGCCCGGCCGAATACATTTTCTTAAAATGGAAAAAAATTATTTATTTGGTGTCCATATGTGTATGCCAGTGTGTGTGTAGAGGTTAAAGGTCTCCAAGAGGGTATCTGTTCTCTCCTTCCATCTGTGGGTCACAGGGATTGGAAGGTCATTAGGCTTGGTGTCAGGTACTTTCACCTGCTGAGTCATCTCGCCGGCTTATAGTCTGTCATTTCTGAAACATACCATACTTGTAAGAACATGGGGCACTCTTTTGTTTGTTTATTTTTTGAGTCAGATGTGATGGTTTAAATAGGAATGGCCCCTATAGACTCATGTGTTTGAAAGCTTGGCCCATAGGGACTGGCACTATTAGGAGCTGTGGCCTTGGAGGAAGTGTGTCACTGTGGGGCAGGGCTTTGGGGTCTTGGAAGCTCAACCTATGCCCAGTATGGTACACAGTCTCTTTCTGCTGTGTGACGATTCAGATGTAGAACTCACCTCTTCCTCCAGCACCACATCTGCCTGTGTGCCGCCATGCTTCCCACCATGATGATAATGGACTAAACCTCCAGACTGTAAGCCAGTTCCAACGAAATGTTTATAAGAGTTGCTGTGGTCATGGTGTCTCTTCACAGCAATAAAAATCCCACAGCAAAAAGGTCTATCTATGTAGCCTAAGCTGTCCTGGAGCTCACCTTTTAGACCAGCCTAACTTTGAACTCAGAGATCTGCCTGCCTCTATCTCCTGAGTGCTGAGATCAAAGGGGTATGCCACCAGCCCAGCTGCATAGGACACTCTTAACACATTACCTGAGAAAGATTAACAACTAGGAAATCTAAGGAAGCAGCCCAAACGTATCACCAAACACACTCCGTGCTAATGTGGTTTTCAGAATAATTTAGACAGCAACCTTCAAAGAAGCGTGGAGGGGTGGGAGAATAGGGAGTTGGAGGTGGGTGGTGTAAAGAGGTGTAAAGAGGTGGGAGGGTAGGGGTTTCGGGTGGGGGCATAGACATAGATAGAAGGCAGCATTACTTTTATCTATATCTTTAACTTACAATGTTTGGTATGCATTCATAATTTGGAGAATATTTTGGCGTTGAGGTTTGGTTTTGCTGTGTATTGTAATGCCAGTATAGACTGCCAATACCTGTAGTCTGCACATAGACCTGAGTGGTGCATGTGACCCTGGCCCCAAGTTATTTCTGATTGGTAAATAAAGGTGCCAATAGCTGGGTAGGAGGGACATAGGTGGGGTTTAGGTTTCCTTGGCTTGGGGCCAGAGGAAAACCATTAGGGAAAGAAAGTGGAGAAGGAAGAGAAGCCGCTATGAGTTAGGTGAAACATAAAAATGTAGCCCTGAGGGCTGGCCAATTGGAGTTAAGAGCAGCCTAGATGAAATATAGCAAGTAATTACTCGGGGTTAATGACAGGTAAGTAGATTCTGATAGCATAGAGGGTAGGTATCTGCCCAGCTCTTGTGCTGATTAAGTTATTGTAAATATAAAGGTTGGATATGTCTTTTATCTGGAAACTCAATATCAAAGGTGGGGTAGAAACCCCAGGTTGGGATTAAAAATTATTACAACATTTTGGTACAGAAATAAATGATATAAATAAATATACATATATACATAGTGCTATACTCTGAAATTTCATAGTGTCAGGTTATATAATCTAAAATGTTTGGTAACAGAAGGTTTTAACTATGACTTACTTCTTAACTGAAGACTGGAGGCAAGTTGTCAAGTAGTAATTAAAAAGCAGCCAGTTCAGTGGCCTCTCCAGTGACTCTGAGCAAGCAAAAGTGTTCCAGCCAACTGAAAATGTTGCAGCTGCCATCAGAGGGGTTTTGGACCCAATTTTGCCCAAGTAATTCAGAAGCAGCATTCTAAAACAGGGAGAAATGAGATTGTGACTGGTTACATCTCTTAAGACATCTCCTTTCTAACCATACACCCCATAGAACAAGACAGGAGCCAGTACATAATGAAGCAGACAGTCCAGGGTGACCGTCAACACTCTATAGGATAACCTTGAATACTTGACCCTCCTGCCCAGCCTGGGACCTTGTACCATCATCCATGACTACTGTTTTAAGTCCTGCACACTGGAGAGATTACCTTTGTTCTTTCTTCATGTTCATATTCTTAGAATGTCTACATGTATCTATTTGGCCGTGTGTACATGCCACCGTGTATAAATGGAGGTTAGAGGACAACTTGCCAGAGTTAGTCACTTTCCACCATGTGGTTCCAAGGGGTTGAACTCATACCATTAGACTTGGTGGCAGGCATCTTTACTCAGAGACATGTCATTTGCCCATGTTCATATTTCTATTTTAAAGTACTTTTTTCCCTCCCTGAAACAAAATTTTGCATTCTCCCACCCACATATGCACACGTACTTACTGACACTGCACTTGGCTAAACTGCGAGACAGATCACATTGATTCCTGCATGTTTCTTCTTATGGTGAAGTAGATCAAATCATAAGAACAGGAATATCCACCCCAAGTAGTTCTCTAATATGGCTGCGTACTCAGATCACCTAGGGACTTTGTGAACTACTCCTGGTGTCTGGATATCATGCACTGATCTCCAGAGGTCACTGGTCTGTGTGGTCACTGTCCTCACCTGTGATCTCACACACTGATTTCTGGAGGTCACTGGTCTGTGTGGTCACCGTCCTCACCTGTGATCTCACACACTATTTTCTGGAGGTCACTGGTCTGTGTGGTCACCGTCCTCACCTGTGATCTCACACACTGAGCTCCGGAGGTCACTGGTCTGTGTGGTCACCGTCCTCACCTGTGATCTCACACACTGAGCTCCGGAGGTCACTGGTCTGTGTCATCACCGTCCTCACCTGTGCACTTTCGTCCCTCAGAGAGATTCTGAAGTCCTCTCTAGTCCAGGGTCAGACTTTCTAAGCTTTGGCAGTGCACCAGCTTTAACTGGTTTTCTCTTCCTTATTATGTCCAGTTACATGCTTTCCTATGTTACTTTTATTCAATTTTCTCAATTCTAGCCAAGTTCTATTTGAGTAAGAGGGACAAGGACTGAGTTGGGGCTCAACAGTTCCAACTATGAAGGATGACACCATAACCTACTACTCACTATAGCCTCTGTATAGAGTTTCTTCAACAAACTAGGTTCTGAAATAGGAGAAACAGATAAAATACTTATCATTATCTTTTAGAATTCAAATCCCTTACAAGGGTAGGGAACTTTTATGAAAAGTAGACATCTAGCTTTTGGAAATAATTTTTAAAAAAATTTAAAAAAAAATTTAAATTATATTTATTTACTATGTGTATGTGTATATACATACATGTACAGTCTATAGCAAGTGTGTGGAGGTCAGAGGACAATGTAAGGCATGCTGCTCCTGAGCTGTCTCAGGCTGGCCTGAAACTCCAGGAATGCTAGAGTCACAGATGTGCTTCATCACACAGGACTGGAAATGACCCTTTAGAATGAGCGTGTGACCTGCATACAGTGGTCACTGAGCCATTTGAAGGACGCTTTCTGTCCTGGAAAGAGTTTGCAGTAGTGTTCTCTCTCATATGGTGACTTTACATTTCAGTTGGAGTCAGATAATGGACAGAGGCTGGTAAAATACACAAATCAGAACTTGGCAAGGAGTAGAAAGACACTGAAATAGGCACAACCCCAAAAGGTTATTATTTTACCTGAAAGAAGGATCCCATTCTCTCACCAACTGGGGTACATGTTGGGGAACAGAGCTAGATGGAGAAAGAACTCATGGACCAAATGGTTTAAACGACAAAGGACTGTTTTGTTTGGCAACTGTGTATCAAACTATAAAACCAACTATCACACAATGAGGGAGGTGCTCGCACTCTCTCCTCGGGAAGTAATGTGAGCTCTGGATACTTAGTGATGCTCAGGAGGTACTGTCACGTGTTCTAGTGTGCCAGTGTGTCTGACTTTACAGAAAATGACGACTCTTGCACTCAGAGTTACCAACTGAATCATTAACAGCCTTCCTTCTGTGATCTCCACTCCAAGAGGTGCTGTGATCTGACGCTGATGCACTTGTAGGCGAAGCAAGAGCCCATCCCATCTGCCTGTTCCAGAATCTACTTAACCTACTGTCTGGGGACAGAGGCTTCGTCAGACACTGAGGTGAGAAGAACAGATGGCACACTTACAGTAGATCACAGCTGAAAGCCCAGAAGTGATTCAACTGACTTATTTATTATTTTGAGGTACCAGGAACTGAGCCCAGGTCCTCCCACATTCTAAGCACATGCTCGACTCATCTGAAATAATAATAAAATGATGACTGAGATTTAGGTGATAGGGAATGCACGGGAGAAGTGGGTGATGCTGACAAAACAGCCTAACCCATGAGCTGATAATTACTGAAGCTGTGGTAAGACTGTACGTATGTAGGGAGACTCTTTAGTTTTCATTTTATGTGCTTGGAATTTTCTTTTTATTTAAAAATATTTACCAACTCACTGGGAGAACAGAATCTGGTTCTAGAACTGCAGAATTTCTTGACTTAACTCAGTTCTGGCTCAAAGCCCACACTTGGCCCCAGGCATCAAGGCACTGGGTGACCCCAATCCACGGCTCACCGGGCATAAGATTCTTTGCTCAACTATGCTTTTGTTGGTTGCATCTCTAAAAGAAAAAGAAAGTGCACCCACTTGGGAATGTGTCACAGTGCTAAGCAACTAGAAGGGGTGATTCCTTCAAATAATTTATAAGACATTAATATTCAGCTGGCTGGAAAAGCTAATCTAATGGTCAGACCCTGCCTGAGGTTTCAATGCTGGATGAATAGGCCTTTTCCAAGAGCTTCTGAATAGACAATTGGGTCCTCTTTATGTAAGAAGCTAGCCTTGAAAAAAAAAGTCATGAATTTATATGATTAAGGGAAAGATTTCAGCCCCACTCTGTCTTTTCAGGCTCACGGCATGAGCTAAAGGAAAGAGTTGCTACATTGTGTCTGTTAAGCACGACTTGGGGCTTCTGCTTGTTTCCACACTGTTCAGAGTTCTTTCTTTACTAGGTCAAGTTAGACCTTCCATGCTAATGTAAGAGATGGATTCTTTATCAGAATCTAAAAAGCTCTGGCTAGAGCCCATCTCTGAGTTTGTAGTTCATGGAGGCCTTCTATTGATAGCACACACCCTCTTAAGGTGTTCTGAACACTGAGATGGCAGATACACCCAGAATATAAAGTTAAGAAAAATATTTTCTGCTTTAAATGACTGGCTTTAAAAACATGTAAAAATAAAAAGAGCGAATCCCTTTTATGAACATGTTTGCTTGCATGCTTGTCTGTGTACTATGTACATAAATGCCCATACAGGCCACAAGAGGGCATTAGAACCCCCTTGAACCAGACTTATAAATGGTTCTGAGTTGCCATCTGGGTGCTGAGAACTAAATCCCTACAAAAGCAGCAAATGTTCTTGACTGTTAAGACACCTATCAAGCCCCCACAAATCAGCTTTTGAAATAAAGGCATATGGTCATTTAGTGTGCCTGAGTACCAGTAGTGTAGAATAAAATACATTCTAATGTATTCTAATGAAAAAGAGATAAATGGCATTAATCTTACAGGATTTGGTGGGGGAGAATACATATTAATTATATATCATATGTAATTATGCTATATATATGATATATATAATTAATATATTAAGTCTATTTTTGATGATTTATTCTGCTGATAGGATAAACAAAGATTTGCAAAAGAGAATTTTTCATTAGATAAAACTTTTAAAAAATAAAATACAATTGTTTAGGGCAGAGGTATGTGGCTCAGTGGTAAAGTGTTTGCCTAACATTCACTGATACTAGCTAGGTTCAATCCCCAACACTATAAACAAATTAATTATCAATTAAAATAAAAGGTAATTTGGATAATGGTAAAGAGGGTCTAAAGGACAAGAAAACACCAGATAATAGCTTTAGATTTCCTCCAGCTCATTCTCCCGAACACACACACACACACACACACACACACACACACACACACACACAATACAGCTAAACAGTTATAAATGTCAGACATTACTCAACTATAAGTGTGGCAATTGATAGTTCATAGTTCCAAAAGGGGACCAGAGAAGCCACACCATGACGCACTTGCTGCTTTCCCCGAGGATCTGAATCTGCTTCCCAGCACCCACAGCAGGCAGCTCACAACTGCCTGTAACTCTAGCTCCAGGGGATCTAATGCTACCTTCTGGCCTTCTCAGGCACTGTACACCCTGTCATGGCATACACATACACAGGTACACAGACATACACATAAATAAAAATAAATCTTCAAAAAATTCCAAATAAACCCCAATGTAAGGGCAAGTGCATAAACCATTTTAGCTTAGCACAGCACCTGCAATGGAGAGTAACAAAATTAAGTTTACTTGATTGCTCCCCAAGAAGGGCTCCCTGTGCCCTTTGCATCACAGAACCCAGGGAAAATCTAAAATTTGTCTGGGCTGATTCCTTCCTGCCTTCCTTCAGGCACACGTAAGAACTCAAGCATCCATAGTTAAGTGTTGAGCTGGCTTACAGTCCTCCCTAGCAGTCCTGAGCAGTGCTCCCCTCTCAGGCATTATAGAAAGAAAACTCCTTACCCGCCCATTGACACGCCTGCTGCCAGAAAGGGGGCCACAGGGTACAGGCTGTGAACGTGGTGAATGACAGCCTCCAAGTCTTCAGTGTTGGCACAGCAGTAAGTCCGTGGTGTCTGAAGAAGAATGGCATCATTGTTAAAACATAGGCAGAATGATTTGTACAGAGTAGAAATGCTTAATTTAAAAAACAAGCAAAAAAAAAAAAACCCCACAAATACACAAAACCCTTTATTTATACATATTATTAAGAGTCTGTTAATATCTTCTAGTACACACATCTGCCACTTAAAAGCAACATGATTTGGTGGCACTAAGAAAAAAACCTTTGAATGTACAAGGAAAACTTGACATGAACAGGACAAACCTGGTCGGTACAAATACCTTCAATTAAAACAGATGCAAATATGCAATGTGTGATAGAAAATGTAGAGAATTGCATTTTACACAAAAAATAATGTATGTTTTTAAAAGGCAAAATAATTCATTATTAAAAAAACAAGTAACCAACCAAAAAATATTTTTCAAATAGTGCTATAAAAAGGTTAAATTGCTGAGTATGCTGGTGTACATTATTTTATTTATAAGTGATTTTTATTGCTCATCGATGGAAGAGGATTTATACCACTACAGCAGAGGCTGTAGACAAGTCCTCTTTCCAGCTGGGTGGGAGGGCTTGCTCAGGCTTACAGTAATGAGCCAACCAGTGAATTCTGCTCTCTATCAGAGTCATGATCCTTTCCTTTCTGTTCCTCTCAAGATGCTTGTGGACAGTGATCATTTTCTTAACCAAATGGTAGAGATTCTTAGGGAGATTGGGGGCAGGGACTTCAGACTTAAGAATTCTCAAAATTTTATTACCAGTCGCAAAACGGACCTGTGCCACACCATGTGAGTCCCTCGGATCACACCTAATTGGGAGAGAGTCAGGCCTTCCTTGGCCAGTTTGTTAATCTGTTTCTTCATGTGGGCAGACGTCATCTTCAGGCTGACTGGGACAAGCCATCCCAGGGAGTGTGCATATAACCCATGATGGCAGAAGTTTGGCAGCAAAGAGAGAACCTGTGACAAACATTTGTCATCCTAGCACATGGAAGGCACAGTGAGTGAATCTGAGTTCCTGGGCTCTATGGCTGGGCTCTATGGCTGGGCTGCATATAAGAAGACTGTCTTAGAGGCAAAAGGGCAGGCTAAAACTATGGCTAGTTTCTCTCCAGGGAACTGTTCCTCCACCCTGAGCGCTGTCTGCCCAACAAAGAAGTGAGGGTTCCAGAAGCTGCCTTTATCTGGGCCAGGCAGTATAAAATCTGACTTATTAGCTATTTTCTATTATGTTATTGCATCCATTTAGCCTCAGCTGTGCTTCACTGCAATAAATGCTTAACATATTAAATTATGGTAAGCTTATTATGCCTCAATATATAACACAGTAAAAACAAATAGTTTCCATGTGAAATTCATCAACAGAGGCATTGTTTATGGCAGATAACAGATGCTTCATTTGGGACCTGGGAGGAGGGAACAGGCCTCTAAAGAATATACTTGAGTGTGAATAATGTATCTGTGAGCTCAGATCAACTGACATTTAACTACATGCTGATCAAGTAACAGTAATACAAACACTGAAATTAGTTACCACCTGATTTTAATATTGTGAAAAACCATAAGCACGAGTAGCTGTACTAAATTACAATTTTTTAATACCACCCAATTAAACTCATTTCTGTTGCCCACTGTCATCTTTTTGAAATGCATGAGTATAAACTACTACAAAGACAAATGTCACCCTGACGGAATTTATACTGGCTAAGGTTTCCTGGATAATTAAGTGTGTATGCACAGAAGCCTGAGGGAGGCCCTATTATTATATCTATTTTGTAAATGAGGAAATGGAATTAAAAGGTTGATAGTCCTGATAACATTTTACTAGCTATTTAAACACCTTTGTGATTAAATGTAGAGGGAAAACCCAATGAAGTCAAAAGAGAACATCTTCTGCCATGCACATCTGTGGTGACTGCAGAGTTGTCATGAGAGTTTACTGACAAACTCGTGTCTACTCCAGTAGCATAGCTTTAAATCTGTGGATCAGCCATGAAGAGTCTCCAACATGTACCGCTTTACAGGCTTTAGGTGAAGCATGCATGCACACGTGGGGAGGCAGACATACATACATACATGTACACACAGCTAAACACACAGCTAAAAGATAAGAGAATGCCCTGTGGAAAATTCTAGGTCCAGAATCTTAGTGCCAAAATGAGCTGGGTGGTGGCCCAGCCTTTAATCCTAGCACTTGGGAGGCAGAGGCAGGTGGATCTCTATGAGTATGAGGCCAGCCTGGTCTACAGAGTGAGTTCCAGGACAGCCAGAGCTACACAGAGAAACCCTGCTCAAAAAGCAAACAAAAGCACCACAGATGTCAGGAAATGGAGTAAATCTTAATTAAATGAGCAAAGTTAAGTCATTTTTTTCCATAGGGCACAAAGCAACAGAAAGTAGACTATATATTTACATTGAGTAAAATCGTGCTTGTCAAGAGCTGAGGTTCCAAGAGATATAGCTATTCCGGGAGGAGATTAACCTGCTACTCTTTGGTAGAAACCATGCTCAGAGTCCTCTTCTCTTCTGTCTGAGTGGGGCTACACTTTTAATCCTTATTCAGGATTAGACACCTGAGACTTTAACTTTGTTTGGAACATAAAACATTTAATTGTGCACACCTGACTGGAGGTCCAGTGATCTGTATGCAATTATTTAATAATTCTATTTAAAGCAACTTTGGAATTCTATGTGGATCTGCCCACCACAAGGCAGCACTTTTATAATAGGACTAGTTGTGTTCTTTAATCCATCTCTACAGTATGATTTACTTTTAAAATCATAGCCCTCTTCTGTCCCCTTCCTAGTGAACTGCCCACATTGTTCCTAAGAAAACTGATCTTAGTGTTGGACTATTCGTCAAGTAAGGAATTCAAAAAGAAAAAGCATGTCCCATGAATAAAGTCGGCATTTCAACATACAGTTGCTCCTCTTGTCATTGACAGATGTATAAACTGACCAAGTGTCGGGCTGGAGAGATGGCTCAGCAGTTAAGAGCACTGACTGGTCTTCCAGAGGTCCTGAGTTCAATTCCCAGCAACCACATGGTAGCTCACAACCATCTGTAATGGGATCTGATGCCCTCTTCTGGTGTGTCTGAAGACAGTGACAATTGTACTCATATACATTAAATCTTTAAAAAAATGACCAAGTGTCAAATTTTATCTGAGAGTATATTACTTTTTTTTTTTTTTTTTAAAGTTACTAGCCATGAAATACAGAGCCCCAAGAAATAGCTCCATCAGCTTCAAGACCAGTGTGACCAGCATGCCTTCCTGTCATGGTCCCAGATGGGAACAGCCCATGCTCTATATCTGTACATACAAGGCACCCTAGCACCCCAGTGACTGCTCACGATTCAAACAGCTCAGCCAGTCAGATCTTCTTAGTGCAGATTCCTGAGGCATGGCTCCTGTTCTTCCATGGCTGAGTTTGGACTACATGTGTGCAGAACATGTGACAATCTGTGAAGCATCTAAAAATAAGTAAATAAAAGACCATGGACACCTAACTGCATTCCAAACCAAAAGAATCTGGGTCTCTGCCGTCGGGGTTAGGTGGAGCTCGTGGTTCCCAGAGAATGCCAAGCTTATAGCCAGGGCCAAGGGCTTCTGGTTTGAGGACAGAAGCAGAGTGAGGGCTGGACCAAGAGTGGGAGGAGATGGCACGGACAGGAATGGGAAAGTCATGCCGAGCAAGTGCTTGGAGGCGGCCATCTGGCTGATGCTGTGTCAGTGTGGTCCTTAGTCTGAGAGATGTACCTAATCATCTTTGCGGGCCAGCAGCCCGGGTCAGCAGCCCGGGTCAGCAGCCCGGGTCAGCAGCCCGGCTCAGCGCTCAGCCAGCAGGAGCTATACTATTATTATTTCTAAAGCCCCCTTAATCATTTACATATTTCTTTCTCTTTCTTTTTGAGGAGGAAAGGGTTTATTTCAATTTATACTTTCAGATTACAGTCTCACCAAGAGAAATCAGGGCAGGAATGCAAGCAAGAACTGAAGCAAAACCCAAGAAAGCGCTCAAGTTCAGCTACCTTTCTTACAGAGTTCAGGCTTACTTTCTTAGGGATACTGCCAGCCAGTAACAGACACTTTTTTAAAAATCAATGAAATGAATCCCAATGATATTCTTCTCTAATCCTTGCTCATTGGCGTGGCCTGCTGTCATCAGAGAGGCTTCCTCTGCAGCACATGAGTGGGTACAAAGACCTACAGCCAGACAGCTAAACTGCAGATCTCCACTGCTTCCCGCCCCTCAGAGATCACAGAACCCTGAGAAGAGGGGAAACTGTAGGCGGCGGAGGGGTTGGGGGTGCACCAGGAGAATATGGTCTACCTAGCCGACTGAAATGGCAAGCGCAGGGTCTGCATGCTCTGCACCAGGTTCTCTGAGTATGTAACATGGCTGTTAGCTGGGTGTTTCTGTGGACTCCTAACAGCACGAGTGGGTGTGTCTCTGGCTCTTTTGCCAGCTCTTGGAACGCCACTCCTGACGGTTTACCTTGTGCAGTCTCGGTGTGAGAGCTTTCCCCTTGTCTTGCTCTATCTTATTTTGTCTTATTTGACTGTCTTTTTTTTTTTTTTTTAAAGAGACCTACTCTTTTCTGAAAAGGAAACAGGGCACTAGAGGAGTGCGGGTGGGGTAAGGGGTGGGGTAGGGATAGGGGTAGGTCTGGGGGAAAGGGGAAGTAGGGAATGTAGGAGAAATGATGGGAGAGGAAACTGTGGTTGGGATGTACTGTATGAGAGAAGAACCTACTTTCGATAAAAGATTAAAAAGAAATCCAGAAAATGCCCCCACGGACTTGCCTTCAGGTCAACTTGATGAGCCATGGAGACCATGGACTGAGCAGAACAGTGTGAGCCAGGAAGTGCCTGAAGGAACACATCTGATATTCACCCACGACTGGCTGCACTGACCTCTGGCAGCTTGTTTTTCTCTATCAGGCCATAAAGGTGTCCCTAATCCTTTCTAGAAGCCTCCTTTTGCCTCTTGATTTTTTTTTTTTAATTAAAAAAATTATGTTGGGGAATTACATTCATAAGATTAATTTAGAAAGTAGAAATACAGCATGGATACCTTGAACTCTTGGGTCCCTATCTCTGAAAAAAAAAAAAAAAAAAACCAATCTGCAAAGACAGAGGAAAAGGTCTTATCTACTCCAAAGACTCCCAGTTGCCCTCAAGAATGTTTGAGGTTCCATCTGCTGTGGCCAGGTTTGTCTGATTCCTACAGTAAGCAGCCTCAGCAAGGGAGGGGCAGGTTCTCACTTCCCCAGACAAAGCCCTTTGGTTTTCCCTCACCCTTGCAGGACAGTTTTATGAAAACTTTTACCTCCTGACCTTGGCAGGGCCATAGCACTCCCTGTGCCTTCTCAGTGTATCTCTGACCGCTACCAGCAAAGCCTTTACTTCTGCACTTAGCTCTATCCCAGGAAAACAGCTTACTCTAAACTCCAGGGTGACACCGTTGCCAGTCTCCTGGGCTAATTTCAGTTGGAGACACAGTTCTTGCCTAATTGATCTTTGCTGACTCATCCTTTGCTTTTTTTTTTTTTTTTAAAATGCCTTCTCTAAGTCTTTCTTGCTCTGGCCTCAGCCATACTAAAATCCCTTCTGAAACAAGGAGAAGTATAAACACAAAACTTCCTCCAGACTGAGACAGAAGCCACTCATACCTATATGACAGAAAGGATAGCCAAGGCCTCTAAATGCCAGAGTCAGAGCCAGTGACCATTGCAGGCCTCTGGTTTTGTGATTCTACCCAAGAAATACTCAAGATGTTGAATGACTAAACTCCAGTAAGAATTAGATCCTTTTGGAACAAAACACTATTTTACTGAGTTCCAAAAATAGTTATAATTATATCCTTTTATAACTACATAAAAAGTATTAGAAATGATATATTAACATATTGTGGGGTTTTGCTGTGACAGACCTGACCATGTTTTGGGGAGGATTGTGAAAAGGACATTGGAACTTTGTGCAAAAAAAGCCATTGAATGTTCAATGTTTGGTGAGTTATTCTGTAAGAGCTGAGGACAGTGCAGAAGATGGAGGCCTGGCTAATGAAGATTCTGAGAAAAAGTTAAAGTCTCTATCCGGGGCATTTGTTATTTTGAATTAAGACTCTGGTTCTGGTTATCTGGGGCTGAAGAATCAGCTGTAGTTAACACGGTATCAGAACTATTAAATTAAAAATTTGCTTTGCTGGGATATCTGATGCTGGCTGGAGCTAAGAAATTAGCAATGATTAAGAAGAGACCAGTACCACTAAAGTGAAATCTTCTGGGAAATATTTCCTGGGAGCAATCAGAGCTGTATTCCAGAGGCAGCCAAGGTTGTACCTCACACTAGCAGCTGAACTCGATAGAATAAGAGACACCCAGGTGGTACTGGTTTTGAAGGAATGAAGGGGTCATGGAGAGCAGCTGAGGCTTGGCACTGTGAGAGGCCATTGACAAAGGTGCAGCCTCAGTGGCAGTTGAAGGCCCAGGACTGAAGGGGTCATGCAGAGAAGTTGAGGTTTGGCACCATGAAGAGAGCCAAGGAGAGACTATTGGTGAAAGTGCAGCCCAGTTGCAAGGGACCCCAGCATTTTGGAGATGACAGTACCATGGGATGACTACTTAGGACAGCAGCAGCAGTGGAGTGGAGCCAGTGGAAACCTAGAGGACACACTGTGTGCACAGCAGAGTGTGGAGTGGATGACATAAGCCCTTTGGAGTTGTTCAGAAGATTGTGAGTGGATCACAGATATTGGATGTTATTTATACAGTTGATTTTGGATTTGCTTTCTTCAGATTATGACTGTGTCCTGGTGTTTCTCTATTAAAGTAAGAAAGTATGTACTTTGATAATTTTTAAAGTAGGAATCCACAATGGAGAGATCTCGAACTCCTGAGAAAATTTGGATTTTTAAAGAGACTGGACTCTTAAAGCTATTTATGTTTTTAATGTGAGATCTTGGGGATAAATGAGAAAGAAAG
The DNA here is from genome assembly GCA_030674055.1 of Rhabdomys pumilio. Classification (NCBI taxonomy): domain Eukaryota; kingdom Metazoa; phylum Chordata; class Mammalia; order Rodentia; family Muridae; genus Rhabdomys; species Rhabdomys pumilio. The sequence continues at coordinate 72,735,958 of JANHMN010000013.1, read as the reverse complement.
GTGGCTTAACAGTGATACGTTTTTGTGTCAAGCTGACAAGGGGTTAATTGTGCTGGATAGTTTTAAGTCAGCTTGGCACACAAGGGAGGGAACTTCAATTAAAAAAATGTCTCCATAAGATCAGGCTGGAGGCATGCCTGAGGGCATTTTCTTAATTAGTGATTAATGGGGGAGGGAGGGCCCAGCCCACTGTGTGTGATGCTATCCTGCGCTGGTAGTCCTGGGTTCAAAGCACGCTGAATATGCTATGAAGTCAGTAAGTAGCACTCCTCCACCGCCTCTGCATCAGCTCCTACCTCCAGATTCCTTCCCTGACTTCCTTCAGTGATGAGGAGCAAAGTCGAAATGTAAGCAAAGTAAACCCTTTCCCCTTAACCAAAAGGTCATGGTGTTTCATTGCAGTAATAAAAATCCTAACTAAGACACACAGACTAGTTAATTATGATTAAATATATACTTCTTATACCCTAGTGATGTAATGAGTTTACACAGTAGCAATTATACCTTGGGTGGGAAAACGCTTTAATGTTACAAGAACTTTTTGTATTCATAATTTCATATCAACTTGAAATATCCTTCTAAAGTGGCATGTGTCTGTTATTATTGTCTTTCAGGTAAACAGAGACAGGTGAACTGACCTGCTCTCCATCACTTAGCTGGCTACTGATGAAAAGCAAACTTGAACATGGGACTTACTACCACTGAGACTTATTACAATAGTCCTTGTCAGACTATAGCTTTAATAACATAGCTTCTGGGAGGCATTTTGATAGACATATTGCTGAGGGTACTAGGTACTGATGTATCACGATTTAACTCCCACACTATATAAACCCAGGAACAAGCTACTTATTATTCTCTGGCTTGGAAATCAGTGAATTCTTTAAACAAAACCAAAACCAGTTTCCATTCACACAGCATCACTATCAGAACTCAAACTCCTTGGAGATTTGTAGATGTAGGTTACCGCATCCTTTCAAAATAACTTTCCAGTTTGTTTTTTTAAATTTTTGTTTTGAGTGCTTTGATTCCAAGTGTGTATCATCACACCCAGCTACAGTCAGCAAGCTTTGCTACAGCAGGGTCTCATGTGAGACACCACGCCTGGCCTACAGCCTTGGAAAGTCTCTTAAATATTGTTTCAGCAAACATCAGTATCTGTCAGACAGACAAGTGAAAATGTGGTTTGAGGCTCTCTTCTCTTCATTTCCCGCACATAATTAGTATTTTTGTCTGGGTCTGGTGAGACGGCTGAGTGGGCAGAAGTGTCACTGTGCAAGCCTTGGACAACTTGTATCCAATCTCCTGTACCCACTATGGAAGGGAGAGAAACTATTCCTGAAAGCTGTCCTCTGACCTCCACATGTTCCCCCTCCAGTAATAAATAAAATAAACTAGTAATTTTTCAGCCCACAAACCCCCTCATTTCCATTTTCTACTCTCTATCCATCCTGCATGTGTTTTCAAACTCCAAACTCTGCATAAGTCTGTGGTGACAACTTTACAGTCTGCCTCCAGGCATCCGACCCACCCTCCACACTTCTAGCACGTCCATGGCTGAGCCACAAACATAGTCACCTTGTGCTCCTTTTTCTAAATAGCAATGATGCAGATTAAGCTTCTTAGGATTACCATACAGTTCTGTAAAACTGAGTCCTGTGCTTCCAAAGGAATTCCTGCTGCTTTACGAAGAGTAAGGGGGAAGTCTAGCCTAATGGTCTAAAGCAGTATAGGTACAGGGTCAGAACCCCTGTTTCTGAGTCTTATTCTCCTTATGTCTCCCTTCTGTCATCTGGAAGATGGAAATGATCATGGCCATACTTCCCTAAATCATTGGGTTGATTCTACTATGAAGTAACCCATGTAACTATGTAACCATGTAAGTAACTATTACGTAAAACAGATATAATTGACACATCTTCAAGACTCAAAAATATTACACAAAATTACCACCATCATATAGTAGCCACAAGTAATAGCTTTTCTCTCTCTCTCTCTCTCTCTCTCTCTTTTTTTTTTTTTTGGTTTTTCGAGACAGGGTTTTTCCGTGTAGCCCTGGCTGTTCTAGAACTCACTCTGTAGACCAGGCTGGCCTCGAACTCAGAAATCTGCCTGCCTCTGCCTCCCAAGTGCTGGGATTAAAGGCGTGTGCCACCACCGCCCGCAAGTAATAGCTTTCTTGTTATACTGGGACAACTTCTTGAAGGTTCAATGTTACAGCCCTAAATGTGCAACTCAGCATGTGATTATTTTTTATGAAATTTCCCACCTCTTCTAGGAAATTAGTTACTCATTCTCTGTGTTTTGTAGCTTAGTAGATCTTGCTAGTTACACTTAGCATTCAATTGCATCAATTTTTTGTTACACTTGAGGCCTGAGCTTCTGAGAAGTACAGTATGCCCCATTAATGTGTACTTTATTGCCTTATACATAACAGTTTGTTTTCAACGAACAACAGATCCTTGTCTCTCTCACCATGGGATCCAAGAGACTCTGCCTGCGGCCTGTCAGTCCCTTCAGACCCTCAACACCATTATTCTCCTCATCTTGGGGTCAGGTAGTATGTGTGTGGGGGGGCGGTGTATGTGTGTTAAGGTGTGTGCACTTGTGTGGCTGAGGAAGCCAGGGGGATCCTGAGTTATCCTGTTCTACTGTCTTATCCCTCGGAGATAGGGCCTCTCACCAAACATGGGGCTAGGTTAATAGTGCTCCTTCTGCCTGGGCTTACAGTGTGCATGCTCATGCTCTGCTCTTCATGTGTACGGTAGGATGTGAACTCAGATCCTCATGCATATGCAGCAAGCGCTCTTAACTCAATTGTCTCTCTAGCTGGTAGGTTTTATTTTGTTTGTTTTTGAGGCAGAATCTTGTTCTGTAGCCCAAGCTACATCCATTATGCATCCCAGGATGGCTTCAAGCTCACAGCCATCCTCTTGTCTCAATCTCCTGAATCCTAGATTTGTCATGTGTATCACTACCTTCAGCTTTTATAAGTATTTCTCAAGTCAATCAAGCTGATAATCATGATTAACCAGAACAAGCTCACTCCTTTTCAGCTTGCAACCAAATGCTGCGACATTCCATTTATGGTCCTACATAGCTCACATCTGTCTCAATACAAAATGTACTCAGTCCATTTTCTCTGGGCTCTCACACTCCTAACAGTTCCAGCATTGTTAAAAGTCCTAAACAACCTCTTTGCTTACAGTCCCTATAAATTGTGAAGCAAGTTGTATACAATGACTGTAAACAGTGTTCTAAAAGGAACAGAGAACAGCAAGGAAAGACTGGACCACAGCAAGAAGGAAACGGCAGGGAAAGCACTGACCCTGATGTGCTTCCAGCCTGGCCAAGCATGTCAGGCTGTTATGATGAGCTCAAACAAACTTGGGCAGCCCTTACTCTATGGCCTTGGCATTTGCAGCCCACACAACTTCTATCTTGATCTGGCTTTGTTTTCTACCTGCAGCTTTCCAAATTGCTCAGATTTCCAAATTCTGGGCTCTTACTACACATTTAGGCTTTAACCTCACAGCTTTCTAGACCAGATAGCCAAACTTTCAAATTTCTCCTGGCAACTAATTCCAAGGCCATATAGAAAGGTTTTGTTATGGCAACCACCCCACTCCTGGTACCAAATTTCTGTATTAATTTTTTTTTTCATTATTTTGACAGAACATCTAAGAAAACAGTGTAAAGAACATACGATCTCTACTGCTTAGTTTTAGTGGTTTGAATCCATCATGGAAGGGGGCATGCCCAGGAAGGGTAGAGGGAGGGAGAGAGTGGGAGAGGAAGAGATAAAGAGAAAGAAAAGAGGGCAGAGAATTCTAGACTGATTTACTTTCTCCCTTTCCCTCTTTTATGTCTCCCAGGCCCACAGACTATGGAATAGCACCTAGACTCTTGAGTAGCCCCTTGAGTTAATTTTCTCTAGAACTGCCCTCACAGATATACTTAGAATTGGGTGTTACTAATTTCAGTCATTTCCCATCACATCAAGTTGACAATCAAGATTAACTCTTGTAGTGAGTGAAGTAAGTATAAAGTCATATCTTACAACATGGTTCACAGGTTTTTGTTTTGGGTTGCTATTGTGAAGATGAGATCTCACTGTTTTGCTGAAGCTGGCCTTGAATTCCTGATCTCAAGTGATCCTCCTACCTTAGCCTCCCAAGTAGCTATGAAGAAAGATGCAGCACATCACCATGTCTGGTTCACAGATTTAACCATCAAATGCAGCAGTGATGTGGAAGAACTTCTAGTAAAAAGTAGAAGTTAGAGGGGGAAAGACATGACTTAAATTTTAAATGATTTAAATAATATTACATCTATGTAAACCTGCCTGGGCTTCACACCAGGCCCAGTCTCACTCTCTCTACCTGCTGCCATGTTCCCACCCTGATGGTCAAGTACTCACCCTCTGAAACTGTTAGCAGGGCCCCAATTAAATGTTTTCTTTTATAAGTTGCCTTAGTCATGGTGTTTCTTCACAGCAATAGAACAGGAGCTAAGATTTTTGTTTGTTTCTGGTGTGGTGCTGGGATTAACCCTATAACTTCACAAATGTTAGGTAAGAATGCTAACCACTTAGCTGTATCTCCAGACTATTTTGGCTAATTTTTAAAGAAAATGTATTTTTCATTAAAAATGACAAACATACTTGGTGATGGTGGCTCATACCCTTGGGAAGCAGAGGCAGGCAGATCTCTGAGTTTGAGGCCAGCCTGGTCTACAGAGCAAGTTTCAGGACAAACAAGACTACACAGAGAAAATATGACCTGAAAAAACAAACAAACAAACAAACAAACAAACAAAAAAGATAAACATCTATTGATATTAAAATGTAGTAAATATAAAAGTTGCCATAAAATGCAATGCTGGTGGCTGGAGAGATGATGGCTTAGCTTGACGGTCAGGAGCAGTTCCTACCCTTCTGGAGGACCTAGGTTCAGTTCCCAGAACTCAGCATGAAATGGCTTACAACTGTCTGTCATCCTAGTTCCAAAGTATCTGATGCACACACAGATACACACGTAAACAAAAAACTTGAAATGAACTTCTATTAATTGCAAAAGTAGTTTCAGTAAAAAGAATATACTTTTCATTATAAAACAGATGATTCTTTTTTAATTTTTTTTTTCAAATTGGAGACCTGTCATTTCAATGTACTTACCAAGAGACTCTCTCCTGCTACTCCTCTGTTATTAAAAACCACACACCTAAAAATGAGGAAAGAACTCTGTTATTTCTCTACTTGATTCTTCCTAGTGATGCACTTTTGAGATCATCTTACTGGCAGTACCCTGCAGCATTAAAACAGTAACAATGGTTAGACCAGGAACGTAGCTCAGTTGGTAAGCTCGCAAGCATGAAGCCCTGGTTTTAGTGACGGCATGCCTATAATGCCAGCGTACGCAGAAGAGGAGGCAGGAGGGTCAGAGGTGCAGGTGGTTTTTTTTTTTTCCCTGAGACAGGGTTTCTCTGTGAAGCCCTGGCTGTCCTGGAACTCACTCTGTAGACCAGGCTGGCCTCAAACTCAGAAATCCGCCTGCCTCTGCCTCCCAAGTGCTGGGATTAAAGGCATTCGCCACCACTGCCTGGCTGTGCAGGTGATTTTAACACAGATACCAGTAGCAAGTTTAAGACTAGGTCGGGACAGATGGAGACCCTGCCTCAAACATCTGCCAAATAAGTAAACAAACAAACAAACAAACAAACTGAAAAGGTCTGTTTTAGGGACTTTTGAGATAGCTTACTTGGTAAGAGGACTTGCTGCCAAGCCTCACTTGAGTTCCATCCCATGACCCACAGATTCAAAGAGAGAAATGAATCTTGCAAGTTGTCCTCTAAGCCCCACACAAGCACAATGGTGTATTCATATATGTGTGTGAATGTGTACTAAAAATGCCTGTAATAATGTCATATTTTAATACCAAGCAGTAGCACATTGGTGCTACTCTAATTAATAACTCTCTCTAAATGATTACAAATCCTTACTTTTTGGCCGTACTAGAGATTAAACCTCATGTTTGTAAGCAAATCACTCTTACTACTGAGCTATATTACCAGAACTAAAGAGTTAAAAAATTCTGTATGTGGGTTTGACTAGAAAGTTACATATTAGTCTCATGTTACCTTTTCCTGCCCAAAAGTGTATGTATACTTTAAAACATTGTGTGTGTGTGTGTGTGTGTGTGTGTGTGTGTGTGATAGGCATTTCTAAAACAATTTTAAGTCACACTTACACATTGGTGGTTCAAATGTCTTCTCTACATTGTATTTGTAGCATTATCCATACTCTAGAGACCAACTCTTATTTCTCAAGGTTCAACAAATATGTTAACCAGATTTTTTTTAAAAAAAATTAATATTTACTTTAGCAGAGCATAGTGGTGAGTGCTTTTAATCCCATCACACAGAGGCAGGTGGATCTCTGAGTTCAAGGCTAGCCTGGTTTACACACCCAGTTCAAGGCATCCAGTGCTCCACAGTGAGATTTTCTCCATTGTATTGCTGTGATTCTAAGACATGGGATCTCCTACACTGCCCAGGTTGGTCCTAAACTCAGGTTCAAGTTCTGCTTCAACCTCCCACTATTCCTGGCTTTCCTTATCTTCTTTTTTCCCCTAAAAAAAGAATGGCAAGACAGACTAGATATAAATAAAATGTATGCTAGCCACAAAGATTCACTTGCATAAGCACCTAAGCCATGCCTGTGGCTGTTAGCCTGAGGTTCTTAGTCAGTAAGAACCACTTTAGAGAGCAAACAGTAAGGACAGATTCCAACGGCTTCTGGGGCAAGATGTTCTATGCCTGCCACTGTGACAAAGCCACAGAGCCAGAGAGGGGAAAGGACAAGATGATTTGCAGATGCGTGCAAAAGCAGTCTGTCCACCTGGGGCTGTCCTCCAAACTGCAGACTGGGTGCGTGAGCCTCCTTCCCTCAACACCTCCACACACTGTGACTGTCTACCACCTTGGCAGAACACAGTTCACACACTTTGCAGGGTCACTGATATTAGAGTGAGCCATTCATTCAAAATGCTAATTAAATAGAATCTACTGAACCTTAGACTACACAAGATAAGAGAGAACCAAAACAGTAATACGGTCCTTTGAGGAATGCCTTCAGTTAGACTGGAGAGCTCTGGGCCATATTCTTAGCTGATAGGAGTACTCTGACCTGCCACAGGAGCATCCAATGTCCAGTGAGTGATACAGAAAGCAAAGCTCTCTGAGTTCAGCATGGCAGAGTTCATTAAGGAAAATTTCATGGAAAAGGCAGATAAATCTTATGCTGACACAACAACTGTAACAAAAATACAAGACTAAAATGTCCTAAGAGTCAGGGAAGTAAGGTGTTATATTAGTTGAAACATGGCTACTCTGGTGGTTTAAATGAGAATGGGCCCCATAGGCTTATATATTTGAATGCTTGGTTCTTAGTTGCTAGAACTGTTCGGGGTTAAGTGGGGTGGCCTTCTGGGAGGAGGTGTGCCACTGAAGGTGGGCTTTGAGGGTTCAAAATTCCACACCAGGCCCAGTCTAGTTGTCTCTGACTCCTGCTTGTGATCAGATGTGAGCTCTCAGCTACTGCTACAGTGTCATGCTTGCCTCCCTGCTGCATGTTCTCCACTAGAATGATCATGAACTAACCCTCTGAAACTCTAAGTAGGCTCCCAATCAAATGCTTTTTTTTTTATAAGTTGCCTTATAAAATAACTTATATAAGTTGTCTCTCCTCATAGCAATTGAATACTAAGACAACTATCTAAAGGATAATGAATGTGCATGTATGTGTCTATGTGTATGCAGGTGCCTAAGGAGGCCAGAAGAAGACATAGATTGCTTGGAGCTGGAGTTATGAGTTATTGTGAGCTACTTGGCTGTAGGCACAGGGAACTGGACTCAGGTCTTCTGCAACAGCAGCAAGCATTCTTAACTGCTGAGCTATCTCTCCAGCCCTTGGTATGGAATCTGAATTCAGGGTTAGAGATGATAACAAAGGGATTCTAGTTCTAGAAATGTCAGGGCAGAGCTTATCAGATCAACAATTCCACAGAGTATTAACTATAATCTTTCACAACACAGGTAGAGAACAGCACCAAGGCAGGCAGAAATGGTAAGCCAAGCTGACAGAGAAAAGTACCCGGGAAGAGCACTGGGAAGACTCCCTGCTTGTTGGAGATTTATGCTAATGCTTTGAATCTCCATGTCCAGACTCTGAAGGTCCTTGTCCCCAGCTGGATTCTGACCTATCAATAAAGATGCCAACGGCCAACAGCTGGGCATGGGGTGGGACACTGAGAGGTGCAAAGGCAGGAGGCAGAGAGGAATGAGAACACTGCTATGACTCAGGGAAGAAGGATGGAACACAATAGCAGCAGGAGATAAAGCCACCCAACCATGTGAGACTCCCTGGTAAGTGGCCACTGGCTACTTCCCCTATTGAGCCCAGGATAGCAGGGGAAGGTTCAGGAGTGTCCAGCCTTTGAGGTAGCCAAGGCATTTTAAAATTAACTAACGTGTGAGTGTGTTCATGTGTGTGCTCTTTCCATTCATGGACCATAGACCAGAGATAGCTCCTGGGCGGGTGCAAGCCATCCGGGAGCACGAAGAGGAGTATGGAAAACTCACCACTACATATGGTGCACAGTGGGTCGAGGATCCACTATTAAATAATTTAGGGACTCTGAGCTGGAATACACACACGCAAATGGTATAAGTCTAGGAGGGGGAGAACTGGTTTCTCAGCAAGCACACAAAACTAAAAAGGAGTGCAGCCACCGGCAGGGACTTACCTGGCTGTCTGCTAGGAGGAGACGGTGAGAAGCAGACAATAAAGCTGCCTGCCTCCAGCCTCCAGATAAATGAAGGATAGAGATTTAGAAATCTAATTTAATTGTTTTTAAGAGAATATACAAATTTTGCCCCAGCCATGTGGGGATCTCTTCCCACTGTTTGAAACTGACAGAAAGAGCTTCAGATGAGAGGCAGGAGCCAGGCGGAGACACGGCAGGTATAGCGCTCTACAAAAGGGAGAAGTTAGGGAGAGTGATGAACAAAGACTTAGAGGTATTTAAGTCTTACCAGGGCAAAGTCTTGGGATCTTTGAACATGGTCTACACAGGATTTCTGGGATTGTCAGCAGCCTGGTGTAACAAAACTTAAAGCCTATAAACAGGCTTATACAGTAAGTAGAAGGGAATTCATTGAAGTTACATACAGAGATAATAAATATTGAGGCATTCAATCTTTAAAAAAAAAAATCAGATCAAAAGCAGGGGGTAGGCAGCCTAACTTAGGCAGTAGAAGCTTAGGCCTTGAGAATTAAATAAAGAAAAAGGGGCAAATACCATATGTACCCACAGAGATACTAATCTCCATAGTAGGGTGGATTTAAGTATACACAGATGTATAAAAATACTAAGGCTTTTGATCTTAAGTTATAGGTCAAAAAGCAGGAGGTGGTGAAGAAGCACTGTCTCAATGGTTAATATCTGTTTAGAATGCTTTAATTGCTTTGAATTGTTTTCATTATCAAAATGCATGTGGTTATGAGTTTGGTGGTTATCTTAAAATTCCTCTGGGAGAGAGGTCAAGCTATACCTTTAATAATTTCCAGTTACTGGATCAATGACATGCTATTTTTAGAGAAAGGCTCTATATTTGTGCTGAGAGGAAAGGAGAAAAGGCTCTGGACCCCTTCCAGAGTGATATGGATCAGATATGACAGGTGAAGACCACCTAAAAATCTCAAAAAATTGAGAAAAATCAAACAAAACAGGTAAATTGATCTGCTGATTCCTCAACATGGGAACAGCCCAATAACTGGCTTAGACATAAAGATGTCTGTAGCCAAAACTTCAGCTAAAATGAGACAATAACTATTATTGGGTATGGAGTCCTTAAGATCCCTCATGCCATCCTTCACATGGTGTGAAGACTTATCACAATTGGTTACTATAAAATTAACTCATAAAAACAAGTTGTCTTTCACCTACCTGCTCAAAAAAGGAGCAACATTTCATCCTTAACTGACCTGTGCACCCTGCACAATCTATACAAATATCTTTAAGAATTATTTATTTTATTTTATGTATAAGAGTACACTGTAGGTGCCTTCAGAAGAGGACTTTGGATCCCATTACACATGGTTGTGAGCCACCATGTGGTTGCTGGGAATTGAACTCAGGACCTCTTAACCACCGAGCCATCTCTCTAGCTCCCATACAAATATCTTAATGTTACTAAAATTTTGGTTATGAGATTCATATATTACAAAATGTACAGCTTTGACAAGATTCATTTTCAGAGGTGCTGAACTGACCTGCTGTTCCAGCCCCTGCTTCCTGATGCTGTCCAGAGACTTGCTTCCAGAACAGCTTCAGGATTGCTGTTGATTCCAGATGATCTAGCCTCATCCAACCTTTCAGATGGATCCAGTCAGAACTTTAATCAAGCCCTGAGGCTTCTAAGCATACCGAGACTGGATAACAGATGTTAAAGCTAGCTTTAAGTCTAACCAATTTTTCTTATTTTCATACCCTCCACACCCCTTTAAAGAATTTCTCATTGCCTCTATTTTAGGAGGAAGAAGCCATGGAGAGTTGTCAGCCTGATTCCTTGGGTTTGGGTGACTGGTTATGCTTATTTTATAACCATACAGGGAGGAAGTAAATGGGATGGCTTACTAAATTTATTCTTGAACAAAGTATTGTGTAGCCATAATCTTACTTTGGTAGAAATCTTTGTAAATGGTGTAAAATTGAAGTTATAATTTCTTACATTGGTATAGAATGTATATATTAATAGAGAATTAAGGTTTTCATTGGTATGGATCTGTATATTGGCACAAAATTTGAAATTAATATTGTTACTCTTAGATAGGCATTGTGCCTATGCAATTCACTTAAGAACAAGATGATTAAGTAACTCAAGTTAAGGGCCAGATAGTAAACTCATGGTCAGGTTAGATTCTAATTTAATTATAATAGAGTGCTTTCAATTTACTCAAATAGAAATGACTAACAGTTGATAGGTTTAACAGTTCAAATATATTTTACATAGATAATCTTTGAAAACATCAGAAATCCACAGAATGTGACATTTAATGTTGTCTCATTATTAAGGATCATTCGACAATGAGACATGTCTGCTCTAGACAGCTTCCCCATTCTCCTCCAAAGAAGAAGTGAACATCTTTATCTCCAGGTGAGGTTGCTTATCATGCAGGGCAGCCATGGGGGCAGAACTGCCTATTTCATCTGCAGACAAAATACTGTCCAAAAAGGACAAACAGGTGGGGCAGTTGACTACTAACTTCTGCCAAGACAGGAGAAGCTAATCCTTCATATTCCTACTGCACTTCTGGGTCGGTCTGCCAGATGGCTCTGGGCCAAAAGGCTGAAGACAGATGATCCAACATTATAAGAAATTAGGGACTGTCCAGCTGTCTCTACAATTGTGTAAGTTTGAGAAGCTATGTTTGGTGCTTTCTATATACCCAGGTAATACTTAATTCGTTCTTGAATTTCTGACGGGTTGAAGATTAATTATAGTCCCATAAGCAAGCATGTTGTTTAACATTAAAGATATGATACAGAATTTAAAACATGGTTTTCAGATGGTATTACAGGCTAAAATCAAAACATAATTCAGTATAGAATCGTGAACTCTTTGAATTAAGCATGATGGTAGAGGACTTTATCTTCATTGACAGACATGATGGACTGGGTGTGAACTGTATGTCATACTCTATGATTTACAGAAGTGTTGTGCTTGTGCTCAATTTATGTCTGAGAGATGAGTTTTGTTTTTGATTTTTGGACAGCAAAAGTGAGATGTTGAAGACTGGTGCTAATGCTTTGAATCTGTGTGCCCAGATGCTGAAGGTCTTGGTCCCCAATTGGTTTTTGGTCTACCAATAAAGATGCCAATGGCCAACAGCTGGGCACAGTGTGGGATACTGAGAGTTGAGTGGGTCAGACACAGAGAGGAATGAGAGAATCACCTGAGCTGGGGGAAGGATGGAGTGCAGTATCGGCAGGACATAAAGCCATCCAACCATGTGAGACTTCAGATAAGTGGTCACTGGCTACTTCCATGATTGGGCCTTAGGTAGCAGGGGGAGGTTTAGGAGTGTCCAGCCTTTGAGGTAGCCAAGGTATTTTTAAATTAACTGGTGTGTGTGTGTGTGTGTGTGTGTGTGTGTGTGTGTGTTTTCCATTCGAGGATCCAAGATAGCTCCTGGGTGGGTGTGTGCATGCAACCGGCCGGAAGCACAAAGCAAAGTAGTGAAAACTCACCGCTACACCTGCTTAGCTCTGATGAAGATGGGAGTAGTTGGTATTTTTCAATGACAGACAAAAATCCAATAGAAATACTTGGTCTTATAAGTTTGAAGAATATAAAGTTTGGGAGAACTATTGCATTTGAGAAATAGGGAAGACACAGGAAGAGCTCTAAATTTTAAATGAAAACTGGGCCTGAATCTCTCCATAACTTCCCTGTCCTCACTCTTCCCCAGAGATTCTAGCAGCATCTTTAAGGCTGTAAACTAGACAGAGCTTCTAATGGCTGCTTATCACAGACAAGACAGAGTTTGAAGTTTGAGTTTTGTCAAACTATCTGCTTGATAAAATAAAGAAAACTCAGCATTATCCAGGAAAATGTAATAAAATTTAGACTGACTGACTGACTGACTGACTGACTGACTGACTGATTTATTTATTTATTTATTTATTTATTTATTTATTTATTTATTTATTTTGAGACAAAGTTTTCTTGTGTAGTCCTGAATGTCCTGGAACTCACTATGTAGATCAGACTGGTCTTGAACTCATAAAGATCCACCTGCTTCTGCCTCCAAGTTCGAGGATTAAAGGTGTGTATCCCCACTGCCTGGCTCAGAATCTAGAATTTTTAGTTGTAAGCCTAGGTTTAATGGCTTAGTGATTTCTCCAGCCCAAGAATCCAGGATTTTAAAGATAGTGTTTCCATAGCACAGCTGAAAATCAGTGAACCATAAAGAAATGGGAAAACAAAACCCACACTCAAGAAATAAGACAATTGACCCTGGTGTCCAGATGGTAGAGCCAAAGAGAACGCAGAATACGTGGGGGTTGTGGATATAAAGAATTAAAAAGGAAAATCCCAGCTGAGGAACAGCATCTACTAAACATGGAAATTCCTGAGGGTGGAGAGGTGGCTCAGCAGTTAGGAGCACTGCTGGCTCCTCCAGAGGACCTGGGTTCAGTTCCTACCACACACATGGTGTTCACAACTGTCTGTAACTATAGTTCTGGGATATCTGAAGCCACCTTCAGGCCTCTTTAGGCACCATGCACACACATGATATACAGACATGTATGCAGACAAAGAATTCATATATATAGACAAAATAAAGATAAATGAATATTTAAAAAATGGAAATTATAGAAAGCTGATGATATAGCTAAATCACAGAGTACTTAGCATGCACAAGGCAAAGTAACTTTTCCTAGCATCATAATAAATGGAACCTGAGTTGTTCTTTTAACAACATAAAAAGAGGCAGGTAGGTTGGTACATGCCCTAGCACTCAGGAGGCAGGGGCTACCAGTATATCTCTGTGAATTTAAGCTTAGGGTATCCTTGTCAACATAGCAATTTCCAGGCCAGCCAGGGCTACACAATGAGACCTTGTCTACACACAAATAAACAAACATACTCCAATATCAATATACCTGCTATACATGTAATTGAGATGCCAGAAAGAAAAGACAAGAAGAATGAAAAAAAAGAAACCCAAAACCTAAAACCCCCAAACTTTCCAGGTTTGATATAAAAATATCTAAACTTACAGATTCAAAGAGAAAGGGGGAAATAATAGAAATTTTAAAAATCTAAACTGAATTATAAATGGTATACCTTAAGTCTACCATATCAAATTACATATAAACAGACTAAAAGTCCCAATTAAAAAGTAGAAACTGTCAGACTAGATTAAAGAAAAAGGTCCAATATATGTACACATACATGCATATACACACACATATAGTTTGTATTTGTGAAGTTTTGTTTGTTTTGCTTTTCATTTCAGGGGTTCTCTATATAGTTCTCTGTCTGTCTGGAGCTCATTGTGTAGACCAGGCTGTCCTTGAACTCAGAGACTCGCCTATATCTGCCTCCAAAGTGCCACAACTAAAGGCGTGTACCACCATGGGCAGCTTCATTTTTCAGTTTTTTTATAGTCTTTTGTAAGCTGGAACTGAAATCACTGTGTAGCTGAGGAGGATCTTAAACTCCTGAACCTCCTGCTTCTCTCTTCCAAATACTGGAATCATAGCCTACTATATCTGCCATTAAGTTTTAAAATCCAGATACTTTGAAAGTTAAACAATGAAAAAGGCTGTATCACGTAAACAGTAAACAAAAGAAGCCAAGCATAGTCATAATAATATCAGTTAATTAAATACTTTGTGACATGAAATTAAAAATGACCTATCAAGTTTCTGGCTTAGGCTCAGAGAAGGGACAACAGGTACTCTGTCAGGTTACAAGGATAAAAGTCCTTGAAGAAGCCTCAAGAAGCTGGCCAAGGAGTCAGAAGACAAACACAAGACTTCCAAGCAGAAACAGAAAGAGGAGTGGAAGGAGTTCAGGGAGCCAAAACAAAGGCTGAGTTAAAGGGTTCCCTGACTATAGGTGAAATTAAAAACCAGGCAAAGAGCGTGCTTACATCTGAGACTATGGTGACCCACAGTTCATTCCTAGTTAAACACCTGCACTCCCTGTTACAACATCCCTTGGCTGCCTACAAAGTGACAGCATGGGTGCTCAGAACTGAACTGGAGTTCTCTGGAAGAGCAGCTATCTCCCCAGCTCGGCATTATCTAGGTAGATAACAGCAATGGCATTTTAAAGAGCTGCTTGTTATAGGCTGAGCACCTGGCCACCCAAGGGTATGAAAGTTGTCAAAGGACCTTTGTGTGCTGGTGCGAGCCTGCCATCTAGAACACGGAGCGGAAAGCAAGGGCATCAGGAATCCAAGGCCAGTGTCAGCTAAAGAGTCATCTCTCACACCATTTTACTGAAATCCCCCTTTCAGCCCTGCTGCCTCTGACTTGAAATTTACTCAGCAGCTTTCTTATGCTCTTGTATTTTATCTTACTTATATGAATCCAGTCCAGGCCTCTACATTTTTTTTTTACATATATTCTGTCATCTAAATATGGAGCCAACTTAGCTGGGTGCTCATAGATAAGAGGAGTGTAACAAGACAAGGCGCGGAGCTCGGACTGGAAGTCAACAAAGACAGCAGAGGTCTGTCTGTCTTGCCTTTGGATTGCTCACTGGATGACCAGACATAGTACCCTAGGCTTTCTAAGAATGGTGTCTTTTGGGAATAGGCTGCTCAGTGCACCTTGCTTCTGTCTGGCCTTGCTACAACGTCAAAGCTCTTCCTTATGCCAGAGAACGGCTCTCATTCACTCCTGTGGACTCCAAGAACAATACTTTCAAAACTTTTGTTCTTGGTGAGGGACCAACCGGTCAATGTTCTTTATACAGACTGCACGGGAGCCTCATAAATCTAAGAGGTGGAAGGAGTTTCTACAAAAGAGAAAATGGAAGAGCAAGGACATCAGAATAAAATGTTTCCGGGAGCATATGGAGTATGTAACCCTGGGATCTGAACTCAACCTGACTCAAAGATCCCCTGACCTACCTCACTGCCCTTGTTATGTAAGCTAATAACATTCATGTCTCCTTTTCCAAGGAGGATGGGAGTTCTGAACACAGTGTATCTCCTGTTGCCATGCCAACTCTGATAAAAAGAGCCCTGACCATGAAAGGTTAGAGGTCATTTTTGTTTTTGCTTCTCTGTATACAAGTGTGCTGAGGATGAAAGCAAAGCCTTGGGCATGTTAGGTAAGTACTTCATTAGTAAAATATATCTTTATCTCTGAGGCATATCTCACAGTAGACAATCTGACAACAGGATCACTTGTCAGTGTCTACCAAAAGTATTTTCTAGACTATCATTACCAAATCTAAACCTTTCACCAGTGTTTTCTAATATGCTTAACCTAGCTAGTCTCAAGAACAATGAGTAGTAACTACTTTATTTCTCATACTTAAAAAATGTTATTTTTACCAAGATAGAAAGTTAACTTAAATAATTAATTAATTAATTAAAATAATTTCTAATGTAGCCTGGAAGAGGTAGTCAGAACTCAGTCTGCTGTTTCAGTAGCTCAGTTTCCTCAGTGTGGTGGTACCTCGTCCTTCCTTACCCTTCCTCATCCTTCCTCCCTTGAGGAAGTCTTCACATCACCCCAAGGTACCACTAACAATGCTGGAATGCTAAAATCCAGACATCCTGGTCACTATACCCCTACATACAACCACAAACAGAAAATAAAGACACACTTGAAAGCAGTCAAATTTTGACTTTAAACTATCTCCAAATGAATCTCTCCCCTTGCTGCCATTAAGTGGGTTAATACAGTGAATCAAAAGGGCATTGTCCTTCAGAGCACAGAACAAAAATAGTGCTTTCTCTACGTACAAAAAAAAAGTTGTGAGACATGCTTCAAAACACATCTGAGCCGGGTGGTGGTGGCGCACGCCTTTAATCCCAGCACTTGGGAGGCAGAGATAGGCGGATTTCTGAGTTCGAGGCCAGCCTGGTCTACAGAGTGAGTTCCAGGACAGCCAGGGCTACACAGAGAAACCCTGTTTCGAAAAACAAAAAAAACAAAACAAAACAAAAAACCCCGTCTGAATGTGAACATTTCTCAACAAAGTTTAAAGAAAAGGAAAAAAAGACCCTCTTCCTTTTGTTCTAATTCAGCCTCCCAATTTCTCTCCTTTCCCTGTCAGACTTATCAAGTGTATACTCAGCTTCTGTGCTGGTTTCCTGGGGACATCTTAGAAGATGAAAACATTCACTTTGGCTAAGTTCCTGGGAACGGAATCCAGGGTCTCACACGTGCTAGGCATGCACTGTAACTCTAAGCTGAACTCTTGGCCCCTTAGGTGTGCACCTTTAAAGAATGAGAGGGGGTTTCCATCTCTCCTTTATTCCTTGGGTACTGAGATTCAAATATAATAGCCAGAGCTGAACTGATGGGCTGGGGCTATGGCCCAGGGATCAGTTCTTACTGTGCAAGCATGAAGACCTGATTCATATAAGCCAGGTATGGCAGGAAACACCCGTAACCCCAGAGTGTGCATGCGTGTGCTGTTTGTGTGTGTGCAAGTGTGTGAGTGTGCGCATGTTGGGGGACAGTGTGACACAGAGAGACAGGTCTTGCCAAGAGGCTTGCTTACTAAGCCAGTCTACCTAACATGGTTAAGCCCCAGGTTCAGTGAGAGGCCCTGCCTCACCCCTCCCCCCCCCAAAAAAAAAGAGAGAGAGAGTAGAGAGTGACAGAGAACACCCTATGTCAACTCCCAGCTGTCACATGTGCACACATGGGTGAGCACCTTTCTATTTACACATAAGTAAATCACATACATGTCAGAATTAAAGTGTCCAGCAGCTCCTTGGGAAAAAAACAAAATAAAACAACAAAACCAAAACTCAAACAACAACAAAACCTGGACTGAGGAAAAGGTTCCGTCTGATCAGTAAAAACCCAAGTCTGATCTCCAGAGCCTATTCTATAAACTGCTAATGGGGCTGGACCTGGTTAAGAACACTGGCTGCTCTTCCAGAGGATCTGGGTTAAACATCCAGCACCCATATTGCAGCTCAAGACTGTCTGTAACTCTGATCCTTGGGGATCTGGCACCCTCTCTGGCCTCCACAGCTATCAGGCATGTATGTGGCACACAGACATACATGTAGGCAAAAACACCTACACATAAAAAAAATACATTTTTAAAAAGCAGGCCATGGGCGTGGTGGTACACATCTATCATCCCAGCATTAAAGAGGCAGAGACAGGCAGCTTCTTGAGCATCACTGGTTAGTTAGATCCTGCCTCATAAAATTAAAAACCAGGGATGGAATCTGAGAAACAACACCAGGGTCGTCCCCTGGCTTCTACATGAATACACACGCACACACACAGTCAGAGTGCTTGGCCTCTGGCACTGATGTGTACCAGACAAGCTGTATCCACCTCCTGAACTTCCATGGGAAAGACAGACATTTGTGCCTTGACTTTACTCCACTTTGGTGCTGGGGATCCATCCCAGGGCCTCATGCATGCTAAGCAAGTGTTCTAATACCCAGTCCAACTTGGATCTTATTGGGGCCATTGTTAGTTTTCATTTTCCCATCCCTTGTAACCAACTCTGGCTCTGCAGAACGCACACTTCCCAGATTCTGCACACACTGTCACTCCAGCTGACTATAGGTTCCTAGGGGATGTAAGCTCCGATACTGCACAGCACCAAATACTTAATGACTGACCTAGATTTCAGTGAGCTTGTTATTACATAATTCTGCATGGGTCACTCTTTAATATTAGCTAGGGCAGAACATAATGATAAATGAGTTGTTGTTTTTTTTGTTTTGTTTTTTTTTTAAAGACTATGTCTGATCCAGACATAGTCAGATTCATGTTTTTCCCCTTGTTTTTGTTTTGCTCCAGGGAATCAATTCAGAGAATGAAAAGAGGGTTTAAGAAAATATGGTATTATTCTGGTACATAAATTATTACTACTACATGTGGGTTTATTTTATTTATTTTTTTTTTAGTTTCATTTTCTTGATGAATGTTTCACTATGTTGCTCAGGCTGGGCCACAAATTCTGGGGCTCAAGCGATCCTCCTGCTTCAGTCTACTGAGTAGACTATGGGTATAGCATCACAAAGAGAGATTGTGTGTGTGTGTGTGTGTGTGTGTGTGTGTGTGTGTGTGCATTCGTGTATGTGCTACAGTGTGCATGTGGAGGCCAAAGGACAACCAACAGTCCTCAAATTTTACTTTGTTTGAAACAGGGTCTCTGTCATTATTGTTTGCTTCATATGCCAGGCTAGCTGGCCTATGATCTCCTGGGGTTCTCCTGTCTCTAGTCCTATTTCCTGGGAGGAGCAGTAGGAACCATACAACACCTGTATTGTATGGTGTCTGCTTTTGTTGTTGTTTTGTCTTTAAATATGGGTCCCTGAGGTCTCAAACACAACTCCACATGCTTGCATGGCCAATGGTTTTATCATCTTGAGTCATTTCTTCAGTCTCTGAATTGAGTTTTTTAAAGAAGCCAGAATAGGGGCTGGAGAGGTGGCTCAGCAGTTAAGGGTACTAGCTGCTCTTCCAGAGGACTAGGGGTCAATTTCCAACATCCACATGGCAGCTTACAACTGTCTGTAACTCCAGTTGTAAGGGATCTAGAGCTCTCAGACAGACATATGTGCAGACAAAACACCAATGCACATGGATAAAAATAAATACATCTTTAAAAAGCAGCAGGTCCACGCCTTTAATCCCAGCACTTGGGAGGCAGAGACAGGCAGATTTCTGAGTTCGAGGCCAGCCTGGTCTACAGAGTGAGTTCCAGGACAGCCAGGGCTACACAGAGAAACCCTGTTTCGAAAAACAAAAAACAAAACAAAACAAAAAACAACAACAACAACAACAACAACAAAAGCAGCAGCTCCAACACGATGGTGATATCTGTCACATGGGAGTGATAATGCCTGCCATTTGTAGCTCTTGGTAAGAGGAGGCAGGAGAAGTTAGAGTCCATACCAGCCTGGCCTACTGAGTTGTAGACTAGTCTAGGCTAAAAGTGAGACCCTGCCTCAAAGAAAAAAGACTTTTTGTTATTAGAGGTAACTAACCATTTTTCAGTCCTCTGATTTCCATGGGATGCTTTTCTTGTGGCCTTGACCTTTCTTATTTCATGTGCTCTCTAGGAAACGTCTCAACAGATTAATAAAACTGCAAAGAATTTATCAGTCCTCTCCTTCTGGACATTCTGCAACCATAGTGCTGTGAAGACGTCACAGTAGGCAGGTCAAATATTCTCCTTTTAGGTCTAGTTACCTTTGACCTAGTTAAGAATACCTTTGCTCATAATTATTTTATATAAACTTTGGCCTAGTTTCCTTTCCTTCAATCATTGATTTTGAGTGAGTAGAAAATGTGTTTACATCGACTATAAACCCTTCCATTTCATTCATCCACAGACTGGGAGTTAGATTCTCTCTAATGTCTCAGTCTCTTACTAGACAGCATCCACAGTTCCCTGCTGACCCGACAGAACTCATGCCCCTCCCAAGTCCCTATTTTACATAACGTAATGAGCAGAACTGGGTCCTGGCATCACATGGAGGTTTATCTCTATTTACAAACCTCTGTATTAGGAGACATTACATCGATGTTCACACATTCTTCAAAGGTCATGAACTGTGGCTTGGGCTTCTAAATTATAAAATTTACTACTCTGAAGAGAGGCCAGAAGATGACAGAAAGAAGACAAACTTTTCTACAGATACATTTTGTACAAGCAAGTACTGTGTATACCCCAGCTAAGTTCTCTGAAGCAGATGGGAGAGCAGTTAACTGCTTGGAATACTCCGTAAGTGGCTCGGCGATCCCGACACGTGAGTCCAGGTTTAACTCGAAAGCCCATCTAGGTCCCAGCATATTACAGAGCTTTCCACAAGCTTTGCCAGCTGCTGAATCCCCAGCCACACCCTCAATAACTGAGCTCCTTTTTGCCTCCTTAGGAGGCGGCACAGCTTTCTGATTTATGTTTCACTTCAGTGGTCTCTGAAACTCCTTGTACTCTGTGGCAAAACAGAAAAACATTTTGTAATTTGCAGTCCCTACTCATTGACTCTGAGAGGACTATCTGATTTACCCTGGTCTGACCGGTAGAAAGTTGCAGAAGGAATACTGGGAGTTCTCAGCTGGGCCTCAGAGGTGTCAGCTTCTGTGCTTGTTCAGTAACCCTTCCAGCAACAGAACAGTTCAGGGTGAGCCTGCATGCAGACGAAGCACCGTGACAGCTGAGCTAAGTGGCCCCAGCTGAGGTTCCCCCCAGCATCTAGCTGTCTTGACAGCTGATGACATATGCACAAATGATCCTAGCCAAGACCCCAAGATACCTTCAGCGACCTAAGCCCAAACTGCCCACCCCTGGGACTGAGCAGAGCAGTTATTTTAAACCACTAAGTGCTGGGAGAGTTTGTTAAATGGCAAAGCTAACTGATACAGCCTCTCCAACTTAGAGAAGAGACTTGAGGCTTTATTTGTAGAACCCAGAAACGTGTGTGTGTGTGTGTGTGTGTGTGTGTGTGTGTGTGTGTGTGTGTGTGTGTGGTATGTACTTATTAATATGGGTATATGCATGTGGGTACATGTGTGTGGAAGAAAGTGGTTAATGCATGCTACCTTTCCTCAATCACTATATGAAATTAGTTTTTCAAGGGTCTCTGAGTGAACCTGAAGCTCATCAATCTGAGTAGACTGGTTCGCCTAATGAGTTTCAGTGACTTGACTTCCATCTCCCTGGTACTGAGGTTATAGGAACACATCACTATGTCCAGCCTTTTTTTATTCCCTAAGATTTACTTACTTCTATTTCATGTGTATGAGTGTTTGTTAGCATATATGTATGTGTACCATGTTGCATGCCTGGTGTCCATTGATCTCAGAAGAGAGTCTAGAATTAGATTTACAGGCAGCTGTGAGCTGCCATGTGGAGCTGGGAACTAAACCCGGTCCTCCGCAAGAGCAGCCAGTGCTCTTAACTGCTGGCCTAGCTCTCCAGTCCCTGAGCTCATTTTTTCAAGTGGATTCTGAGTATCTGAACTAAGGTTCTCATGTCTACTGTGTAGGAACTGCACTGACTGAGCCATTTCCTCAGATAGGAGACTCTTGACAACTAAAAAGAAACGGTACTAGGCCCCAAGGTCACCGATGAGCTTACTGATAATACCTTGTTCCTTCTTCCTTCTCCAGACAAAGGCCAGTCTGATTCAGCCCAGAACTCCTCACCTCAGATTGGTGCTCACACAGAGTACACGGAACCCTGGGTTAGGTCTGCATAACCTCCTGAACCCAGAGTAGGGACAAAGTAGTCACAACACTCTTGAGGCTAGAGCAGGTGGACCAGAAGTTCAAGGTCATTCTGGAATAGTTCTTCAAGCTGCTGACAAGGAACTGGCCCAGCCTTCTCTTTCTCACAAGGTCTCAGAGAAAACTATAAGGTTTCTGATTATTTCTGTCTTCCTTACATCTTGGCTACATTGTAACTTTGAGGTTAGTCTGAGCTACATGAAATCCAGTCTCAAAATTAGAGTGGGGAGTAGCTTTGTAGACCCCCAGCTTTTTAGCATGACCAAGTTTGAGATGTAAATTAGAAACAAATTTTTTAAACTGGATATTGTTTAAAAATGAAATAATCATAGATTCTTGCTGCTTCCTAGCAACTGAGTTCCAAAACATTGTATCTGAGCTTCTGAGAGAATGCTCTTTTATGGACAGAAGAGGCTTTGCCTGTGTAAGATCAGAGTTAACTTGTTAAAACAGAATTTTCTATTGTGCCATTTCCCTCTTTATATCAAAATGTTTTCATTCACATAAATTCAACCTCAGTTTTTCATACAAACTAGTGTTTCCAGTTTAGCAAGAGTTGACTCTAAACACAAGTTACAGATGGTACCATTGCAATATTACCTAAAGAAGACTAACACACACACACACCCCACTATCTTTCATAACAGCCCTGCTTTAAGACTCTCGAGCTGAATCTGAAATGTAAAGCTCCTAAGTCACATGGAAAAATTGTACCTGGTGGCTAAGTTGAATAATAGTTGCTCAAAAATGCTGTGGTATCAGCTGGCCACCAGCCACAAGCACCTGCAAATTCAGGTGTACAAAAAAGGAACTGATTGCCTGTGGAAAAATAAGGATGACCTACAAGCTGATGCTTAACATTTTTCACACTTGGACCTAAAGCTAGGCAGATAAGATCAGCAAATCTAAGGTCCAAATTCTAAGTGAGGTGTGAGAGCCTCTGTATACTGTCTCATGAGCTGGGAGCTGTTATTCTGCACAGCACTGTCTCCATTGGGGCTGCAGCTGTATATTGGGGGGAGGTAGCTCTAATTTCATTTGTTCATTTACCCTTGGTTCATGTGGTTAGTATGCCAAGAATTGTTTCCTGTGAGGTGATCAGTTAGGAAAGGAAGGCAAAAAAATCAGATATAATAAGTAATAGCTTAGCGGATTGCTTTATTTATTCATGAAGGGGCCTGTGTGTGTGTGTGTGTGTGTGTGTGTGTGAAGGGGGGAGGGAGAAGTATACACCAAAGGGAAAGAAACCTTTGTTTGGTTTTTTTGAGACAGGGTTTCTCTGTGTAGCCCTGCCTATCTTCGATCAATCTGTAGACAAAGGTGGCCTTGAACTCACAGAGACCCACCTGCCTCTGCCTCCCAAGTAGTGAGATTTAAAGGCATGTTGGTGGTGGGATGAGGGTTTCGATAGTGTTTCTATGTACCCTCATAGCCTAGAGCTTCCTACAAAGAGTAAGCTAGCCTTGAAGTCACAGAAATCTACTTGCCTCTGCCTCCTTTTGCTGGGATTACAGGTGTGCCCCACCATGATCACTCACCCTGAAACATTAACATATCTGTAAGAATTAAGTGGAAACCAGGAAACAGTCTTTCACAGGTACCTGTATCCTAATTCTTCACTGAGATGGATCATATGAAGGATGTAGGATTCCTTGCTTGTTCCAGTGAGGCCAGGCAAAAGCAAGATAGTAGGTCTGGTGCTGGCATCGGCATAGCATGCACTGTTATTGTTATCAAACCAGTCCAGTGAGATCTGTCCTCCGTCTGCTGTTTTAATGAGTTCGCTGCAAGTGACAGTTCCAAAGGCATTACTGAACAGTCCTTTCAGTTGCATCTTGGTGTTTTCATTCTATAAATATGACATTATCTGGTCATCTCAAAATAACTTACCTACATTCGCAAATATATACATATCTATAAAAGTCACCTTTCATTACAAAAATATTATGAAGGTTAATGCCATATTTCCAGCAGTCCTAATAGCAAAGAGGTAAGAGTTAAAAAGTAAACTCCAAAAGGGGATATTAGGGTAATTGGTGTGTGTGTTAATGTAGTAAAAATGAATTATATACATGAACAAAATTATCAAAGAATCAATAAAATATTTTAATTAATTTAAAAAGAATAAGTTTCAAAGAACTTCAAATATTTGGGTGGGAGTGTGGTAGAGCCCCTGGCTAGCATGCACAGGGCTTTCAATTTATCTGTGGTACCACACACACACACACACACACACACACACACACACACACACACACAGCCCTTCATATATCTACATTCATTATTTCCTTACTACTTACTCTCAAGTGCCTAGCACTTCGCCCCTATTTGATTGAGGTCATACAGATACCAACAGGGAGTTATGAGGAAGTCCAGGGGTGACTAGTTCTATGCTACAACTCTTTTGACTCAATGATGCAACCCCTCACTGAGTACCGTACAAAATCTGCTTCTTGAACAATTTCTCACATAGCATTTGTCAGCCAAATATTACAAGTTGGCAGGGGAAAAAAGGAACTCTGCAAAGACTAGATGACTCAGGGAAATTAGTAACAGACACCATTTAAATCTCCTGGTTAGATATGTCCCTGTCCATGTCTGCAACACCTTAAAGACATTATCCTCAAAATCCGTGTGCTTTTTGTGAGTTCTTTTGTGGGGGGACACACAAAACCTAATGCTATTAACAGCTGTCTAACCCCTATCCCAGGATCGTCAATATGTGAATACATTCGTGAATCATCTCATCAAGGTGTCTGGGTCCTCAAGGACAAAATGGAAAACAGTAACACGGCTCCCCTTGTGCCCCCAAAGCGCTTCTCACATCCCAGAAATAAGCCAGGACATTCATTCTGTCCATTCACATTAGGATGAAGAGGAGAGAAAAAACAAAAAGGTGGGGGGGAGCAATACCTGAATATTTTCCTGCAGCTGGAGGCAGTGGGTAGACCCGGCATCCCTCCAATTTTCTTGTCTCTTTAACACTGTGTCTTTTGTTAACCACAGGTGTATTAACTAAGAACTGGAAGCGGGAATTAAAACCTGTGATTTAGAAGGCACATCTCAAGATGGACATTCACTTACTTCCTATACTGCACTGGGGGCTTGGCAGTGATGAAGGGTCTCAGCAGTGTCTGTCCTCGGCTCTCCCAGCACCAGACCGTCGGGTAATAGGTTTCTGTCACCACGGGACAGTGGTCTTGTAGGAAGCGGCTGAAACTCTCCCCTCCAATCACTAACTGGGGTTTCTGCCGGGAGAAGCAGCATTGGTGAGGGGTCCAAAACAAAGTTTATGGCGGTCGTAAACCAGCAACCAGTGGACTTAGCAGTATTCCCACCCGAAGGCCGCGCGCGAGCCCTCCGATTCCATCTCCTCGGAGACTGACGCACAGAATTCACAATCACAACAGTCCCAAGCTGCGCTCAGTCGCATCCCGGGAGAAAGGCGAACTGAGTCCCGGTGTCCTTCCCGAAGTACCGCAGCTGTGTAGGCCAGACCGAGGCCAGGTGGACCTAGGGGCAGGACCCTGGACCTCAGCGGGAGGCTAGTGTCGCCGGCGCACCCGAGTCCCCAGGGCCCGTCACGCTCCACTGCCCCCGCCCCCGACTCACCTTGGCAATGCTGCTCAGGTAGTAGCAGGCATAGGCGACGCTGAAGCCCAGGATCAGCGACAAGCCCACGCCCGAGCCGAAGAAACCTACGCGAACCTGATGCTCCAGGTAGAGCGCCAGCTCCCGGGACAGAACCCGCAGGTCCATTGCCAGGCGCTGCATGGCGCGAGCCCGGCGCAGCTGCAGCGGAGGCCGGCTCTCCGGAGCTCTGGGGACCGGAGACGCGGGGAGGAGGCGCCTAAGAGGTGGAGCGCGGTTTCGGCCTCAGCCAATGGCAGCCTGGAAGGCGTGGCCCGGCCAGGCCCGCCCCACCCCACCTGCGAACCTTCCAGACTCGCGCTGGAACGCTTGGCGGCCGTGGACCCCCCACTGTCCCTCCAGAGCCTGGAGAGAGAGCGCGAGCCCAGAGGAAAACAGGCCGGGCCGCCACTTGACCTTGAATTAGTAGACTCGGCCCAGCTCCGGAGGCCGCAGTTTGCAGAGGACAGGCACTACAAATTCCAAAGCAGACGCAGGAGAGCTTGCACGACGCAGGGAGAGAATCCTCTGTCCCACTGGAGCTTACGTCCCTTGGGAGACTGTTTAAAGAAAAATCATCCCATCAATTGCAAGACACTCATGGTCGACTTTCAGTCTCCTGGTGAATCTTTTAAATAGCTAAGTGCTATTAAATGAGAACTAGGTCTAGAAAAGGTCAGGTACTGGAAATAGGATTCAATCATATGGCTGATTAATCAACTCACAGGTGTACGACTACCTAGGATGTGCACAGGAAACCATTTATGAAGTAGGCTCTTTTAGGCTTGCTTGTGGCAACATAACAGAAGGCTGAGAGTAAAGACATCTGAAACAAGAGTAGCAAGATTAAACGGGGAAACAATCGAGATAAGAGCTGCTGAGACTACAAAAATGTCACAGAGTTCTAACTTATTTGAATATGTTGCTTTTTCTTCTTTTTAAAGACAGAGTTTTATGTAGCTCAGGCTGGACTTTTAAATTTTGTATCATGGTTTTGAATCCCATGTAAACAATAACAAAGGACAAAGAAAACTGTATTAGTTAACATTGTTTCAAGGTTAAAAGCTAAACCACAGAAGGCACCCTATTTTCTAAATTTTGGAGGACTGGCTCTGCTGTTTAATCAGATCTGTGAAGGTGAAGTGTGTAGGTGGACCTCTGTGAGCATCCTGAACAGAATATAGTGTAACAAGGAAGACTGAGGCAAATCTGTGCCATGTCACCTTGCTAATAGTCTATAAGCACTATTCCTGGATTTCATTGGAAATTCATCAATTCCCATATCTTAGAGGTTGGGATTTGAGAATTTTTGCTTTGGCTTTAGTTTCAGGTGCTGAAGACTGAATGTTCATAATATGCGTGTGCTTCATCAATGAGCTATGCCTCCAACAGTGGAGAAATACACAATAGCTCACAGCGATGGCATAGGCTTGGATGCATTTATAGCTCACCCAGGCTAGCAGAATGTTAGTAGCACTTCCCTTCTTGCCCTGCTGGGGAACTATCAGCTCTCTGGGTTTAGTAAGTGATGTTTAACCTGGCCTAAATATCCATATCAACATTCTAGGTGCTTTCTCCTCTTTGTGCGCCATACAGACAGACTGGAGGGGGAGAAGGAATTGAGCCTTTGGATTCTTGACCTGAGAATTTATTTATTTTAAAGACCTTTCTGGTGATAGATCCGCAAATGCTGACTATTTTCAAGATAAATGAATTCCTCACTTAGAATGGGGAAAAGATGAGAGGGTGCTCTGTGGATAGACAGGTGTGTAGGCCACACTATTAAATGGTCTCTGATAGACTCATTCTTGTTCAATGTCTTCCAGCAGGCTTTCTTGGCTCGTCTCCATAGCTTTATTCTTTTCAAGAAGTCTCTTTGTTTAGAGGCAACTACTTATGTGTCAGGCTTTACCAATGATGAAAATGCAGGAAGCTGGGTATATGGCAGTCAGGTTTCAATGCCCAGAACTGAAAAAAAAAAAAAAAAAAAAGGAGAAAACCAGGCACATACTGTAAGCTGCAACTCAGGTGGAAATGCATGCTTAGAACCTAACTTTCACATTTTTGTTTTGCTTTGTTTTTGAGACAGGATTCCCCTCTGTAGCCAAGGTTGACTTGAAACTCACTGCTGGAATTATAGGTATGGGCCACCATGCCCAGTACATATATATAATGTGTGTGTGTGTGTGTGTGTGTGTATTCAGTAAATATATATATTACACACACACACACACACACACACACACACACACACACACCTACAGACATGGTAGCCCATACCTGTCATATATACAGAATCAGTATATTTACTTACTTATAGTTGGACTGTAGTCCCCAAGAACATTATTTTATTTGTTCAAGTTTTATTATATTGATTGATTGTGTGTGATGAGTGGTGTGTATGTGTGTGTGTGGTGTGTGTGTGATGTGTGGTGTGTGTGTGATGTGTGGTGTGTGTGTG
>JANHMN010000013.1:72687804-72699119 GCA_030674055.1 Rhabdomys pumilio | reverse complement strand
TTGTGGAATCAGGACCTTGTACACGTTAGGCAAGTGCTCTCATGGAGCTCTGATCTCAATTCTAGCAAGGTCCATTTATTTGAGTATGGTGTGTCTAAAGCTGACAGTTATCTTTTCTTCCCTCCCTTTCTCTCTTTTATATTCTCATTCTCTCTCCCCCTCCCCCTCCCCTTCCTCCCCTTCTCCCTCCCCTACTCTTCCTTCTCTCCCTCCGTCTCCCTCTTTCTCTCTCCCTTTCCTTTTAGAGACAGGGTCTTACCATATAGTCTTGGCTGGCCTTTGTTTGTTTGTTTGTTTGTTTGTTTGTATGAGACAGCCTCTCATCTATCCAAGGCTGGCTTTGAACTTCTGATCCTCACCACAATGTTAAGGTTATAGGAGTGTGTCACTGTACCTGGTTCATGTTGGTGTTAGGAATAGGTCATCTCAGGGCTTTCTGCATTTGAGGTGTAATAGCTGTGTGGTCAGCTTCTGGAGTAATCTGAGGGACCCTGTGGGAGATTCATCTTGATTACATTAATTGAGGGGAAGATCTGATGATGCTGAGCAGTGCTATTGTCTGGCTGGGGCACTGAACTGTATAGAGCAGGGAACTGAATAGTGTAGGCATCCATTTGCTGTCTGCTTCGTGATTGTAAATACGATGTGACAGCTGTCATGTTCCTATCACCTTGGCTTCCTTCCTCTGATGGCCTGTATTCTTGAACTGTGAGCCATCCAGAATAAAGCTTTTCTCCTTTAAATGGCTTTTCATCAGAGTCTTTCATCATAGCAATAAGAAAAGAAACTAAGACACTGGGCTATCAGTTTCCTAACTGAGCTGTATACCCCCAGCCCTAAATCTGACTGTTTCATCCAGACACTTTCTAGAATATTCTTTTGAAGACTTCTCTGCTTTTGCCACTATTGTATTTGATACATATCTTAGCCTGGTTGCTTAAGACTTCTTCCTCAGAAAGCTGGACAGATAGATGGCTCAGTGGTAAAGAATGCTGTGCTCTCCAGGGGACCAAGGTTTGATTCTCAGCACCCACATGGACGTTCATAGCCTTCTGTAACTGTAGTTCTAGGGAATCCAGTGCTTTCTTCTAGCCTTGGAGGGCACAAGGATCCTGCATAGTGTACAGACACACACATGCCAACACCTATATGTATAAAATAACAACTTAAAACTATTTCTTCCTTTATTGGTGTTTATTTGCAGTGAGGTCTCCTGACTCCCAAGAGAGCTGCTCTTAGCAGGAGCAGGACAGTGCTTTCTTCTTCTCTGTTTCTACATTTGTCTCCTGGAAACATGAATCTACTGCAATGAAAGCACACTAGGTACCTGCAGCACTGCTCTGTGGCCTTATGGTGCTTAGTCAGTGTCCTGCTCTTTATATATCTCAGACATGAGTCTCATCAATCCACTGGGGCCCCTAAACTGTGGGGTCCATGTATCTAGATCTGTATCATGATCAGCTCTCTCTTTCCCCTTATCCTTTTAGCCATAGGTCAGCCAAGGGTCCTGAGACACACTCTTTGTTTGTTTTGGGACAGTCTACCTCTGTAGCCTAGGTCTAGTACTCAGGTACTCAGGCTTGCCTCAATTTCATGGCATTCCACTTGTCTCAACCTCCGGAGTGTTGGGATTATAGGCATGAGCCACCATTCCTGGACTCCAAGATGTACTATTACCCACCTTCTTCACAAACTATGCTGTTGGTGCGTCACAGTTACTTTGAAGTGTTGGATAGTATTACATGTCTTGGTGCATTTTCAGAAATGATACAGAAATGGTGTCACTTTACCATCTTGAAATATGTGTGTGTGTTTCTTCCTCTTTAGTTCCATGAAATTTCAGGGAACAGCAATTTCCTTCCCTAGAACAGGCAGAGTATGTGTACTGGGGTGTGTGTGTGTGTGTGAGAGAGAGAGAGAGAGAGAGAGAGAGAGAGAGAGAGAGAGAGAGAGAGAGAAAAGAGGAGAGGAAAGGAGAAGAGAGAGGGAGGGAGGGAGAGAGGGAGAGAGGGAGAGAGAGAAAGGGAGAGAGGGATAGAGAGGGAAAGAGGGAGAGAGACTGTCTCTGTTTTTAAATAGAATGCCCCAAGAGCCAGTCTTGTACATTTCTCACATATAAATGTTGGCTGTGACTTTCTCAAGCAACCATGGCTTGAGAAACATAAGTATGTTAGAATGTACAGAAAACAAACCCCAAACCATTATATGTACACATAGCTCCTTGTGGGGAGCCGACAGAAGGCGGCTATCATCCTTGCAGCCATCTTGAGCCATATACCTTGACAAGAGACTTGATTACAATAGTCTACAACAGCTTAGCACACTCTGATAACATCTTGTTTTAGATACCCAGGATTATCCCTTGGGTGTGTGAGACTTAAAGGTGTGTGACTTAAGGGCGTGACTTAGAGATCAGATTTAGAGACAAGACCTAAGGGCATGACTTAAAGGCATGACTTAAAGGCGTGGCTTAGAAGTGAGACATATAAAAGGTGAGAGGCAGACATAAGAAATTATTACTAGACATTAGACATTAGGCACTTAGCACTTGGAAGAAGTAACTTGGAACTTGGAGGCACTGGGGACTAGGAACTCAAGACTTGGGACTTGGACTAGGAAGAAAGACCGAAGAATAAATGGGATTGAATCATACTCTGTCTGGTCTCCATTCCTGTGTCTGTCCTCACTCTCTCTCTTGCTGAACCCCGACCCACGGACCGGAGCAGCCTGGGGCAGTGCAGGCTCTAACTACTTAGTCCCCAAGGCTTTTGGCAGTGCAGGTTCCAACACTGACAAAGTGGTCTGACATTTTGGCCTCCAAATGTGGCATAGGACAGCTCTCAACATTTTTGGTGCCCAACGTGGGGCAGCCTTGGCACAACAGCTCCTCTGTCTTGCATGTGAGGTAGTTGGAGACCAGGAAGTTAGGTGATTTGTTGAAGGATATAGAAGGAACACCAAACTAGAAACAAAGTCTTCTGACTTCATTGCTCAATCCACTCATTTTGCTCCAACAGCTGACAGTATCTAAAAACTCATTTGGTTCTGCCAACCTGCTTGAGAATGCAAACCATTCCAGCTTTGGCTGTTCTGAACTAATTGTTACTGTTCCTCTTCCAATAGTTCATTCTTGAACATTTGACTTGCTCTACGTGTTTTTGCTCTTAAACCAAGTGTTTGGTGGTAGAGGTAGCATCACGTCTAACTTAAAAGGAGACATGAAACCCAGGCTTGTTGTGATCCTAGAGTTTGACTAAAGCATGTGTACACAATCTCTTTAGACTCACTACGTCAAAAAGATACTTCTGCTGAGATTGAAGGGAAGGAACCTCCCTTGTTTCCAGAGATTCTACTGGTAAGGATGAGTGTGTGCACACAGGAAACCAAGACAAGAAAAGGCACAAGTGAGGACTGAGGAACCTTCATCCTAGAGATGTGTCCTGGACTCTTAACTCAACATGCATCCATCAGAATTTCCAAGAAGTTTTGTTTGTTTTTCAAGACAGGGTTTCTCTGTAGCCCTGGCTGTCCTGGAATCTACTCTATAGACCAGGCTGGCCTGGAACTCAGAGATCTGGCTGCCTCCCAAATGCTAGGATTAAAAATATGTGCCACCACATTCAAGAGTTTTTCTTTTTCTTTTTAATTAGATGATTCAAAGGATATCACCTTTCATTTAAGCCAATTTAAATACAATTTTCTATCTTTTAAAATAAAAAATTTCAACCAACATAAAAAGATTTTTATTGTTTAAATAAATAGCTTTAGGAATGAAGAAAATGGGAATCACTGAAGAATACATTTCTGAATAATATAGCACCACATGACAATACAGTAAGAATTTGAAACAGTGACTGGAGAGGTGGCTCAGCAATTAATAAACAGCACTGGCTGCTCTTCTTGAACACCTGGTTCAAATTCCCAGCAACCACATGATAGCTCACGTCCCAAGTGATCCAACGTCCTTGTCTGGCCTCCAAAAACACTGGGCACACATGTGGTGCACAGGTATACATGAGACAAAACATCTGTATACATAAAACAATAAAGAAGGCAAAAAATCTAATTGTTTGGGATTATATTCAGTTTCAAGTTACAAAATGGCTATCTAATCAGGCCTGGTGGCATGTACCAGTAATCACAGCAATTAATTAGAAGGCTGAGATAGGAGAATTATGAGTTAGAAGTCAATCTGGGATTAGCAGTTAGATCCTGTCTCAAAACATAAACCAAATAGCTAACCACACAAGCCACTCCCCAAAACAAAACAAATCAACAAGACAGTATGATAATCTAAAATCAACCTTAAAAGCATCTTGTCAGAGATAAATGTGCAGCTTTTTGTAGAGCATCTGGCCAGAAAGGTGAAGCTCTGGATTCCATGTCCAGCAGTGTGAACAGGCATCACCAAACCAAACATCAAAAAGGGTAACTATTATGTCATACAAAAAAATTAGAAGAAGAGTAGGGGGGAGTGCCAGGGTTGATTAGCCAATCATTGTAATGACATTCTTAAGGATCCAATACTGGGGCTGGAGAGACCACCAGTGGTCAAGCACACTGGCTGCTCTTGCAAAGGACCCAACAACCACATGGCAGCTCACAGTCATTGTCAACACCAGTTCCAGGGGATCTGATGTCCTCTTCTGGCCTCTGCAGGCACCAAGTATGCACATGTGGTGTAATTACATACATGCATGCAAATGCTTAAATCTGTGTAAGTGAAATAATTAAAAATAACTAGGGGCATAGATTGGGTAAAGATGGAACTCCAAGACCTAGAGTGAAGATTTGAGTGGACTGTGACAAATCTGAGAAACCTGAACTCACAAGTCCCCTTAAGATTTCCCCTCTCCTCTCCTCTCCTCTGTTTCCCTGTCTTTCTTCCATGTCCCTCTGCTTCTCTCTCTTTCCAAACTTATTCTGAAATAGTTTTAAACTCATTATAAGTTTCCAAGATAGTACAGAATTCTTGGGTTCCCCTTCACCTATTTCCCTGCAATGACAATATCTTATATAACACACAATATACAAAGGAGGCTATGTCATAGCCAAATGTGTACAGGTTGGGACATGTAGTTCTGTGTAAGTGTGTCTATGGTGTTTCCACATCATTAGCAATGCATTTCTGGAATATTCCTGTCAAGTGACACATTTCGACACAAAAAGCACCTAACAGAAACCCCACTAAGATGAACTGAGCAACCTGAGGGCACTTACTAGATTTTTCTAAAATAACATGGAACTCAAACTAAAATGCTGGCTTCCTTTTCAGTAGGACATTGAAAACCCACAACTTTCCTGGTATAATTCTTTTTGGTAATGCTGCAGATCTGTCCCATAGCTTATCACACGTTAGGAAAATTCTCTACCATATACATCACTTGTACAGTTTTAAGGGGCAAAAAAGGGCTTCGGGAGCAAGGAGACATTTTGCTAAGGACCTTTTTCTAGGACATGGAGAAACCCATTGGTGAAGGTACTATTTGCATTTTTCAAAGAGCCCATTGACATAGTTCCTATATCTACAGACTAGGGGTGATGGCAGATTAAACCACTATGTTCTTTGAATTAAAGCTACACTAGCAAAGACCAGGGAACAGCATATATTCTCCAATACCAAGGTGAATACAGTACTAACGTGGCAGTCAGAACGTTTTAGCTCCCAGAGTTATTTGTTTGTGGCTGTTAATCACACTGAATGGAGTAGATATGAACCTTATTTAAGTAATTTTTCATCTATGGAATCAGAAAATCTCTAACTCTGATAAACACAGATCTGACATGAGCTATATTGGGAAGCCTTCAGCTAGTCTCTGGACATAACTCAAGTACAGCTCCCCAAGAGAAGGACCATGAGACGTAGTTGTGTCTATCCTGTGATTCTCTTCCTTTTCCTCTAAAAAACCCCCCAAACCAAAGTCCATCCCCCAGAAGGACACAAAGGAAAGGAGATTTCCCTTTGAAGAATCCCTACCTCCTGGCAATGCGGATGCTAGTGCCTGTGGGTCAGAGGTAGCTTAGGAAGTTATGATTATCCCAGTTTTGTCTCCAGTACAATACACTACTCTTGGGGAACCAACTGTAATTACTTCTTTACTTTCTGAGAGTTTCTTCTTGTTTTATTTTAAGACTGGGTATTTAGTTATTGTTCTATTGCTATGATGAAACATCATGACAAAAGTAACTTATGGAAGGAAGCATTTGATTGGGTTAGCCCTTGATCATCATGGTGGGGAGTGTGGCAGTAGGCAGGAAAAATGGCAGTGTGCAGCGGCCAGAGGCTCACATCTGATCCACAAGGTGCAGGCACACAGGGAAAGAGAGACTGATTAGGCCTGGCACAGACTTTTCAAACTTCAAAGCTCATTCTCAGTGACACACCTCCTTCCACAAGGCCATGTCTCCTAATACTTCACAATCAATTTCACTGAGGACCATGCATTCAAACCCATGAGCTTATTGGGGATCAATCTCATTCAAACTGCCACACAGGGTCTTTCTGCATTGCTCACACTGGCCTTGAGTTCTTGGGCTCAAGTGCCTTGGACCTCAGCTTCCCAACTACCTGGAGCTACAAGCAACTTCCCTGGCTTCTGGAAGAATATGCAGTTGGGATAGACATCCTTGGGTATCAGAATAATCGACATACTGACTTTCTGATTTGTGAGTGAGGCATTTCAGTAGTAAAGTTGAAATAAGAGTCTTTTAACTATCCTTTCTTCCTCCAAAACAAGCCACAAGTCACAGGAAGATATGCTTGGGAGACGTGAAGAAAGTACCATCATCAAAGACATGAATCATAGCTGATAATGGTTCTTGTCACCTTCCTGTTTTAGTTGCTCATTTAGACTGAACAGGAAGATGGCTTGTGCATTACTTTGGTTGATTCAGATGGTGAGTCAGTTGTAGCTGCTTTTTAAATGTGGCTCTGTCACTGAAGCCCACTATTATGCAGCTCCAGCTATCACAGCTATTGACCTGAAGATGCTCTTTATCTAAATCACTTAACAAGAATGAGCATATTGCATCTTCCTGGCAGCATCAGCATCTTCTCTCTGAGTCAGGAGGAGTCTGCTACTTTGTGTCATCACTTGTTTGTCTTTCCAACTTGGCTTCATTATGCAGATGACAGTGAATAGATTTGCCTTGATGAGGCTGTGTGCTAAGAACTGTAGATGCTTCAGTAGGACACAGAAGATGAAAGAGACATTCTAAGAAAATTCAGGTTTTGTCATTTTGGTGAAAATGATAGGAGTCCAGGGACATGCTAGAATATCCCATCAAAATGGCAAGTTGGTGTACCTCTGTGGGGCTGTAGCTCGCGCACATGGGCATGGGTTCTGTTGGGCTGAGTTGTGGGTCTTGAGTGTCTGCTGCCCCAGGCAGCTGGAACTGCGGCTCAGAGGGCAGAAGCACTGGAATTTGACTGAGTTCACTCCACCCTGTGCTGGGCTATGGGAAGCCACAGAGCTGCAATCTGGGCGTGGGGAGATCCCAGTCTGAGGTCCTACAGGGGGCCAGAGCTCAGGATCCCTGGGGGTTGGGGACCCCCGGGCAAGAAGATGGGCAGGGATCAACTGGTCTCAGACCCTTGGGCTCCCAGGTGCTGTTGAGAGGCTGCTAAAGTGTTGAGACCTGGGGCATACGGGCTGGACAGGCCCACAGCTGAAATGAGCAAGAGGAAGAAGCTCTGGCAGTGTCCCTCAGTGTGGATGAGATTCTTGGTCGAGGTGACTTGCTTGGCGGGGTCATGGCTGGCTCAGCTAGTTCCACTTGGGTTGGCAGCCTCCCCATGGCTAGCATGTAAAGAAGTCCTCCTGTGGGAGATTAGGCTTGTTAGTTGAAGGTTTCCTCTATGGTTCTCCACGGTGGGTTCCAAAGACGAGAGGTTTTAAAAGGTTTATTGTCATGGTAGAAAGTAGATGAAGCTGTACCCCCTCTTCTCAGGGTGAGTCTGAGGTTAAATATCCTTTGCAAGTAGGAGGAGGGTCTGGAAAGGAATGCTTAATTGGCTACACCCTTTGGCCTTTAGGTATCTCATTAATATGGAAATCTCTTGAGGCTCTGCGGCCTATAGTCATGCCCTCTACCTAAGGTACATGACACAAACTTCTCTTTGGGAGGGGCTGTAGAGGGCTGTCCTAAGTGAAAGGAACCAGGGCCCAGGAGCAAGGCTGAACACCTACCATCCTTTTAGGGTCTCCAGGGTTTGAGGCCTGCACTCAACCAGGTACCCAGCTGCCTCTCACAGCCCACTGCCCCACATACCTCTCACCTTAGTTGCTAAGAAAGAGGCAAAAGTATGTGGATTTACTTGTATTTTATAGGCAAAATTTCTATGTTACATTTGTATCACTCTGTTTCTACCTTTTTCAATCAAACTTGTTTTGAGTTGGTCCTGAAGCAAGTGAAACTCTGCCACAGGCCCAGGTTGCAGAGTAAGCTTTTCCCCATGTGAGGTGTGTGAGTCAGCAGACCATGTTGTTGAAGTACCTAGTGTCAGATGGAGCATGTCCATGGATCTTGTGATAAGTGCTGCAAGAAGAGAACTGGTCCAAACCTCTAGGACTTTGAGACAAAGTTAATCCACACAAATAACATTTTTCCTCTGAAAAGTAGTATGTTTGCTCCCGAGCTGTAGTTGAGGCAAAATGCCTGCTCTACATCAAGCAGGGTGGACACTGTGAATATGTAACCAATATGTGATTCCCATAGTCAGAATCAGTAGGTTCAGGAACCAAGTTTTTGTTCTGTTTTTATTTGTTTGTTTGTTTTTGGCTCTTTTCATCATTACACTGATAAATAACTACCTTATGAATTTTGGGAATGGGTGTTGAAGAAAGGGATTATTTAAAATAATAGAAAATTGGGCTTTACAGGTCCAGAGGCCAGAAGTTGTATTAGAGCCGCCTGAAGAGCCATTCTGTTTCTTTCCTATTATTCCTGGTGTGATGACTATTCTTGGTTGTCAACTTGACTACATTTAAAATTAACTAAAACCCCCAAATGGAGGGGCACACCTGTGAGATGTTCATTTGAAATGAGATATACTTCTAATCCAGATCTTTGAGGTAAGAAGACAACTTTCATCTTGATCTTGAGGCAGAAACACATACACACACACACACACACACACACACACACACACACACACACACTTACACCCCCCCATACTCCTTTAATCTAGATCTTTGCACTGGGAAAACCCCATCTCTAATGTGGGCCACACCTTCTGCAGGAGGCCTATATAGGACATGGAAGAAGGGAGCTTTTGTTCCTTCTTACCTTTCTAGCTAGGAAGTTCATCTCTCCACTGCCATTAGAGCTATGTCTTCATTATTTTGTCGTGTACTGGAGACCAGTTGAGATATCTAGCCTCATGGGACTGAACAATTATTGGATTTTTGGACCTTCCTTTCATAGGCAGCCATTGTTGGGATTAGCTGGACTATAGCCTGTAAGTCATCGTAATAATCCCTTTCATATATATGTATACATATATACATATACACATATATATGTATATACATACATATATTCATTCTATCAGTTCTTTTAGAGAACCTTTACTAATACAGTCTCCAAGCAGAGAGCACAGGAAGTGAACAGCAGGGAGCTAGGAAATCAGGAGTCTCAGACTCTGCTCCCACACTCTTGAAAGACTTCACTGGAAAAATGTTCAAATTGAACATGCATGATGTTACTTTGGTTATATGGAAGTCTAAGTTTGGTAGAATGGTTACAATACTGCTGAACATCTGACATAGTAGGCTCTTTTTGTTAACTGTAAGAGAAGGAGGGAGAGAGAAGCCACGTTTTGTCCTGCTTCTGTTGGGGTTGTGGTGGTTTGCATGTGCTCCCCTCCCCAGTTCTGGGCATCTGAATCCTTGGTCTCCAGTTGGTGGTATTGTTTGGGGTGGCTAGGTTGTGGTCTTGTTGGAGAAGGTATATCACTGAAGTAGTCTTTGTAAATTTAAAGATTGTATCACTTCAAATTTGGTTTCTGTTTCCTACCTGAGATGGAGCCCCTGGCTCTAGTGTCTGTCTCTAGTCTTCATGTCCCACCTGCTGTCACCCAGACAACCCTTTCTTAGGTAAGTTACCTTGGTCATGGATATTGAAGCAGTAAAAAGAAAACTAATACAGGCAGATTTTGGCAGTTTCAATGTACCCACAGAGGCATGCCAGTTCCAACAGCAGCAGGATCAGGGTGTGTCCTGAATTCACAAGCCTTGTCTCTGGTAGGGGTATATTTCCATGGTAATTAAGATCAAAGTCTACAATTGTTTGGACGGCCTGAGCTTGGTGTAAAATGGTGGACTCCTATAGGCATATATTTTTCACAATCTACTTTAATAACGGTTCAACCTTTCCTCTAGCCCACCACCCACTAGAGGTAGTGGAAAAGAAAGGTTATTAAGATATGGGGGAAGTAAACTGTTTAGAAATAGGTTTTTTTGGGATGAGTCCAATCTTCATTGTTCTCAGTCTAGTCCAGTAGCAAACACCAAACATGTATCAGCAGCTGTAGTCCAGTCCACATGACAGACACCACAAACAATTTAGCAAGAACAGTTCAGTCCAAAAGAAACCAAGAAGCTTGCCAATCAGCCAATCGGGAAAACTCAGCAGGAATAAATAGCACAACAAGTTCTTTGGTGAGTTTCTCTCTATGAAGTCACCACAATCAAAACTCAGCAACACAATGTAAGGCAAACCAATACATGCCTGTTGTCAGCAAAGACTAGCGAGGTGGAGCAAAGTGAACCAATGCTCAGGCTCCCACTGCTGTGGTATCATATTTATATTCTTTCTAAACATCATGCATCTTTTAATGTGTTTGCCTAGCAAAATATCCTTTGATTGTGTCTGCTCCAGCAAAACATCACTATAATCTGAGTATCCAAAGAAGCCAGAACTTCCCACTTTAGGCTCCCTTTGTCAGCGAGTCTTCCTTTTCTCAACCTGGGGGTCCCAAACCCCATACCCTATACCCGTGGAATGTCACATAGCCTTGGTTAGATTACAGCTTCAGCTTCCTTTCTTCAAATAAGAACCCATTCAGCTAGCACCAGAGATTCCTGGAATGCTTTTGAATGCTAATAAGGCATCTCAGTATCTTAGCCTTCAGCCAATGACTTTTGCCCACCCTGGATATTCCTACCCTGAACCCCAAAACTATATAATCCTTGATTCATCCCAAGTAAAGTTGGTCTCCAAAGCTGGTCCCAGTGTATCATTGTTAACGTTCATAATCACAGGCTGTCAGAAACCCTGCTTGTCGACTCTGCTCCCTTTGTCCGGGGGGGTGG
>JANHMN010000013.1:72674620-72687404 GCA_030674055.1 Rhabdomys pumilio | reverse complement strand
TAGGCTGCCCACAGATTTCCCATCTGACACAGTCTCACTATGTAGCCCAGGCTGCCCACAGATTTCCCATCTGCTTGCCACAGTTTCCCAAACGCTGTATTTCATGTGTGTACTAATGTTCAGAAAATAAAATGCTGGAATTAAAATGTTCTATGATTACCTGGGCATGGCAGTGCAACCTGAGACTGTGGCAGCAAGTCGCCAGGTTAATGCCAGAGTGAAGTACATAGAGAAATTCTGTTTCAAACAAAATCCCCGACCATATGGCATTAAACGTAAAAGTCCAGAGTCTGGGAGTATAACTGTAACTCAGTGGTAGAACATGTATGTGCTTAGCATGAGAAGACCCTAGGTTCCATCCCTATCATCCTCTTCCAAAAACCAATTTAAATATGTCATAGTAATATATAATCATAATATGAAGAGTGGAGTCTGCTTATTATCCTGACTTCAGTAAGTCAAGGCACAGTTTTCAAAAGGCTTAACAACACACCACCAGCCACCCACTCTGGTTTACAATGTTTGTAATTTGTACAAGGAATACAAGTCACCTTTAATCTGTGCTGTCATATGTCCTATTCCCGCTCCTGTTAGAAAAGAAGCCTAAAAGAGTATGCAATCCTCAGTTCACTCCGGTACACGGGGATCATCAAAGCCGAGGTTAGCAGAGGAGCAGCAGCGGG
Source organism: Rhabdomys pumilio (assembly GCA_030674055.1). Taxonomy (NCBI): domain Eukaryota; kingdom Metazoa; phylum Chordata; class Mammalia; order Rodentia; family Muridae; genus Rhabdomys; species Rhabdomys pumilio. The sequence continues at coordinate 72,686,721 of JANHMN010000013.1, read as the reverse complement.
CTCTCATCCACCTCACTCTTCCTTTAGCCCTTCCAGCCCTTCTTCCTCCCAGCCAATGGGAAGTACCGTACCCTTCGGAGGCACTCCAGGGACCCACCCTTCATCACTCCAGACGGAGGCGGAGCTTTCGGCCTCCGTGAGCCCGACCACACGCATGCGCACTCCCTCGGCGTCCCGGGGACGCTTAGGGATCCGTTTCCTTCTCTTTCTTTCCTGGATCTCGCGACTCCCCCAAACCCTTCCCACCCTGTTGTCGCTGAGGAGCACCTCGCAGTCCCTCACGAGGCGCCGCTCGGGCCTGGACGCGGCCGTACCCGGATGTGGAGCCGCTCTCGCCCGGCGGGGACTCGGTGGCGGGGCGGAGCGCGGCGGCGTGCGCGGGGGCTGAGGGAAGCGGGCCCCGGGGCCCCGGCGCCGGCCGCTCGCCGGCCGCTAGCGCCGCTGTCCATCGCGGAGCCGGCTCCTGGGCACCCAGGCCTGAGCGAGCGGCCGGGGGCCGCTGAGGGCCGGCGGCTCGCCTGGCCTCCCGCTGCGCTCGCCGCCGCGCCTGGGCGAGCCTCCCCCGGCCCTCCGCGCTCCCGGCCGGGGGAGAGCGAGGTTTGCTGGCGGCCGTCGCTGTAGCCCGGCCGGGGAGTCCGGGGCAAGCGGCAGAGCCCCCGCCCACGGCCGCTCGCCCTCGACCTGCAAGCCGCCGCCTGCGAGCTTCCGCGGGCGGGCCTCCAGTCGGAGCCGGGGCCGCGACGGCCACGGCCCGGCCCGGGTGAAAGGCTCCTCGGGGACCGCGCCGTCGCCGCCCCGGTGAGTCGGCCCCACGGCCCGCGGGGCTCGCTGCCGCCCCGGCCAGCGTCCAGAGTGCGGCCCGGGCCCAGCTCGCTCACGGCTCCCCCACCGGCGGCGGCGCCCACAGTCCGGGCCCCAATGAGTAACTCCCGCAACAACCGAGTGATGGTGGAGGGGGTCGGCGCCCGCGTAGTGCGCGGCCCGGACTGGAAGTGGGGCAAGCAGGACGGTGGCGAGGGCCATGTAGGCACTGTGCGGAGCTTCGAGAGCCCGGAGGAGGTCGTGGTGGTATGGGACAACGGCACGGCTGCCAACTATCGCTGCTCCGGGGCCTACGACCTGCGCATCCTGGACAGCGCGCCCACCGGTAAGCTGGTCCAGCGGGCCTGGGGCTACACGCGTTGGAGGAAGGGGCGAGAGCAGCCGTGGAGCGGCTGCCGGGCAGTGCAGTGCCCGGTACGGGGAGTTTAAGGTTCCAGATGCAGTAAACATAGGACATCCTTCCCAACCCCCAGAATGTCCATTACCAGGATGCTTTCAAGTTTCCTAGATGAAAGCATTGCAGATAACAGATTTCCTCCTGTTCTAGGGCAGGAGCTAGAGAGGCTGTCTAATAAGCATTGACATTAATCAGCTACCAAGTGATCACTGTCTAATGGGAGGCTTGCCTTGCCATATGGTGTGGAATTGCTCGGGGGTCCGTCTCTTGGTGCCTTTGCTTTGTTGAGTCAGCTTTTTTTCTTCCCGCCCGTGACACAGAATGATTTATGTATTTAGTTGGTAAATACTATTTGGGACTTGAAAATGCATTTTCATCGAAATTGTTTAATTATATAGTTTTGTAGTAATAGAGGGGGGAATACTGTGAGCTGTTGAGCTCGTGTGCATGTGCGTGTGTATGATTGTGTGTGACTTTTTTCCAAGAAGACAGACATAGGAAACGTTCTTTTTCTCTGGTTAGCATCCTGTCCAATAACATATTAAAATTCTACATATTTATCCTGAGACTGATATTCTTGGCGTACTCCATTATAGGCGTCTATGAGTTATTGGCACTGTGGTTTTTATATGCCAGACATATATGAGTTGCTCTCACAGAATAAATACGATTTATTTCAATCTACTTTCATTAAGATCTATTTTTGATAATCATTTAGAAAGTTTATATTGAACTTATATAATTACGTTTCAGAATTTTTACATAAGATGCTACTAAGACAATCAATTTGGCAGAGCCTAAAAATTGAAATGGATAGTTACTGCTACCAGCAGAAAAAATGTTTCCGTGAGCTAACTCAGTTTTGAGCTAGCAATTTATAAAATTTTGTTTCATTTTTAAAGAGAAGGTCTCATGTAACCTTGGGACTCAATGTGAGGCTGGTTCTGCACTCTTGCTCCTCCTGCTACAGTCTCCCCAAATGCTGGCTCACAGACACGGGTCACTAGACCCCGCTGGAAATTGGGGTTGTTTTAGCTAGTTTTTATGCACTGAAAGGATGTGTGTGCAGAACTCAGAAGGGCAGCCACCGTTACCTCTTTTTTGTATATTTTACAGTTGCAAGCACAGATGTGAATGTACTGAAAATACAAATCTCTTCTCTTAAATACAAATAGCAATAAGCTGTATTTAGTTTTCTACACTTGTATGTGTTCCTGCACATCTGGGTCTGTTTGCATATGGAGTGGGTGTATATTTGAGTGTGCAAGTGTGTGGAGGTCAGATGTGTGGTATTTTCCTTGCTTTGCTTTTTGAGACAGGCTGACTCATGGAAACTAGAGCTCATTGACTGACTGAGCCCTGGAGGGTCTTCTTGTTTCTGGACCCCCAGCACTGGGATATCAGGCACCTGTGGGAGGCCTGCCTGACACTTTGTAGCACAGGTACTGAGGATCGTGTCAGGACTGAGCCATCTCCCCAGCCCTCTTCTGCACTTTACTTACTTCATCTAGTAATTCATCCCATGTTTGTCCCTGTGTTCGCTTACTCTTTCTATTCTTTATAGCTGACTGGGTGTAGAGATGTACTTTCCCAGTAGTTTGTTGACAGGTGTTTATATCTTAGGTCTTTTTACAGTGATGGAGTAGACGAAGCCTTGTGCATATGTGCTAATTCTGCAGAATTGGAATTGGCGCACCTAAGTATGCACGTATTTAGTTCTCATAGATATTGACTGATTGCCTGCAAAGATATTTGACCAGTTTATACTCCCAGCAAGTGTATGTCTGTTTATGCACACGTTAAAGTTTGTTTTTATGCTAACTCAGTCAGAAGTCGGACCAGAGTATAATTATTTGGAGGAATTTTTAGGATCAGTGATTATAGGACTATGGAGAATTTAAGTGTCTTTCTAGGGTAGAAGTATTTTTATCTCCACACATTTATTATTTTCTTTGTGATGAAAACCTTTAAATCTGTTTCTACAGCATACTGTTATTTTGATGCCCTTCCATGCAGCAGAGTCAGAGGTTATTTCTTCTGTGTCATGACTTTTCAAGGACTGTAGTATGGCGTCTAGATACTGTATTAATATGCTCAGTATAAAAGCATGTATTTTAAAGAAGTCACTTTCAGAACTCTTGTTTGTTACTTCAGGATAATCTAACATAGTGTCTAATGGGAATCTCTTCTCATTCCTCTGATTTCTTTTGAAAATACTGTTTTGGTGCTGGGGATTGAGCCCAAGGCCTATGCTCTGTGACAGCTACATTTTCGCCCTTAAACATTTGAAAACACTTCTACATGCAGGTTAGGTAGTCTTAACTGGAATGCTTGTTAAAATGTATTGTAGTTTCTGTGGTTCAGTTTTCATCCATTAAATGTTTTTTGAAGTATTAAACAAATATAAGTTCTTAGCTCTGGTTTTATCCCTAAACCCTTTGTTTTTGCATCAAAATATTGAATTAATGATGTCCATTGACATTTTACTACATTCTGTAAGATTTATTCTGATATATACTGTAACACACACACACACACACACACACACACACACACACACACACAATGGGTATGACAAAATTCTCCTTTCACCTCGAAGTAATTTTGGCTTACAAAAATATTGTAAACTAGTAGGATTTTTCTTGGTTTCCCTCTTCTCTCGTTTAGAGGTTTCCTTTAACTTTGGACCATGTTCTCATTCTTTGTCTTCCAGAGATACCAGCCACAACTGGCATGGACTGTCCCTCAAACTGAGTTGTCTTATGCTTCCTCATGGTTAAATGCAGGTTAGGTTTGTGGCATCACTGATAGAAACGGTGTGTGCCCTTTGCAGTGCCCTGCACTAGGAAATGCATAGTCCATGGTCTTGTTCCTGTTAACTTGGCTGTTCTTCACCTTCCAGGACTTTTGTCTTATCAGTGCAATGCCAGTGTGGAAGATTTGATTACTATTTTTCATGTTAGCATGCTACCTTTGGCCACATGAAGCCTACAAAGTTGTTTTTCCTAGGGCTGTTCAAGAACAAATTACTGCCCTAAGAGACTTTGTCACTAAACTGTTTTGTGTAAAAATGTTCACAGCAGTGTTGGTTGCATGCAAAAGCAAAAGTTAGAAAAAAAAACGTTAAAAATATATAAATAGAATAAATAATAATATAATAGTAATAAATGAGAGAACTGCATATTTGAACAGTGATGCACTAATAGTGCAGCAGAGATAGTAAGGGAACGGACGGCTGTAAAATGTCGGAGTTGAGGATGTACCAGGGGTGGGGGAGGAAGCCCTCTGGTTTGTTAATGCAAACTACTACTATGAGTTAGAGTATTTTGAAAATAACATTGTGTATGTGTGTATGTGTGTGTGTGTGTATAGGGGGTTATGTGCGCTGTATAGTAGGTGTGGTGGTTCTCTCCTTCCATGTGGGTTCTGAGCATCAAATCTGCGGATTAGATTGTCAGCCTTTGAGACAGGCATCTTTCTCTGTCATCTTTCCAGCTCTGTTGAAGTATACAGAATTTATGTTCTAGGCTACTCAAACTTTTAGGAAGAACATTTGGGGAAAAATTTGTATAATGTAACTTGGGTCTTAGAGATACATTGGCTAATCTGAAGTCACCAAGAAGATTATGGAAATTGATGGGTTTGGTTTGGGGTTGTGAAGTTTATGATCAGGTAGGTATAACTGACTCTGTGTCTTTTATGTACTGGTTTTAGATGATTTGGGGAGAAGTATATTTTTACTTAAGATCTGTCTTGTCATCATTTGAGTGCAGTACTGTATTATTACCAAGGAGCATGGAGAACGTGAACTAGGATTTCCTAAAGTTGCTGTTCTTATTCTTGGCAGGTGTGTAAAAGTGGTGGTCAGGAAAGTCGGGTGCATTCAAACTCCTCCAGTCATTGTTGGTCCAGGATGTTCTGGGTGTGTGTGTATCTTTGTGTCTTGTTCTACACCTAGCTAAGAATGTTTCTCAGGTTCCATGTGGAAAACCTCACAGATGTTTGTAGTTGGGTGTGGGTTTTAAAGCTTCTCACCTAGGGTTTAAAGAAAGAATGGCAGCTTGGATCAAGGTTCAAGCCAGATGATGTCCCAGCACTGAGAGGAATAAGTGAACATGGGGTCCCACTCATAATCTTTCCTGATATTTTTATTCATGGTTGATTGGATTTGTAAATCTGTGTTGACTCTACTGTTAAACACTTTTTCTGTTATATGTGTTTTCTGTTTGAGTTGCAAATAATTTAATGTGTTTGTTGTAAAATAAAGTGATGCACTCACTAAGCTTATGCACTTGTAGAGAAACACCACTGCTTGGCTCTCCCTTGGAAACAAAGGATATGCACCTGTTCCTTAGCTTTCTTTTTTCTGTACTTGGACATTTTTCTAAGTTGGCAAGTAGACACTGGTCTTTTTAAGTAGATACATTCATTTAATAGTTCAAAGTGTTTGCTAACTTCTCCCCTTATATTACTTCCCTTTATTCTGATGTAAACAGTGCTTAATACATATCTTAAAGGACTATTAGTTGTATGTTAATTTGTTGTAGGAATTCTGTTTTCACAGAGTCTGAGAATTTTGGTCTTTTGAGAAGCTAGTTTATAGGTGTTGGTGATAAATGAAAAATTTATTTAATCACTGCTACTGTACTCCTTTTTGTGTTTCATTTTTCTGAAGAGTTGGAAAATTTTATTTTTTATGTTATATATTTGATGACTATCATTTAATTGACTGAAAATTGTTCCTTCTTTCCATTGCTGTGATTTTGTGGAAGTAATCAAAATTAGGTCTAAATTGTGTTTTCCTCCCCATAAATAAATAAATTTTTAAAAGTCTTTCTATGAAGCTATGGCCTGGAAGTCACTATGTAGACTAGGCTGCCTCTGCTTCCTGAATATGATCCTTTTAATGCTTTAGAATTTACTCTTAAGATTATATTAAAGTGTAGGTTACAGCTTAGTGGTAGAATGTGTGCTTATCATGTGTAAAGTTCAGGTTTTAACTCCTAGCACCAACAGAACAAAACAGACAAGCTCAACAAGCAAAAGCATCTAACTTTACAGCTGGGTCTAGTGGCATGTGCCTGTACGGGGTCCCAGCTACTCTGGAGATTGAGGCAAGAGGTTTACTTCATTAGGCCTTGCAATTGGAGATCAGCTGGGCAACATAGGAACGCACCATCTCCACAAATAAACAAAAATGAGATTTTAGTACTTAAAAGTTTTACTGTCTTACATTTCATATCTCTCCTCTTTTTTTCTTTGGAAAAGTTCTTTCCCCTTTTAAAAAGAAAGAGTAAATATTTTGAATACTTTCAGATCCAAAACTTGCTTTATATTATTGCCTTATTCTGCCCACTCTTAAACCTGAATGATAATTCTAGGTTCAAAACCCTGTCCTCTTAGAGCTGTCTTTCATTAACTTCTAACATTCACTGTCGAAGATGAGAATTACTAATGTAGTGAGTACATAGTGTGATTGATTAACTTGATGAATACTGCTAGATCTTACTGGCTTTCTTATGTGTGTATGCGTACACATGTAGCCAGTACTTTACTATATGGAATTACTTCATGTGAGCCATCAGGTCCTGGATCTTGAGCTGGCTAGCCTTTACTATCAGGATAGTACTGGGGTCCTTAATCTTTCACATTATTTGTGTTCCAGGTACATTCAAAGTTTCAGTTATACTAGACGATTGAAAGGTTTCTCAGTGCTCCAGGACTGGCAGAGTTATCTCACTGGTGCTCATGGATTGACAGAATTACTATGAAAAGTTTTATCACCCCAAACAATCTACAGATTAGATGCATTTTCATCAAAATTCCAAAAGCATTCTTCATTGAAAAAATCCTAGAATTTCTATGGAAGCACAGTGTCAAAGGTCAGGAAGCACCTGATCTCAGACTTACCAGAGCATAGCAGGAGAACTAGCATGGTGCTAGCACTTAAGCAGACACATTGGCCAGTGGAGAGTAGAGAGACAAACGCACACAGCTACAGCCATCCACACATAAAAGAACAAAACTAAAGCTTTGTCTCTTTCTGGAGTAAGCGAATGTATAATGATCCATATGTGTGTGAAATGTCCTAGGAAAATATAGTGGTGGATACAGTAACTAGAACTGCCAGAAAGAAAACTAAAGTGACACCCTACCTACCCTTGAAGCCTGCTTTTTGGCTTTCTGAAAGTGTCACATTGTTTTATCTACTCAAATATTAGTATATGTTCTATGAAGAAAACTGACCCTTTAATATTTACATTTTTATGTGTGGTGTGGGAACAATAAAGATCATTATGGAATGTGTTGTGTTAATCAGGATTAACCTGAAGTTAAAGAAGACTTACTGTATTTCTTTCTATCCCATTTGCCAGTTAAGGGAAGAATTACTGTGTGCATGTGTACATTTATGATGCTTATGTGCTCAGTGTGGGGAAAGAGCACAAACTCATCAGATCAGGCACATTAAAAAGAAGACAGGCTTTCTCTACTGACTTGGAACTTGGAACTTGGAAAGTAGGTTAGCTGGCTGTCCAGGACTCTGCTGGGCTCTGCTTGTCTACCTGCAGCTCTGGGATTACAAATGTGCACTACTGTGCCTGTTGTAATTTTTTTGTTAATGTGGGTGCTGGGATCAAATTCAGGTTCTTCTTCCCCCACTCTTTTCTAAACAGGGTTTCTCTGTGTAGTCCTGGGTGTTCTGGAACTCACTCTGTAGACCAGACAGGACTTGAACTCAGAGATTCCCCCATGCCTTTACCTTCTGAGTGCTGGGATTATAAGTGCACACCACCACTGCTGGACCAAATTCAGGTTCTTGATGACTGAGCTATGTTGCTGGTCATTCTTTACAAACTATTTGAAGGATTTGTGTTTTGAATTTTAAACAACTCAATTAAAAAAAACAACAACCCTGAATCCAAAATAAAGTAAAAATTAATTTAAGATACAGGTATGAAAGTTTGAGAGTAATATAGTTCATTTCAGTACTGCAAACTATATAATGGGCAGATTGTGTAGGCATACTTCTGATGACATGAGAGGACTGTGAGGTTGGGGCCAGCTTGGGCTCCATAGTCAGTTCCAGGCTTGTTTGAGCTGCCTGTGAAGCCTGTCGTCGTTTCCCTCATCTTAATTACCAGGTCCACATAGTTTCATCTGCTTTCTTAAGATGGAACAGTGTTTTCTTATTTATTGTCAGACTTCAACTGTACCTAGTAGATTAAAGTAGGTATACTTTAAGAAAAAGATCTAGGTGAACCAGTAATGACTACCCTTCATTGCAGAAAAGGCATGTAGTTTTAGAATACGGTCTATTTTGTAAAAGAGAAATGTGGAATTCATCTTTAGTTTGGCTCGTTTGGTCATTTATCTCAATTATTTTAGAAACTCGACTAAGTAGGGGCCTAGGAATGGCAGCCTGTGCCAGTGTGCCAGAGGTGCACTGCTGGCAGGGTCTTTATGAAGCCCTCAGGCTCTTAAGGACAGCTGTGACTAAGTTAGCTAATTTACAATTAATAAAAATTTTACTCATAGATTTTTTTTGAGGGGCAGAGGAAATAAATATAAAAGAGAAGAGTTGTTTTGTTTTGAGATGAGCTCTCCTCATGGAGTTCAGTCTGGCCGTGAACTTTGGATTTTTCCTGATGAGTTTCCTGATTCATGGGGTTATAGGCACATGCTCCGTGTGCAGCTCAAAAGGAGTTTACTGGGCTTTTACCAGTTCTTAGGACGAATGGGATTCATTTACTTACTTTTGGATTTAGAACAGTTGTATGCTTGTTTGCCTCATAACACTTAACACCTTAAGGTTCACAGGAGCATTCCGTAACACATATATAAAATTCTGTAGTGATATAGATGTATAACCCAAGGGGAATAGCTATTATCTAGTCTGTGTAGCCTCTTGTTAGCTTAGGTCATGGCTTGCCATAAGTCAGTTTGCTGCTGTGTTTTTAAAAAGTGTTTTGGATTTTGGAATTACACATAAGAAACTGGCTTGTTTCTCTTCTTGAGTCCCCTCCCCACAATGCTCTCCCACTTCTTGAGGCACTTCTGACAAAGCCCTCTCTGGGTTGTGCTGGGAAGTCTCTCTTCAGATTCAAGGCCCCATTATGCTGTCTGGTATGATGATAATTAACATCTCTCCTGCTTGGCTTCCCGTTTAAGGCCCAATCAATTGGGCACCTCTCAAGGCTGTTGAGCTCACTCTTGTAATAAAACTCACTCTGAAGGTGGAAAGAGTGTGGGCATGTTACCCTGGATTTCACAGGATTGTCTTCAATAGACCTTGGTCATGCATCTCACTTTGAAACTGAATAAGCAGGCATTGTGTACACTACAGGTGCCTGTGGGGACAGTTCTTTGTCCTCCCAGAACAGTGGTTCTCAACCTTCCTGATGCTACAACCTTTCAGTACAGTTCTTCATGTTGTGGTGACCTCAGCCATAAAATTATTTTGATTGCTACATCATAACTGTAATTTTCTACTGTTATGAATTGTAATATAAATATCTGATATGTAGGATTATTGATATGTGACCCCTGTGAAAGGGTTGTTTAACCCTCAAAGGGGTCCCGACCCACAGGTTGAAAACTGCTGTCTTAGCCCTTGTTCTTAGAAGTGTGTCCCCACACTGCTGTCTTGAGCAGACAGGGTTGCAGTGATTGGATCATATCTTTAGAGGAACGAGGAACACAGAAGCATTTTCACCATTGTATTCTCTAGATTTTATTTTTGGAATAAACAGGTTTTGTGAAATAGTCATGTTTTTGAATTTCCTTTAAAAGTTTCCCCACCACACCCCAGGGAAATGAGTTAGGCACTGGTAAAGGATTTTTCTTAATCCTCATAAGAATGTAGGCTTTGTTTTGTTGGTGATTCCAGGCATCTGAAATGAATTACGTGGGCTGACAGTTCACAGATTGTGGAGATTCAAATCTAGCTAGTTTTCACCTCCTTGGCCTTAAGCACTATTTTTTTACATACACAGTAAAATGGAATAGGTCAGGGTGTATACACAAGTGTTTGGCTTTTCTGCACAGTTAGTTTAATGTACCTCTTGCCTCTGGGATCTCTCAGGCAGCCCTCAGATCATGACATGTAAACTGGGTCGGCCTTGAATTTGTAGCCACCGCCTTGCCTCTGCTTTCCCAGTGCTGGGATTGCAGACATGTGCCATCTTGCCAGGCTTAAACTGAATACAGTTCTTAATTTCACATCTTACTTTACCAATTTTTTTACTCCTATATGACAAATGCTAAAAATAACAATTATCAGTTTCTTTTTACATGCTGGTTTGACACTTTTTCTTTTACGTGGCATAGTTATAATTATTGTGTGCATTTGAAAAAGTAAAACAGGAGGGAATAACTTATTCGGCAGAGAAGATAAGGTGGAGTTGCAGATTTGGTTGAGACGTTTCCAGACATTTTCTTAATGTGAAACACTAGTTAGCTGGAAGTAAATGATGTGTGTCTATACTATTGAAACAGACTTTACAGTCTTTTAAATATTTAAAATGTATTCCTCTTGGAATTTATTTTTACTTTTGTAATTTAATAACTTGTATCTTGAATCCAGCAGGTCAGTGAGAAATATACCCTAGAGTGGGGTCAGGGAGGCTTTTAGAGAACTGCTTGTCAAGAGGCAAGCCTTGTGGTTAGCCCTTCCCGAATTTGAATCTCAGTGTGTCACTCTAGGCAGGTCACTTCTCTGAGCCTCAGTTTCTTCATCAATAAAACAGGAAAATAATACATATTTTAGGATTGTTGGGAAAGTTGAATAAAATGTATGTAGGGCACCAAGTTTGGTAAAATAGTGGCTTTTATTAGTAACAACTGATATTTTAGTTAATTTAGCATTTCTCAAGAATAAGAAATGGAGAATATACTAGACAGTTGGCAGGTAATAAAGCCTTGCCCTTGGTAAGTATTTTAATTGTAGTTTGGACTTGAGTACACAATGTCCAAGAGCTCTTAAAGGACATAAATATCTTAAAGGAGATAAATAGTCTTTTCTGCAGCCATTTTTAGCAATAATCATGGCCTGGGAATATAGATTTAGGTTGCTGTAAATTTCAGATTCCAACATGGAAGCAGTTTCATGAAATTTCAGTTTTTACAAAACAGAGAAAGTCATAAATCAAGGCAAGTTTAAAATACATTGGTGGGTACATCAGAGAGGCAGTTGTGGTAAGATGGAGTTTTTTCTTTAGCTTTTAGGTTGTAGAAGCTAGTGGTATAAGTTCTGAGGCCCCAGCAGGTTTGTATCTACTAGTCACAAGACCTTAGTTCTGACACAGAGGTGGGCAAGGAGTATAATTAGCTTTTGCGATCTACAGTAGTGAAATTCTAATCAGTCATCTTCTGAAGATAAGAGTTTCTTTTCTGGAGTTTCATTCATAGACTCTAGGCGGCCAATCCTTTCTATAACCTCTGAAAGACTTAAGTTCAGTGAGTGTATAAGGCATAGAACCCTTGGAATGATGGTAACACTTTGCCTCAGTAATAAACTGTGTTTGAATAATAGTATTGACTTTTTAATTATTTTTTGATGTTAGAAATCTTTTTGTTGTTGTTTTGAGACAGGGCTTTTCTTTGTAGCTCAGGCTGTCCTGAAATATGTAGACCAGACTGGCCTGCCTCTGCCTCCTGAGTGCTTGGATTAAAGGCATGTGCCATTATGTCCAGTTTGATTTTAGAAATCTTTCAATTTGGAGAGAATTTCATGGGTCACTAGGTGCCATGCTAGTTTACTGTGGATGTTTGTTTTTTATATCTGAAAAGTCTGAGAATTGGTTACATAGTCCTTAAGATATCTAAGTAGATAATCACTACTACTACACTACTACTACTACACTATTATACTACTACTACACTA